>CM070016.1:25458357-25643357 GCA_036247105.1 Cirrhinus mrigala
ATTAATTTTATTGATGCATATTTAAAAATGTAAATAAAAGTTAGGAAAAAATTGTATATAAATATTTATATTTTTGATTATATATTAATTATATATGTTAATAAATATTAATTATTAATAAATATATATTTTAATTGATTGTATATAATAATTATATATAGTTTTATTTTGTATATTTATTTCATTTTATTCATTATAATCATTTTATTAATATGTATTTAAAAATCTAAATAAATATTTAAAAAATGAATGTAATATATTTACATTTTTGATTATATATTAATTATATAAATCATTAAAATTATATAAATAATTATTATATATAATTACAGTTCTAAATAAATATGACAGTAAATTTACTATAGATCTATAAATATACACATATACCATATATGTATATTAAGGAAAGGAAAGGAAAGGAAAGGACGTGACGTGTGGCCAAGTATGGTGACCCGTACTCGGAATTTGTACTCTGCATTTAACCCATCCAAGTGCACACACACAGTAGTGAGTAGTGAACAAACACCCGGAGCAGTGGGCAGCCATGCTGCTATCGCTGCGCGTCCAGGGAGCAGTTGGGGGATCTGTGCCTTGCTCAAGGGACTCACCTCAGTCGTGGTATTGAGGGTGGAGAGAGTGCTGGTTATTCACTCCCTCCACCTTCAATCCCTGCCGGACCTGGGACTCGAACCCGCAACCTTTTGGTTACAAGCCTGACTCCCTAACCTAATATAGTATAATTACAAATAAATAAATAAATGTTTTTGTTATTTTTATTTTTGTTATTTTTTTTAACTAAAAGAAAGCATAAAATAGAGCGGTCTGACACAGTCTCCAGTATACTTATATAAACACAGAGACCATTTCCTCGTATTTTTCTGAGATGTGCAAGCATTCCCCCCCCCCTGCCCCCAGTGAAGGCAGATTCCAGCAGCTCAGGGCTTTAGAAAGCTTTTAGAGAAACACTCGGCAATCGATCATACATACTGCTGTCCCTTATCCGTGATATTAGAGGCTGAAGCTGCTTTCTGGACACTGGTTTGAATTCTACACACACAATCGGGTCTGCGAGCTTTGTGTCGTTCTAGAGCTTCTTCCGGCTGTCCTCCCCAGCGTTTGGCTCTCGGTAATGAGCGCGGGTCAAGCGGTTGCTCTTCCCATCTCAGTGGCCATGTCAGTGTCTTCTGACGCACATATTTAACTCGGCTTCTCGCTGCTGCCGCTGCCCTAAATACTAAAATAGGCTAGTTATGCTGCTCTGAGGCTAACTGGCTGTGATAGGAACACTGAACTCAGGTTTGGTTTGTTTTAGTGAAGACTGTCAGCATGACAATATCAGCCATGATTCTGCAGGATGAACAACAGCTTTAACCAAACCTTAGTAAGCCATTTTGTTTATACGCATAGGCAAGAGTTTACAAATGAGATCTCAGTGATATTTCAGTTGTTTCTCTTAGACAGATGAAGACTTTTACTGCTTCTGTCCTGCTTCTCAGATGCTTCTATAGGAAAAAGGCCTTGAATTTCAGATAAGATCTATACAATGCTACACTTAAAATTCACCTAAATTTTTCAACAAATCCTATGATCAAAATATGTGTGTGTATGTATGTATGTATGTATGTATATATATATATATGTATATGTGTGTGTGTGTGTGTGTGTACTGGTACTTACATAGAAACCTATACATCTGAGCCTGATAAAAATGCATTTTTTAAAGAAAGACGTCAGATGGATTTATCTGGTTTTGCATCTGAACTCTTCATATGTACATATTTGTAATTATATACAAGACATGACATATATAATTAAAATATGTATGTAATTACAATACATAACTTAAAATATATAAGTAAAATAATATATTTCAATAAACTTAAATTACATGTTTATACACAAATAATTATTACATAAAAATGTTAACTGAATTATATATAATTTTATATACAATTATTTTATTAATTTTAGTAATTTTATACATATACATAATTATACATAATAATTAAAAATATAAATAAATATAATAGTAATAAATAAATATGTAATATACAATATATTAATATAAATCTAACAATAAATATAAAAAATGTAAAAGGTGTGTGTGTGTGTATATATATAATAAAAAAGTATATACAAGAAATTAAAAAATAATAATAATAATATATAATTACTGACACATTACAGCAAAGGATAGAAATAACTTAATTTAAACCATTTTTTAGCTGGTGAAAATACTAGTGCCCTAAGACTTTTGCACAGTACTGTGTATGTGTGTGTATGTATGTATATGTATATATATATATATATATATATATATATATATATATATATATATATATATATATATATATATATATTTAATTATTGTTTATTTTATTTATATTTACAAATTAAAATATAAATAAATATAACAAATACATTAATTTATAATAGTATATTCATATAATAAATAGAGCAATTAATATACAATATAAAAATATATAAACATACATATACACACATAAGATATTGTAGATAAAATATAATATTAAACAAATATTTTTTAATAAAGTAAAATAATTACTTTATTTTTATTACATATTACTGTATTACAGATTATTTGTAAATAAATTATAATTATAAATAAATATAACAATAAACATAAAAATTATAGATATTAACTTTATTAATAGAGAGAGAGAGAGAGATTAGTTGTTTATTTATATTTTTTTCTATAAAAAATAAAATATAAATGTATGCAAATAAATAAATGCATTTTTTTTGTTGTTGTTTTTAACTTTTATTATTTTAGTTATTTTTAGATTGTAAGAAAGGATAGATCTGCACAGCATGACTATTTCACCCAAAATAATTAATTTTTTATCAGTTTATTTGTGCATTTTTCTACTTCTTCTGAGGAATCTTAGCAGAAACATCTGAGACACTGTTGATGCTTCATTGAAACTCCATTAGCCCTCCTGAACAACCAATGAGCATTAAAACCATTCTCGGGCTATAAACATTGGCGTTTCTGATGTGTATGTAGGTCCCGTCGCGCTCCAGAATATCCCCATCTTGAGTTTGGCTGTCCTGATTATGAGCGAGACGCACCGGGCGGCTGGATTTGGGTTCGCCGGGCTCCACCTGTCTGATGGCTCCATCCATCTGGCTCCTGTGCCGCTCGCGCGGCTCTTTGGCCGCATTCAGCACTTTCGCTTCCTGTGCTGCCAATGCGCCGCGGCTCCCGTCCCGAGCAGGTGTCGCTCTCTCCTGCCTCTCTCAGCGCGGCCCACCTCGGCGCCCCACCGTTCGGTCGTTTTATCATGATTTACGAGGGACAGGTAGCGTTTATGATGCCGTCTGATCTGATTTAGGCTGCGCCGCTGAGGTATGCGGATCTACATCTGCAGCGTGAGATGCAGCACTACGGGTGGCCAGCGAATGCAGCTACTTAAGAGGGATTTGTCGGGATATTCGGGCTTATTTGTGTCAGTATTTATGGTCCGCTGTAGGTAAATGGACTCTTGTGATGGGCTCAGAATATTAATGCCTTCACAGTAACTGCCTGTTTTTCAGGGATAGTTTGCCAAGATATTGAAATTCTGTCATCATTTACTTGTTGTTTTAAATCTGCATGACTTCTGGGGAGCACAAAAGTAGGGCCGTATGATTTCTGCAATGCGGAAAACACGGAATCCAGTCATAAAAATGGAATTTACTGTGAATTTAATGTCACAGATTTTTTCAGATTGTGTCAGTACACATCAAATCTCCAGAACTGCTCTGGAAGTCACTTCATGAGCATTTGACCGTTTCATTTGAGAAAAACTATCATCATATATCATACACGCACAAACAAAACTCTTAAACCCGTCAAAATAAAAGTTCAGTTTAACCTGAAGGAACTGTGACAGATACATATTACTATTGTACAGTAGAATGTATGTTGCAATAATTAGACTAATAATAACAATAAATAATAATAATAAAATTATTATTAAATAGCAAAACATTGTTTTTTTAAGGAATTATCCTACAATTTGTCATCAGTGTTTTCATTTCAACGGTAAACCTTGGTTGTGCAGCACTTGATTTGATTAAAAGATAAATTAAAGATTAATTAAAGATTAATGATTTATGATTTTTTTTTTTTATAAATTCAACTAATTACACATGCTTTTTGATAATTAAAATCATAAAAAGCCATAAAAAACAGAAAACACAGAATTTGGTAAAAATAAAATAATAAATCGGTATTTCATAGAGTTGTTATGTATATGTATATGTAATTGTTGTTAAATTATAATTAATTAATTAGATGTGTTTTTTACAGAAGCAGAAAAAAAACTGAATTTTAAATAAATAAACTTTTTTTTTATAAATTCAATTAATTACACATGCTTTTTGATTATTAAAATGGAGTCTATAAAAATGAAAACATAATTTGGTAAAAATAACACAGAATGTTTATTCTTTAAACTCTTTAAATTCTTTAAATTAAAAAAATTTATATATTTTAAAAACTTTTAATTAATTGTTGTTGAATTGTATAATTGTCATGTTTTAATTAATTATATATGATTACTTGAATGTAATTAAACCATCAGAACAGAGTCCAGAAAAATTAAAATGGGAAAAAATTTAATCAAAAAAAAAAAAAAAACACAGAAATTGAAATTAATTAATTGATTAATTAGTGATAAATTAAATAGCTAAATTATTTACTTAATGGTTAATATATTAAAATATTAATATATTAAAATATTAATTAAATTAATTACACATGCTTTTGATTATTAAAATTGAGTGCATAAAAATGAAAAACAAAAACAGAATTTGGTTTAAGAAGAAAAAAAAAATAATAGTAACACATAATCCTAATAAATCTAAAATAAACTGTATTTCATAGGGCCCTAAAAAATTATTTTTTTTTTTTTTGCTTTTAATTAATTGTTGTTAAATTGTATAATTTTAACATTTTTAATTTATTAGACAAGCTTTTTGATTACTAAAATTTAATTAAACCATTGAAACAGTCCAGAAAAATTGAAACGGGGAAAAAAATGGAATCCAAAAAAAATCTAACAAAAACAGAAGTTGAAATTAATTCATGTTTTCTTATTAATTCAATTAATTACACATGCTTTTTGATTATTAAAATGTCCATACAAAAAATGTAAACAAACACCACAGAATTTGGTACAAATAACGATAATGAATCGTATTTCATAGGGCCCTAAAAATGTATGTTTTTTTTTTTACTTTCAATTAATTGTTGTTAAACTGTATAATTTAAATTTTTAATTAATTAGATATACTTTTTGATTATTAAAATTTAATTAAACCTTTTTTAATTAAGTCCAGAACAATTAAAATGGGAAAAGTGGAATCCAAAAAATTAAAACAGAAAACACAGAATTTGGTAAAAATAACACAGAATCTTAATAAATTTAAAATAAATCGCATTTCATAGGGCCCTAAAAATGTTTTTTGTTTTACTTTTTATTAAATTAAAAAAATAATTAATTAATTAGAGATGCTTTTTGATTGCTAAAATTTAATTAAACCATTAAAACAGAAAAAAATGGAAGCCCAAACAAACAAACAGGATTTTGGGGAAAAAAAAAAAAAAAACTGATTTCATGGGGACCTAAAAAAGGAGGTATTTTAAAGACTGTTTGTGTTGATTTTTCTATCCACTTTTGTCCTAACAAGCCTATACTGCGTTTTAAATTATGGCAGGCTCTTCAAAAAGTCATTTCAAATCATTTCAAATCATAAGGTTGCCATACAAATCATCCTTAACCGCGTGTTTGACTGAATGAGCTGTAAATTTCCCTTCATCCTGTTCTGTATTGAGATGTCGGGAGAATAACAATGTTTGTTATTGTAGTATGACAAGAGCTCTTTTCAGCCGCTGCATCTTTACCTTTGGATTATTTTCTTTTATTCCTTTGTATTCGCTGTAACCGTATGAAAAAGACAACATATACTGCGTATTTGTGGTCTTAATTTACAATACATCTCTTGAATAACTGGCTGAATGCACTAAAAATCTCTCGTTTTCCTCCTTAAATCCTCATGTCTCTTTGCAGGCTTGTTTTCACACGGATGCTTTAAATTATAATCGTCTACTCCTTTCACTTCTAACCCGTATTAGCAGTGTTTACTGTATGGTTTCAGAAGCAATACAGCATTTATAATGTCACCTCATAGTACCAAGTTTTTGAAAGTGTTTTTTGCGTTCACAGAGCAACAGTGTTTACAGTTACTTCCATGGGGCAATACGGTGAAAATATGTGAGTACAAATGATGTTAAACTGCAAAAAATGACCAAAAAGCTCCATAAAAACACCAAAGTTGTAACCAGAAGAGCCTGTTATGGTACTCTTATAGTGCTTTGTTTTTTTAGATTGAATGCAAATGTTGCTAAACATCTTCATTCGTCTTCCAAAGGAAGAAATTCGTTTAGTAATTGAAACTTTCATTTTTGAGTAAGTTATTGTTTTAAAAGCATAATGCAAAGGGTTAGATGCGATATCAAAAGTTCTAAAGAGAATTTCCCTAATTAAAAGATCAGAATGGTGCCTGATGAAGTGATTGTTTGGCTGCAAACAGGTTTTGAACAGGATTTTACCGTGAAACAGCTTTATCCTCATTAAGATGTGTTGATACGTGAGCGTAATTTCACAGCAGCATGAAGGAAAAATTAGGAAAAAATTGTTGTTTTTTTATATACGTACAAAATAAGTTTTCCTTCAGTGTACAGTATGAAATATTGTAGCATTTTAGTTTTTAATATAATTTTATGTTTTGTATTTATAGTTTTTACATGTATTTATGATTTACTTTATTTTCATTATTTAATGAAGAATCTTAAATATTTTATCCTTTTATTTTATATAGAATTAATTTTTAATAATTTTATATTTAGTATTTATAGTGTTTTTACATGTAGTTATTATTTATTTGATTTATTAATATATTTAAATCAAAATTGGACATATAGTTTTCATCCTTTCACACATTCAGTGTGCGATCTTAAATAATTTATCATTTTAGTGTTAATAGAATACATTTTTAATATTTTTTATATGTATGTTTTAGTTTATTTACATGTATTTGTTATTTATTTGATTTATTGAGATATCTAATATAAATTTAAAATTGGAAATATAGTTTTAATCCTTCAATGTATGGAGGGTTAAATTACTCAAAATTAAATAATTAAATAAATGTTGACATATATAAATAAATCGTTAAAATGTATAATTTAATTATTGAAAGCATAAATCAATGTATAAATATTTATATAAGTATTTATTTTTTTAAATGTTTATTTAGAAGACTCAGAAGACTCCCAGTTCACAGGTTGTAATTACGAGTTGTACGAGGACGTGAACGCTTTTTACAGGTTGGAATCTCGTAATTATGGGAATTCCGATATGGCGTGAACGCGCCTTTTGGGTCATTACGAATACCGCATTCGCGTCCATTATTGTAAACTTTGATCCTGACGTGACACCTACTGGCCTGCATGCAATCTATCTCATGGCTTTAATACTTCAAAAAAATATTTTATATAATTATGCAATATGAAATGAAACCATCTTATAACAATGTGATTTTTTTGTTAGTATTGGTCAAAACATTCTGGTAAACAAAGGGAGACAAGACAAATATTAAACACATGAAGAAGCCTAAGTTGTTGTACAAATTAACTGCGCGACGTAATGAAAATGCTGGACCGAAACGTGTCATCAATAAAATACCGTTCTGCCGCTGTGTGTGTGTGTGTGTTACACAGTCTACTCTACGTTATTCTCCAGCTGACAGCGGCAGAGTGAGAGTCACTCGAGGTGCCGCGACATACGGTGACATTCCGCGACACTGACACAATCCATCGGCACAGTCACACAAGCAAATGCATACAAATGAATTCTGCGATGTAACTAATCCTACATTTGATAAAAACGCGTCATCAATGAAATATCGCTCTGCCGTTAAGTGTGTGTGTTTCACAGACAACGTTATACTACAGCTGTCAACAGTACGGTGACATGTTCCGTATCTGCTGATACATGTCAGTGAAAACCGGAAGTGTCAGTGGTTGTGCATCTGCAAGACTCAACAACAGACCTTTCACTGTACCATCAGCGATCAGCTATAGCTCGTGATGTGACAAACATGAAAAAGGCGCCTGAACTAGAAAGACCAAAGAAATCGAGCTGGAAAGGTGACGCCCACTATTGTTGAGTGACGTGCCGACAACCGCAAACCTCAAAATGAAATGTGGAGGCAATAAATAAATGCGTAAATAAATAAATGCATTTCAATAAATAAATAAATATTTAAATAATTAATTAAATAAATATTTAAAAAATAATAATAATTAAAAAATATATTTAAATAAATAAATAAATATTTTAAAAAATACATATTTATACACGTATTTATCCTTTCAATAATTAAATTATGCATTTAACGATTTATTTATATATTTCAACATTTATTTAATTATTTAATTTTGAGTAATTTGGCCCTCCATAACTTTCATGTATTTGTAATTTATTTGATTTATTTAGGTATATAGTATAACATTTAAATTGGAAATCAAATTTTCCTCCTTCAGTTTTATTTTTAATACAATGCATTTTGAAATAATTTTGTATTTATAATTCATTTATATATTTAATATAATTTAGAATTATAAATGTGATTTCACCCAATATTTGTGTGTGATGCTAACATAAAGTTTCTTTGAAATTAGTTGCAAGTTTTTGCACTTCACAATAGGTGCTTATTTAGATTGTTTAATATCAGCCTCTTATAAAGGTTTGATTTCAGATGGAATGCTCCTTAAGAAGGCAGCTGTTGTTTTCTCCTAGCCCATGCCTCAGCGGTGGATCGGTTATGAATAGCGCGTGATGCAATCCATGCAGCTCGGCCCATAATGTGGAGAATGAAGCCTTCATTCGTGTGCTGTGTCCCGCAGGTGCCGGAGGCTGGTCTCCGCTGGACTCTAATAAGTACCAGTGGCTGGAAATCAAGCTGGAGCAGCGGACGGAGATTACAGCCATCGCCACCCAGGGCCGCTACGGCAGCTCTGATTGGGTCACACGCTACCTCCTCATGTTCAGTGACACGGGCCATAATTGGAGGCCGTACCGACAGGAAGACAGCATCGGGGTAAGGCTTTAATTTCTCACCTGCTCTGACGCAGACATTGTGTTTAGCGAGTGCTGCTCGTCTGAGCAACTAATGTGCTGTTTACTGGCTCAAAATGACACTCTCTGCATCTCTGTGATCTTCTGGTCTGTGGATATGAGTCTCCAAATTGGTCAAGCTAGTGTTTAGCTGGTTTTGGTGGTTGTTCAGCTTGTGTCTTAGCATGACCAGCTTATAGGTAGATTATATATTTTTCCTTTTTTTATATAAATATTTTGTCTTGTTTGTTTGTTTAATGAAAATAAATATAATTGTCCCTCTTCAATGTGCAATGTAAATCAGATTTAAAACAGATTTAAGAATTACATATTTTATCAATTGTTTAATAATTTAGTTTAGTATTATAATTGTATATTTATTATTTACATGTATTTAAAAATTATTTATTTAATATACATTTAAAAATATAATAATTCCCGTTCAGTGTGCAGTATTAAATATTTTAGCATTTTATTTTTAATGTAATTTTATGTCTAGTTTTTATAGTTTATTATTTATTTGTATGTTTAATATATATTTTAAATTACAAATATAATTTTCCTCATTCATTGTATTTTTAATTTTTATTTTTAATTTTAAATTTAGTACTTGTCGTTTATTTACATTATTATTTTTTATGCATTATATATTTGATTAATTAACATTATATATTTGAGTAATTCATTTTTAATCATTTTATATTTAGTATTTATAGGTTACTTACATTTATTATTTGATTAATTTAGATGTTTACTATAAATTTAAAATTGAAAATATCATTTTCCTCATTCAGTGTGCAATCTTAAATATTTTATCATTTTATTTTTAATATAATTAATTTTTAGTAATGTTATATGTAGTATTTATACTTTATTTACATGTGTTTTTGTGCATTTTAGTTATTTAATATAAATGTACAATTATTAGTATAATTTTATAATTTTATAATTTATTTGATTTATTTTGATATTTAATACAATTTTAAAATTTGAAATATAATTTTCCTCCTTCAGTGTGCAATATTAAATATATTATATCATTTTATTTTTAATACAATTCATTTTTAATAATTTTATATTAAGTATTTGTAGTTTATTTACATAGATTTATTATTTTTTATACATTATATATTTTATATAAATTTAAAATTATAATTATAATTTTCCTCCTTCAGTTTGCTCTCTTTAATATCTTTGCATTTTACTTTTAGTATAATTTATTTTTAATAATTTTATATTTAGCATTTATAGTTTATTTATATGTATTTATTATTTATTTGATTTGTTTTGATATTTAATATACATTTAAAATTGGAAATATAATTTTACTCATTCAATGTGCAATCTTAAAAATTTTATCATTTTATTTTTAATAGAAATAAATGTTATATTTAGTATTTGTACTTTATTTACATGTATTTTTGGTGGATTTAAATATTTTAAGTTTAAATTTTAAATTATTAGTATAATTTTCCTCCTCCAGTGTGCAATCTTAAATATATCATTTATTTTTAGTATAACTAATTTTCAGTAATTTTATATTTAGTATTTATAGTTTAGTGACATTTATTTATTATTTATTTAATTTATTTTGATATTTAATATAGATGTAAAATTGGAAATATATTTTTCCTCCTTCAGTGTGCAATCTTATCATTTTATTTTTAATATAATTGAATAATTTTGATTTATTGTAATATTTAATATAAATTTAAAATTGGAAATATAATTTTTCTCATTTAATGTGCAATCTTAAATATTTTATAATTTTATTTTTTAATTTAATTAAATGTTATATTTAGTATTTTTTATTGATTTAAATGTATATTTTGATGCATTTATATATTTACTATACATTTTAAATTATTAATATAATTTTCCTCCATTATGCAATCTTAAATATTATATAATTTTATTTTTAATATAATTAATTTGAATAATTTTATATTTAGTATTTATAGTTTATTTACGTGTATTTATTATTTATTTCATTTATTTAGATATTTTATATAAATGTACAATTGTAAATATAATTTTCCTCCTTCAGTGTGCAGTCTTATCATTTTTTTTATATAATTATTTTTTTTAAATATTTTTTTGCGTTTATTTATTATTATAGAATTTATTATAGAATTAATTTATATATATATATATATATATATATATATATATATATATATATATATATATATATATATATATATTTAATGTAAATTTTGAATTATTCAGTGTGCGGTTTTAAATATTATCATTTTATTTTGAATTTAATTTCTTATGATTTTAGATTTAATATTCATAGTCTGTTTACATTTATTTCTTTATTTAACATTAATATAATTCTCTTTCTTCAATGTGTAATGATAATCAGATTAAGAAACCGATTTATGCTTCCTCAGGCTCTCCAATGAATTCAGCACTAGCTAAAAGTGTTACTGAATGAGCTTGTGTTTCAGTTCTTTTGTTGTCTTCACTATGGAGGGCCAAATTACTCAAAATTAAATAATTAATGTTGAAATATATAAATAAATCATTACATGCATAATTTAATTATTGAAAGCATAAATAAATGTATAAATATTTATTTTTTTAAATATAATTTATTTTTTAGATTTATTTAATTATTTATTTAAATATTTATTTATGCATTTATTCATTTAAATATTTATTTATTTACGCATTTATTTATTGCCTCCACATTTTATTTTGAGGTTTGCGGTTGTCGGCTCATCACTCAACGATAGTGGGCATTACCTTTCCAGCTCGATTTCTTTGGTCTTTCTAGTTCAGGCGCCTTTTTCATGTTTGTTGCATCACGAGCTATAGCTGATCGCTGATGGTACAGTAAAAGATTCTAATATGCTGATTTGCTGCTCAAGAAACATTTCTGCTTATTATCAGTGTTGAAAACAGTTGTGCCTCACAGTATTTTTGTGGAAATTGATATATTTTATTTTTCAGGGTTCACAGATGAAACACTTGATTATATAATTTGCTGCATGTTATTATTATCATTCAGTGGTGTGTTTTCCTGAGGTCTGTGACCCGTCGGAACACAGCTGAGAGCCATTTTTGTGTGTGGATCCGTCATCAGTATGCAGTGAGAAACGCTAGTCACGATTCCGTCTGTCATGAGAAGCGTTTAGAGTTTAAGATGGCAGCGACTGTGTTTTTTCTTTTCCTCTCGTGAGAGCGAGAGCTTGTCGCTCCTGACGCTGGAGGATTTGCACCTTGACTCTTGATATATTTCACAGGCCACTTTAGAGCAAATGAGATGCGCCTCCTCAGCAGGAAACAGAGCAATTTGTTGGGCTTAACGCTGCACTCCAGCAGACGGCTGATCCCTTCAAAGACACTGAGAGCGCTACTCAGCTCCGAATTACTCTGAGCCCAGAAACTCCAAATTGCACACATCTCTGACCGATATAAGGGCAAAATGAACGCTCCTCCCTGCAAAATTATCCACAGTAACTCCACTTGTTGCCTCCGGTTGCCTCTTAAAATGGCCTGCGGGACCTTAGCTGGAAAATACCCTGATTATGAAAACAGCCTGAGGTGCTGTGCTGGTGTTCGCTGGTTTACGCTGGTCTGACTGGTCTCCCAAGTTGGCCAAGCTAGTGTTTGGCTGGTTTTGGTGGTTATTCAGCTTGTGTCTTAGCCTAAACAGCTGACATGTAGATTGTATATTTTTCATAAGTAATAATATAGATATTTTATCAATTTAATTTTGGCATTTTTTAAAATATAATTTTATATTTTTATTAAGTTTGTGTTATTTATTTATATATTAATATTCAAACATATACATATAATTCCTTTCTAAATATAACTCTTAAATATTTTAGCATTCTATTTTTAATATTGTATTTAATATAATTTCTTTACAATTCTTTTTCTACTAATTTTATGTATTTATATTTTTAACATACGTTTAATAATATTAATGCAATCTGTTAATGTGCGATATTAATTTAGATTTAACAGATTTTAACACACTGATTTTTACTCTAGCTAAAAGTTGCTTTAGGATGCGTTCATATTTTATATAAATTTTATTTTTAATATAATCATTTTATATTCAACATTTATATTGTACATTTATGAGTTTATTGTATTTATTTCTAGATTTAATGTACATTTTAAATTATAAATATAATTGAATTCGTAAGATTTTAAATATCTATTATTATTTAATTTATGTTTACATCTAAACAAATAAATATATTTCATTTTTTAATAAATTTGTAATTATTTTTGATATATTAATAATATTTGTTTTAAATTGAATTAATTTAAGTTTTATTTTATATTGATGATGATTAAAAATGAATGTATAATTTCACTGATCAAAAAAAATACACTGAAAGTGCTGTATTTTTTTTTTTCAAACAAATAATTAAATATTTTTTTTCTTTAATATTTATAGTATTTGTTTTAAATTGAAAATGAATGTTTTTTATTTGTATTGTAGAATAAGCATAAATAGCATATGTATCTTTACATATAAATGAATAACATTTATTTTTTTATTAAAATTTGTAATTATTTTATATCTTATATATATGTGTGTATATGTGTATGTGTCTGTGTGTGTTTAATTACACAATATAAATTAAAAATCTAAAATATAAATTAAAAAATTTAATTATTTGGTTGAAAATGAAAAATAATCATTTAAAACATTTAATTTAAAATAAACACAATTATATATATAATTTATTTTAAATTAAATTTGTAATTATTTTTAATATATATAAAATATTTGGTCTAAATTGCATATGCTTTTTTTTTTCATTTTCAAACAAATAATTAAATATTTTTTAATTTAGATTTTATATTTTTAATTTGTATTGTGTAATTAAACACACACACACACACACACACCACACACACACACGCATATATATATATATATATATATATATATATATATTATATATATATTATATATATATATATATATATATATATGAACAATAATGCATATCATGTAAAATTAAGATACATCTCAGCCTAATTGTACATAGTGATTATTCAGCTGGTCATATACCAGCCTAACCAGCCAGTATTAGTTGTTAGATCAGTATTTTAGTTCAGCAGGTTAGTGCTGTATTGATTTCCTTTAAAATACAGTGATGTGATGGAGAGAAGCGCTGCTCACTGACCCGTGACAATGTTGAATCGCTCCGGTCTCTACAGGGTCTCGGTTTGTATTAAGCTGAAAGAGAGTTATAGACTGGTTTGTTCACCTGTCACCCGACTTCAAGATCAACAATCTGCATCTTTATGATCCAGTGGGAAACATAAAAAATGCAGGGGCACATTAGTGCATCAGGTCAAACCACACACACCGAAGTAAGGTCAAGTAACGCTGTTGTTCTCCTCGTTCAAGGCTTTCTCTGGGAACTCGAACGCTGACAGTGTGGTGATGTACAAACTCCAGCAGCCTGTCATCGCTCAGTACGTCCGAATACTGCCGCTCGACTGGAACCCCAACGGCAGGATCGGACTGAGACTGGAGGCCTACGGCTGCCAATACAGTACGTGTTCAACAATTACGTAACCATTGAACAGCTCACATCTTATGAAATTGATTGAATATTATAGTTACTGATTTAAAATCTTTCAAATCACTAATTTTATTTATTTAAAATATAATGAATTTTATTTATTTAAAGATGATTTAAAATAGTTTGTCATTAAATGAATTTATTATAGTTTATTTATTCATTTATTTTTTTATTCATTTAAATATAAATTATTTATGAATGTTTTTTTTGTTTTTTTTTATTTATTTGTTTTTTTATTTATTTGTTTAAATATGATTTAAAATATTTCATGAAAATAATTAATTGTGGTTTATTATATATCATTCATTCATTTAAATGTGAATTAAAATGTTATGAGTTTTTTTTTATTTATGGATTTATTTAAATATGATTTACAATCTTTTATGTTCATATTTAAATTAATTTAAATTAATATTTTTCATTGATTCATTCATCCATCCATCCATCCATTTATATTTGAAGGTATTTATTATTTCAAATATGATTTAAAATATTTTAAGTGTATTTAATCAAATAAATGTACTTGTTTAAATATCATTTTAAATCCTACATGTGATGAAATGTATTTATTTATTTAAATTTTATATTATAAAATGTATGTAATGAAATTATAGTTTATTTATTTATTAATTAATGTACAGTAAATATGAATGAAAATGTTATAAATGTATTTTTATTTATAGATTTATTTAAATATGATTTAAAATCTTTCATGTTGTTTATTTAAATATGAAATTAGTTTCAATTATAAAATGTTATTTATTTAAGTATGTAATAAAACTAATAAAATAAAATAGCATGTGTATATTTAAACAAAGAAATGTATTTGTTTAATTATAATTTAATCTTTTAAGTTATAAAGTCAATGTAATATAATTGGTATTATTCATTTATTTAAATTTAATTTAAAATCTTTCAGGTTATACATTTTATTTGATATATTATTTAAAATATTTCGTTATAAAATAAATAAATAAATATATTATTATTATTATTATTATTATTATTATTATTATTATTACTAGTTAATTAACTAATTGATTTAAATATTAATTTAAATCCTACAAGTTATTTAAAATGTATTTATTTAAATATGATTTAAAATTTTTTTCATGTTGTTTATTTAAATATGAAATTTGTTTAAGTTATGAAATGTTATTTACTTAAATATGATAAAAAATAATAAAATAAAATAATGTTTGTATATTTAATCAAAGAAATGTATTTGTTTAAATATAATTTAATCTTTTAAGTTATAAAGTCAATTTAATATAACATTATTCATTTATATAAATTTGGTTTAAAATCTTTCATGTTATAAATTATTTATAATATTATTTAAAATATTTTATAAAATATGTGTATTATTATTAGTAGTATCATTATTATTTATTTATTTAAATATGATGTTAAAACCTACAAATTATTAAATATATTTATTTAAATATGATTTAAAAACATTCATGTTGTGAACTGTCAAAATGTCTCAGTTTGACTTCCTGAAGAATGAAACACTGTGACACTTTCAAAACATTGATCAGTTTGATGTCATTTCAACTACTGTTTCGACCAATGGAGTAAGTTTAGGGGCGGGACTATGTGTTCATGCAACCAATGGAGATGTTTTAGGGGCGGGATTATTTGTTTATGCAGCCAGTGGAAGATGGAAAGAGTGTTCAGAAAACGTGTTTGGCAAGATTCCTTATTTTCAGTTAAGTGCAGTTTACCTTTAATCTGTTATTTCCATTTTTTGTGTGTTTTGATGACAATTTAAATCTCCAGGTCAACCTGTGGTCTATATTATGACAATTTCACTTCACACATCACCGAGCGCCACTTGTTACTAACTTGCATATTATCATCTGAGAGCTTTTCAGTCAGACTTTAGCCCTCCTTTAGCTCTGGCTGATACATGACTGGTCTCTCAGAGGTCCTGTGTTTCGGTTTTGTCCCGTGGCTCTGTTGAATGAGATGGTGCATTAACACAGCGTTTGGATTGTTTCCATGTTCATAAATATAGCAGGCCATTAGGGATGGAGTGTCTTTTCCCTTCATTCATACAGATGTATAATTCATTGTTGGGATCTGCAGGTTGTGTCCAGTGTCAGGCGTTTGCATCATCTCTGTTGACCTCAGGTTTACACTCTCTCTACTGTGCACCTAGTGAAGGTGCTGTACATGAACACATGAGGAGTGCCAATACACCTGCCCAAACACGCCACTAATTATAATGCACAAACTTTAGAGGTTTGTTGATATGTCAGTCCGCACAAACAAACAGATCAATGTTTTGAAAACGTGAAAGTGTTTCACTCTTCAGGAAGTTGAACTACTGACTTGCAGTGACTCTGAACAATACATTTACGCTAAATCAGTATCACCCTGAATCTTTATTTATTCATTCATCTATTTCATGTTCAAAATATTCTGTGTTGTCCATTATATATTTATTATACTTCATTATTTGTTTATTGTAGCCCCTTATTAGTTTGTTTTTGTTTGTTTGTAGTGGTCTGTGATCTAAATATGTATTTATTTGTTTTAGTTCATTATTATTACTTTAATTTTAGATTGTTATTCTTTACCCATGTCTTTTGTTAATTATATATTTTATTTATTTTAGTCCATTATTATTTTCTTATCTATTATTGTTCATTATTTATTCGTCATTATTGTTTACATATAGTGCATTTATTTAATATGGTTCATTATTTAATTTCCAATTTATTTATATTTCATTATTTAAATATTTGTTTTAGTTCAGTATTAGTGATTTATTTGTTTATTTTAGTTCATTACTATTATATATTATTGTTCATTATTAATTAATTAATTAATTTATTTATTTGTTTACTTATTCATTTGTGTTCATTATATACATTTATATATGGTATTTCATTGTTTAAATATTTATTTTAGTGCATTATGGTTTATTTATTTACTCCTTTTAGTTCATTACTATTATCTGTTATTGTTCATTATTAATTTATTTGTTTATTTGAGTTTATTATTTATCTACATGTAGTCTATTTATAATCATTTATAAATATAATCTATTGTGGTTCATTATTTAATTACATTTATTTATGATATTTCATTATTTAAATATTTATTTTAGAGCATTATGATTTATTTATTTATTTACTATTATCTATTATTAATTACGTAATTTATTTATTTGAGTTTATTATTTATCTACATATATTCTTTGTTTATTGTAGTTCATTATTACATTTATTTATGATATTTCATTATTTAAATATTTATTTTTGTGCATTATGGTTTGCTTATTTATTTATTCATTTTAGTTCATTACTATTATCAATTATTGTTCATTATTAATTTGTTTATTTGAGTTTATTATTTATCTACATGTAATCTATTTATAATCATTTATACATATAATCTATTGTGGCTCATTATTTAAATATTTATTTTAGAGCATTAAGATTTATTTATTTATTTACTATTTTTCATTATTAATTAACTCATTTATTTATTTTCAGTTTATTATTTATCTAGATATAATCTTCGTTAATTGTAGTTCTTTAATTACATTTATTTATATTTCATTATTTAAAAATTTATTTTAGAGCATTATGATTTATTTACTATTATCTATTATTCATTATTCATTACTTTATTTATTTGAGTTTATTATTATTTATTTACATATAATGTATTTGTTTATTGTAGTTCATTATTTAATCATTTAAATTTAATTATTTATTTTTATTTTAGTTTATTGTGATTATTATTTACTGTGCATATTTATGTACTTATTGTAGTCCATTATTTAAATGTATTTATTTAGTTCAGTGCATTTACTTTGCTTCGTTATTATTTAATTATTTATTATTGTGTTAGTATTATTTATTGTACTTCATTATTACTTATTTAATTAGTTTTATTTATATATATTATTATTATTAGGTTTTTTTTTTACTACTTATTATTTTATTTATTATTATTTATTTATTTGCCTAGTTCTAAACGGTTCAGCCTGCTTTCTTGAGTCATTTTGTTTGTTTCTGGTGTATTTCCAGAGTCTGATGTGGCCAGTTTTGATGGCAGCGCTCACTTGATCTTCAGGCCGGATCCCAGCGCCAGTCCAGCAGGCAGAGATGTGTTATCCATGAACTTCAAAACCCTACTGAACTCTGGGATGCTGGTTCACATGGAGGACCACAGTGGACACACGCTCACTCTGGAGTTATTCAGAGGAAAACTCCTGCTGCAGCTCAGAAGAGGTAAGAATACATATCTCTCAGCTGCTGGAATTAATAATTATCTTCATTTAGGTTGATTAATGTCATTTTTAAGCCTCTTTTCTCTAAAAGCACATAAGCAAAACATCACTGTGACAATTCTATGGTACTGTTCATTGTTAGTTCAGATCTCCAGTTGATTGACCGATGATCTGAGTAACTAATGAATTGGTGATGTCGGTGAAGGTTTCTTCAGCATGATTAAGGCTGTAGAAAGTCCTTCAGGTGTGGGTGAGAGACGCAGTCAGTCGTGAGCGGTCCGTATGGCACAGATTCCCAGAATGCCATCTGTGATCTCAGCATCACAGTCTCTGTCCTCATGAACGCTGCTGGAGTCACAACTGTGATCAAACGCAGCGGCATAATGTGCTTTCTGGAATAATGTCATTTTCAGATGTGCTTCCTACTGTACGCTTTCATGTCGGTGCTATTGAGTAGTGTTCACTTGCACATGACTTAAAATTACAAATTTGTTGTTGTAACAGACACAAGATTGTGTGTTATTGCACCTCCCAAAATGTACTTTTTAGATGACTTGGGAGAGTTCTCAGTTGACCATTAACTTTATCTCAGACGTTTCTCCTAAAATTCATTATGAGGAGACCCAAATGAGTCACTTGTTATCATCTAGCAAGATGAAATAATGCGGAAAGCAGCTCAGATTGTTTGAGTTAGAGGAGACACACATAAGATAACTGAGGTCTTTTTCACAGAAGAAAGAACTGAAAAGCAGGAGACTTTTTTTTTTTTTTTTTAGCAAGTCCTTATTTGATCTACATTTATTCTCATCGCTGTCTATAAAGAGAAACAGCTGAGATATTAAGGAGATCTTTTTAGTGCTTGTTTTTCACATAGTTTCTCTTGTAGTCTTAAAGGTGTCATCGGATGCGCATCTCATTTTTTTTTTTTTTATGTTGTTTGAACATTAATGTGTGTTGGCAGTGTATGTACAAATCTACCTTATAATGGTAAATATACATGCAGTGGTTTTTAATTAATCTGTAAAAATAATATCCCCTTTTTCAAATCGAGCCGTTCTCAGATGCCTGTCGGTGTTCCGTCACACAGACAGAGGCCGCTGCCACGATAGTTGATTGACATGAGCTCTTACTTTAGACCAGCTGTCACAGTCCAGTAACCTTCCTTGTTTTGATGCCGAAGCAGGGATGTAAGTTAGATTGAGCGATTGAGGTGTTGTGTTGCTGGGTGTAATAATGAACATAGTGGTCATCATTTACTCCCGACATCTGAGCCGCTGAAGATGCAGTGGATTACATTTGTTTGTGAAGGGAATGCACCTCCTGATCTACATATATCCGTCTATGTTCACGCGAATCATTCGTGATCCAGCTTCACTTACAGCACAAGTGTGTATAAGGGTTTTTGATGAATCTTTGCGATTGCCTTTCCTAATAACGTGGAAGTTAGGAAGTTTAGCGGCTAAACACGGCTAAATGCGGCTAAAGTAAACAGACTCGTCATTCCACAGAAAGATGAGAAGGGCGGGGCAAGCAGAGCTCATTTGCATTTAAAGGAACAACCCCTTAGAATGAGATGATTTTTGCAGAGCTGATTTTGGCAAGGTAAAAAGGGTGTTGTTTTACAAAACCATTGAGAATTTTTAATCCAAGTATTTGAGAGACTTTTCATGAAGACCCTAAAGAATCATATCAACTTGTGGAAAATGGCCATCCGATGACCCCTTTAAGCCCTATTTGGACGGGACTAGTTTTATAGGGGGTCGTTAGAGAAATTTGTGTTTCACAGACGTACTTTGCGATTTTAATCCCGTCTGAATCTGCCACGTCTGTTTTTCTCACACAACCTCTGTAATAATTCCAAAGCAAACTACCTACTGTTTTTCGGCAAACTCAGTGATCCTCTGAGAAAACTAATCCTGTCTGAATGCGAATGTCTGTGATTGCCGACTGTGTTTTTTTCACAACCTGTTTCCTTGTGTTTTTTGGCCAACGTGAATTGCCGTAGATGCTTTTACCGTGCGCATTTTTTATATGTTTGCCTCCCGGCAAAGAAAAAAAATAAAATAAAATAAAATCAAGAGCCAGATCATGTTAACTGCTAACTGTTAGCGTCAAGTAAGATCACTGGCAAGAAACAGGTGTGGGCAATGTAGTAATCACACTTGCAACTAGTTAAAATGGAGAAAAGTTGACTCAACCTTTGTGTTGTGTCACGCTGAGCATGGAGAAAAGAAAGAAGTGTTAAGAGTTGTCTGTGGATTTGAGAGAAAAAATTGTGGAAATGGACATGGACAATTTCAAGGCTACAAGTCCATCTCCGGAGATCTTAATGTTCCTGTGTCCACTGTGCGCAATATAATCAAGAGGTTTACAGCCCATGGCACTGTAGCTAACCTCCCTGGACGTGGACGGAAGAGCAACATTAATGAAAAATTACAACAAAGAATTGTTTGAATGGCGGATAAAGAACCCAGATTAACTTCCAAACTAATTCAAGCTGATCTGCAAACACAGGGTACAACTGTGGACAGATGAGACAAAAGTAGAGCTTTTTGGTAAAGACTTCATGGCACTGTTTACAGAAAAAGAAATGAGGCGTTCAAAGAAAAGAACACAGTCCCTACAGGAGAATTCTGAAAGGGCCAGCAATAAGTCCAAATCTGAATCCCATCGAACACCTGTGGAGAGATCTCAAAACAGCAGTTGGGAGAAGGCATCCTTCAAAGCTGAATGACCTGGAGCAGTTTGCAAAAGAAGAGTTGTCAAAAATTCCAGTAGAGAGCTGTAAGAAAGTCGTTCATGGTTACAGGAAGTGATTGATTTCAGTTATTTTTTCCAAAGGGGGTGCTACCAAATATTAAGTTAAGGGTGCCAATAATTTTGTACATTTTTGGGTTCTCTGTGGAATTGTATCAAATTTCACTTTTCTTCTCTGTTTTTTTGTGTTGTTCCAATGTAAACAAAAACAAATAAACATTTGAGTACCAAAACATTTGCAACTGCAACAATTTTCTGAGAGAAGAGTTGCATTTTTTGACAGAATTGCAGAATATTTTTGACCATGACTGTGTGTATATATATATATATACAAACACAGTCATGGTCAAAAATAGTTTTTGTTTTGTTTGTATTTCATATATTTTTTGTCATTTTTATTTGCTTATATGTGTGTGTGCATGGAATTTGCTGTAGTGTGTCAGTAGGAAATATCAGTTTACATTTCTAAACATTCATTTTGCCATTAATTATAATAATCCAGTGAGATTTTTGTATGGAGCACAGGCTGTTGTCAGACTCCATGTGCAAACAGAGATCTGATCTCTCCATCATTCAATCCAATCTGTCTTAAAAACGGAGACAGACTATATCCAGAAGAACTGTGGCAACATCTCCAAGATGCTTTAAGAGACCTATACCTATAAAGCTACAGTACTGTTAAAATGTTTAGGCAGTTAGGCACATAAAATGAGGACGCTGTCAAAAACAATGTCATAAACAGATTTTCTTTATCAATGAACTTCTATTAAGTAAAATAATCAGCATTTGATGTGACCATCCTTTGCGTTTAAAGTAGCTTTTGCCCTGTGTGCACTTGTGAGTTTTTCAGGTAGCTTTGCAGGTAGGTTACTTGAAACATCTTGGAGATGTTGCCACAGTTCTTCTGGATTTAGTCTGTCTCAGTTTTTCTGTTTCTTCATGTCATTCCAGAGACAGACTGGATGATGGTGAGATCAGATCTCAGTGTGGAGCACTGGCTGTTGTCAGACTCCTTGTGCAAACAAAAATCTCACTGGATTATTACAATTAATGGCAAACAGAATGTTTGGAAATGTTAACCGATATTTTTTACTGACACACTACAGCAAAGGATAGAAATAACTTTCTTTAAACCATTTTTTAGCTGGTGAAAATACTAATGGCCTAAGACTTTTGCACAGTACTGTATATATATCAGTATCAGCTGATAAAAGCTAATTTATTTGGCCGATTCATTGGCCAATTGTTCAAAATCAGCCAATGATCTGGGCTGATAATATCCTGTCAATTAAAAGGCGGCAGGAAAACGTGTCAGACTACAACTCATACTGTGAGTGAAGAAAATCTCTTAAAAAAAAAAATTTAGAGCTGTCAAAACTGTTGTAACAATAAGGCATTAAGAGTTAAAAATAGCAACATTAAAGCAGGCTCTATTTGACCATACGAATCATCCATAGTTCAAGCCAGCATTGTTTTTCTCTACACCAAACATTTGTAGTGTGCCTCGCATCCAAATACAACCAACGAATGCCGTTCTGACACTTTTAAACGTGACATGACAAATCACTATTGCACCTCAGTAAGTAGCAGCGCAGAGCGTGACTCTCTTCCAGTTTAATAAGTTATAGTGCAAAATACACATGAATGTAAATCATAAGGTATGTTGAAAGGTACTGTATGCCTTACCAAAACGTATCATGTCTAATGTAATCGCTCAATTAGTGTTTAACTGTGGAAAGATGCCAATTAAATAGATTGTAAACTGTATGTCACTTAACGTAACATTTACCTCAGCAAAGTTATCCGCTGTTCACAGTTCATTAGTTAGCTATAAAATAACACTGAAGAGGAGCTTTTTCTTTACTATAATTATATGTGTATGTTTGAAAAAATCTGGCATTAAGGTATTTATGAAGAAAAAAGTAAAGTTCATGTTTAAGTTTATGGTAACAAAATTGGTTAACATTCAACCCATTCTTTTTCATCAGTATTATTTGTGATTTGAATTTTGTGAACGGGAGTTCCCCTTTTTCCTGTGCTATAAGCCAGGGTTCGGACGCTTTCACTTTCGCTTCAAATTCACGAACTTGTCACTTTTTACAAGAAAAGATAATTGTCTGTTTTGCTTACTTCTATTCACTGTTTAAAACAAAAACAAATGCTTGAATGATGACTTCATTGTTATTCTTAATTGAAAAGGACAATAACATTAAAACAGTAGACTCCAAACTAACGTAGGCTAAATGATGTTAATTAACATAAAACAAGGCTATGGCATAAGCTACACCAGAATGTTTAGCAAACACTGAGGAATCAAATAAAGAGAGAACATTTAAAGAAAGCTTCCATAGCATAACGTACGATAATCAGCAAAAACAAAACCAACATGTTCACCTTCTCTGGTTTAAGAATCGCTCTTTTATTTTACTATCGCTCGAAAACAAAATTCTCTGTCCCGTCCGCAATCGTTTCCTCAGTATTCATGTCATTTTTGCGGCTCGTGCTGACGCAACGAGTATAAGCCAGGCTCTGCTCCCGAGGCGCTCGCATTGAAAGTGCCTCTCTCTTCACCTGATCAGAAATCTTACTCCTGCTGCACTGTGTTGCGGCTCTGCAGCGCGCTTTATGCATGGAGCAGAGCAGATGCTTTGGAGTAGCGCAGACCACGCACTGGCACATATGAGACCATGTCAAATTTTAATTGCCACATTTTCAAAAAAATTTCGTTATGTATGAAGCCCTGCAAATGGTAGGGTTCCCTGTGTAGTTAACAGCATTAACTTTACATTTAGGACATTCATTTTAGAATATTTCGTTTTAACTGTTTTTGTACTTCAACTTAACCCTCTGGGGTCGAAATTAAATGTTTTTATTTTAAGTTAAGTATCATGTATATACAGTTATAGTTTTTGTTTTGTTTGTATTTTAGATTTTTTTTTTTTATATTTAGAAAATATTTGGATATTTACTTTTATTATATATGTGTGTGCGCATGGCATTTTATTTATTTATTTGTTTTGAATATATATTTATTCTAGATTTTTTTTATATTTTAGGTTAGCATTTTATTTTAAGTAATAATTTTTAATGTTTTTTTTACATTTTTTATATATTTTCTTAAGAAAATCAAACTATCGGTATTGGGTGATATCATTCTGAATAATCAGCTATCGGGAGAGAAATTCAGTATCGGTCTCTCTATATGTATATATAACTATATTTTATTTTGTCATTTTTATTTATTTATTTTTTTTTTTGCTTATATGTGTGTGTGTGTGTGTGTGTGTGTACAGTGCTGCTTGAAAGTTTGTGAACCCTTTAGAATTTTCTAAATTTTTGCATAAATATAACACAAAACATCATCAGATTTTCAGTCTGAAAGTTGACAAAGAGAACCCAGTCAAACAAATAAGATGAAAATATACAGTTTGTCATTTATTTACTGAGAAACATGATCCAGTGTTAAATATTTGCGAGGTGCTTTTAGTATCCGTTGTGACCCCTTTTTGAAGCAATAACTGCAGGTAATGTTTTTTGTAACTGCTGATCAGTCCTGCACAATGACTTGTATGAATTTTAGCACATTTTTCAGTACAGAAACACTTGAACCCTGTGATATTGGTGGGTTTCCTTATAAGAACTGCTTGCTTCAGGTCCTTCCACAACATTTCAATTGGATTAAGGTCTGGACTTTGACTCAGGCATTCCAAATCATTAACCTTCTTCTTCTTTAACCGTTTTTTGGTATAATGACTTGTATGCTTGTGGTTGTTGTCTTGCTGCATTACCCACTTTCTTCTAAGATTCAGTTCATGGACAGATGTCCTGCCATTTTCCTTTAGAATTTGCTGGTATAATTCAGAATTCATTGTTCCATCAATGATGGCAAGCCATTCTGGCCAAGATGCAGTAAAGCAGGCCCAAACCATGGTACTACCACCACCACCATGTTTCGCAGATGGAATAACGTTCTTACACTGGAATGAAGTGTTTTTCTTTTTCCAAACATAATACTTCTCATTTAAACCCAAAAAGTTTTATTTTGGTCTCATCCGTCCACAAAACACTTTTCCAATAGCCTTCTGACTTGTCCACATGATCTTTAGCAAACTGCAGACTGACAGCAGTGTTTTGTTTGTTTGTTTGTTTGTTTTTTGGAGAGTTGTTGCTTTCTCCTTGCAACTCTGCCATTCATACCATGGTTGTTCATTGTTCTCCTGATGATGGACTCGTGAACATTAATATTAACCAATGTGAGAAAGGCGTTTATGTGCTTAAAAGTTACCCTGAGTTCCTTTGCAACCTTGCAGACTATTACAAGTCTTGCTTTGGAGTGATCTTTGTTGGTCGACCACTCCTAGGGAGGGTAATAGTGGTCTTGAATTTCCTCCATTTGTTCACAATCTGTCTGACTGTGGATTTGTGGAGTCCAAACTCTGTAGAGATAGTTTTGTAACATTTTCTAGCCGGATGAGCAACAACAACTCTTTTTTTCTGAGGTTCTCAGAGATCTACTTTGTTCATGCCATGATTCACTTCCACAGACATGATCAGACTTTGATAGATTCCTGTTCTTTAAATAAAACAGGGCATACACTGGCACCTGATAGTAATCCTATTGATTGATAACACATCTGAACAAATGGACTCTAATTTCACCTTAAAATTAACTGCTAATCCTAGAAATTCACATACTTTTGCAACTCACAAATATTTAACACTGGGCAATGTTTCTTAATAAATAGATGACAAACTATATATTTTCATCTCATTTTTTTGATTGGGTTCTGTTTGTCAACTTTCAGGACTTCTGTGAAAATCTGATGAAATTTTTGGTCATATTTATGCAAAAAGTATAGAAAATTCTAAAGGGTTCACAAACTTTTATTTAGCACTGTATAATATATATATATATACATATATACATTGCTGCCTAAAAGTTTGTGAACCCTATAGAATTTATATATATATATACACTACCGTTCAAAAGTTTGGGGTCAGTAAGACTTGTAATAGTCTTTAAAGTAGTCTCTTATGCTCATCAAGGCTGCATTTATTTGATTTAAAATATAGAAAAAAACAGTAATATTGCAAAATGTTTTTACAATATAAAATAATGTTTTTTATTTTAACATACTTTAAAATAGAATTTATTCCTGTGATGAAAAGCTGAATTTTTATCAGCTGTTACTCCAGTCTTAAGTGTCACATGATCCTTCAGAAATCATTCTAATATGCGGATTTATTATTAGAATGATCAATGTTGGATAATATCAACAGTTGTGCTGCCAAATATTTTTTGGAACCTGTAATTTTTTTTTTCAGGATTCTTTCATAAATAACAAGTTTAAAAAGTACAGTGTTTATTCAAAATATAAATATTTTATAACAATGTAAATTATTTATTATTAACTTTTAATAAACTTTTAATTATTAACTTAATACATCCTTGGTGAATAAAAGTATTAATTTCTTAAAAAAAAAAAAAAAAAAAAAAAGAAAATAAAAATGTACTGACCCAAAACTTTTGAACGGTAGTGTATATGTATGTATGTATGTATGTGTGTGTGTGTGTGTGTGTGTGTGTGTGTATTCAATTCAATTCAATTCAATTCAATTCAAAATTGCTTTATTGGCATGACTGTAAAAATACAATATTGCCAAAGCTTTGAATATATGTGAAGGAACATAATCATAACAATGAGAAGATGTAAATAATAGGAGAAAGAGAGAGAAAAAAAAATCATTATAACAACTTAAAATTGAACAGTGTAACAAAATAGAACATGTGAACATTTCATACCACAGTATTTAACATGTAAACACGCACATACTGAGGATCACTGTGGTAGACAGTAGGGAAACACATAATACAGGTCAGTCATAATACGCACATTACAAACATTATAGACGTTCACCTGCTGTCTCTCAGGCTGTGGCACATCCACACATATCTTGCATCTAGTGCTGCTGTCTGTCCCTCTCCTAAAATTATCTTTATTTGTTGTTCTTCAGTCATGCCTCTTAAGTTCTTTATGATCTTTGTAAATTTATTTACATATAGTGAAGGAGGAAGTGCACCTCTGTCTCAATCTCTCCTGTCTTGCAGTGAGCACACACTCTTTCCTCTCTGGGTAACCAGCTCTTTTTGTGTCTGCCGGTTTCAATGGCTAGACTGTGCTCACTGAGCCTGTACTTGGTCAGGATTTGACTCTGCTTAGTGTCTCTGATACTTTGGAAGTATCCTTCCAATTCATAATTTGATTTTATAGTTCGATATAATTGTAATTTACTTTGTGTTTTAGTTTCTTGATCCCAATGTTCCAGACATATGTTTTTAGATTGTTTGATAATTTGATTTATTTTGATGTTTGAGTGAGAAGCAGTGCTGGTCTGAGACTGGTTAAAGTTAGTAGAGTTAGTCAGGTTAGTAAGTCGCAGAACCAGCTGACTTAGGGGACTTTTTTCGGGGTTCAGTTCTTGGGTTTGTAGCGCTTTAAAATGTAGTGATTCTGTGGGACTCGATTTTAGATGAATCCAGAATTAGAGGGATCTTTTTTGTATATTAACGATCAATGGGAATCGGCCTAATTCTGCCTACATGCGTTGTTGGGTGTTCTCCTTTGTAATTTTAAAATCATTTGCAGAATTCTGTGTGTAGGGCTTCTGTTGGATGTCTGTCCCATTTAGTGTAGCTCTGATTACTGAGTGGACCCCATACCTGTATGTATATGTGTGTGTATATATATATATATATATATATATATATGTACACATGGTGAATTAGATTATAAGTTATGTTTATATTTGCAGTTTTTACTTAAACTTTTTTGTTTTTGACATTTTATTTATTCATTTATTTAATGTATATATTCTGAAATTGTTTTTAACTGTCACCCGTCCGTCAGTGGGACGCCTACGTTTACATCACTGTAATACTAATAAATCCTAATCTAATCATGACAAACTATATATTGTTGGAAAGGTCTAAGACTCCTAAATATATTTTTTGCCACTGCTTTTTGTTACAAATTTTGTAGGAATAGCAATAGATTCATTTATGAGAAGAGTGCACCTCAAAAATCTGCATCATAACAGGAGTTCTGACCTCTGTCACAAAAAGTCTTGTTTCGCTGACACGCCTTTTTGTCTATCACGTTTTAGAAATCATCAGAAATTATATATCAACTGAAAGCGTAAAACCTCAGAATTCATCCTGTGAAAGCCATTTTAAAATCAGACATTACATATTACAAAATGTATTTGTTCATGAATTATAACAATTTAAGTTTGGATAGTGCACTTTCACGTCTATGTTCAAAAATGGGTGTGACAGTTAAAGGGTTAAGTAAGTTCAGGAAATTTAAGTTTTTTTATATATTTTAGGAAAATGTTTATTTTATTTCAAGTACTGATTTTTATATATATATATATGTATATATATAATTTTTTTTTTTTTTTAATTATTAATTTACTCTAATAACACTGTTACTATGAGCTTGACAGCTGAATGTCTGTTTGATTTACTGTTTACTATAAAAAAGTGAAAATTCCAGCACTGAATGTGCTTTTTTCATCATACAGTCTCTGCGCTTTCCAACGTTCCAAGTTTATTTTCTGAAATCTCTCAGAGCTCAGTTGGGTCGGGCTGGAAGAGTTTGAATGCCTCGCGTCTGTAAATCTGGGCTTTTCCATGGTGAAGTAACTGCAGTCTAACTGCCGCCCTCCCTGCTTTCACCATAATTTCAAGCAAATGGAAGATGCTTGCCATCACTTATTAGACGGGTTTGCGAAAGTGCTAAAGTGGTCTCTCGGCCTCGCTCTGATAATGGCTCGACTCTGTTTGTCAGAAATGCGCGAGGCGCTCGCTGTTGTTTTTGCCGAGGCGATGATGGCGCCTGTTCCTCTTGTTTAGATGAGATTTACTGTGCCGTAAGGACATTGCACTTCAAAGCCGTCGCTGCGTTCGCTCGGGATCGATTTAGGAGACACTGCATTCAGCCTGTGTTGAATATACATCACTTTAGATGACTTTTATGTTTTTAGGCTGGAAGTACCTGCAAATGCTGAGTTTTAGAGCTTATAGCAACTAAATAATGAAACGGATGGACTGAAATGTGTCAATGTGTTAATTTAATTTAATTCCATATTTGGGTCGTCCTGCTCAGTGTTGCAACTAGTTTAAAGTAAAATATCTAAAGCTGATTACTGGAGTACATTTTCAGTGAAAATATGCTTTTTCTACTTCATAATTTCTCATTTAAATTTGATGTTTGGCTTGTGCTTCTTTGCCACATTTAGCAAAGAAGAGTATTTTTTTTTTTACTTTTTTTTTCAAGTTTTTTTTTCAAGTAAATTTATTTCAGTGTAGTCAGCCAGCGTTCGTAGAAATATATATTTACGTCTTTATATAAGACACTTTATTCTCTGTGGTCAAAATGGTCATTTAATTCTTTGTTTTCCTTTGATATATATGTACATATCATATTTTTTCAGTTTTCATTTTTTGAGTTAATATTTAATAGTTTATATATACACTACCGTTCAAAAGTTTTGGGTCAGTACATTTTTATTGTTTCTTTTTTTTTTTTTTTTTTTTTTTGAGAAATTAATACTTTTATTCACCAAGGATGTATTAAGTTAATAATTAAAAGTTTATTAAAAGTTAATAATAAATAATTTACATTGTTATAAAATATTTTTTATTGTGAATAAACACTGTACTTTTTAAACTTGTTATTTATGAAAGAATCCTGAAAAAAAAAATTACAGGTTCCAAAAAATATTTGGCAGCACAACTGTTGATATTATCCAACATTGATCATTCTAATAATAAATCCGCATATTAGAATGATTTCTGAAGGATCATGTGACACTTAAGACTGGAGTAACAGCTGATAAAAATTCAGCTTTTCATCACAGGAATAAATTCTATTTTAAAGTATGTTAAAATAAAAAACATTATTTTATATTGTAAAAACATTTTGCAATATTACTGTTTTTTTTTCTATATTTTAAATCAAATAAATGCAGCCTTGATGAGCATAAGAGACTACTTTAAAGACTATTACAAGTCTTACTGACCCCAAACTTTTGAACGGTAGTGTATATATATATATATATATATATATATATATATATATGTATATATATATATATGTGTGTGTGTGTGTGTGTGTGTGTGTGTTTGTGTATGTGTTTTTATAACAGTTACTATTATACTTAATTTTTGATATAGATTTTAATTTCTTTTTTCAGTTTTCATTTTTTTAAGTTTTAGTAATTCTGTTGTTTTGTCATTTTTATTCATTTTATTTTTAATAAATAATTTATTTTTAATATAATATCTGTTTTGTGTATCTGTAGTTCATTCATTTTATTTCAGTGTTATTTTTATTTATTTATATTCCATTAATTATTACTATTTAATTTTTTTCTCACTAATCACTAACTAATTAAAAAAAAAAATTAAAACCATTAAAGTATTGTTAATTAAAATGAAATAAACATTAATATAAATAAAATGATAAATTTATCAGTGGTAAATGTGATCATTTAATTTTTGTTTGCCTTTTTTATATTTTGGTTTTTATACATGTTTTGTTATAGACCTTTTAGCAGTTAACAGATACTATTATAATTTAGTTAGTATTTTAACATTTTTTTTAGTAGTTTTGTCATTTTGTCTTTTTTATTAGCTTTGTTTGTGTCTGTTTTTTTTTTAATATCTATAGTATTATAGATATAGTATTTATTTTATTTCAGTGTTAGTTTTAATTATTTATATTCCACTAATTACTATTAATTTTTTCCCACTAATTGCTAACTAATTAAAAAAAACCTTTAAACCCTTAAATTACTGTTACTTAAAATAAAATAAACGTTAACATAGATAAAATGTAATATAGAAATATCATAGTGGTAAAGGTGCTAATTTAATTTGTTGTCTGCCTTTTTTTTTATATATATTTTTGCTTTTATACATGTTTTGTTATAGGCCTTTACCAGTTAACAGATACCATATAATTTCAATTAATTTCTTTTTAATTTATTTAATTCATTTAATTTCTCAATTTAATTAATATTTTTAAGGTGTTTTTTTTTTTATGTCTATAGTTGTTTAATTTGATTTCATTGTTAGTTTTAATTAATTATATTTGACTAATTACTATTTAATTTTTCCTACAAATTACTAAATAATTAAAAAATTAAAACCATTAAAGTATTGTTACTTAAAATGAAATAAACATTAACATAGATAAAATGTAATATATAAATATCTTAGTGGTAAAGGTGGTAATTAAATTTTTGTTTGCCTTTTTTATATTTTAGTTTTTATACATTATATGTATATTTTGAAAACATTTTTTTAGTATTTTTGCCATTTTACTATTTATTTTTCACAACTAAACAGTAACTAATTAAACAATATTATTAATTTTTTTAATTTTTTAATTTTTTAATTTGTAATTTTTTATTGTTGTGTGTATATATATATATATATATTATATATATATATATATATATATATATATATACACACAGTATATATACATACATACAGACCATGAAAGAAACATGAAATCAGAATTGACACTGTTTATTCATACTCCTGCTGATCTCAAACTGTGCTCAGATTTGCATCAGATAAATGACGTCAGCGGCAACGCGCAAAACAAACAAACTGTTCATATTTACTGTTGCAGAATTGTAAAGCTTGGATCAAAGTGGTCAGAACATTGTATATTTAACTCCAAACACAGACTAGAGAAGTTTGGGGCAGAACATGACGCACTGGAGCACAATATAAACAGACAGCTTGATGAATGCAAACGACCAGCAGAATAAAATAGTTTGGGATATGGGGCATAAATCTTCATGTCACAGCTTGTTTGCAGATGTATTTTTCGGCACAGACAGAAGCCAGTGTTTGCCAGAGACTAACATCTGTCTCTGCATCACAACAACAACAACATCGATACATAAAAAGCTGCTGGGCTCGTCTGATGATCGGACCTGTGGCACAGTTTGTCTTCCAAACCGCTGCATCTCAGTGCTTTCGTGCCGGATTTATTCAGACTTTAGACGGGAATGACGTGAATATTTCAACAACAATAGCGACAGAACGAATCCAACGGACAAACCCGAATTTCCTTCAAATATATGATACTGCAAACTTCAGCTAATCCAGACTTTATATCAGATGAGATCTGATGACAACAGCACATCCTCCAGCACTGCGGTCTTCACATTTCCAAATGCCAAAGCCGAACGTAAATGGCAAATCGAACACGTACAGTACTTTTAATTGTCAAACTCGTACGGACACGCGGCATGAGATTTACAAGCCCAGATTGAGACCAGATGAGACAATACAGGAAAGAACAATCCATTTCACACAGACAGTAATGAGATTACATGAAGCTTCCTCCTGCTGCTTCTCCTTAGAAAAGAAATATGAAACCAAAGAGAAATTGAACTCAAGTCAAAACATTGATCCTAAAGGTGCCGCAGTAACACAACGTCTGCTAAAAAGTTATAAGATAGTGGGAACACTTTACAATAAGGTTAATTAATTAATTAATCTTCGTTAATGTTAATTTCAGCATTTACTAATGCATTATTAAGATCACAAGTTGTGTTTGTTACCATTAGTTAATGCCCAGTGAACTAACATGAACTACCAATGAATGACTGTATTTTTATTAACTAACATTAACAAAGATAAATAAATACTGTAATAAATGCATTGCTCATTGTTAATTCATGTTTGTTAATATATTAACTAACATTAACCAATGGAACCTTATGTAAAATGTTACCAAGATAGTTAACTAAAACTAATACAAAAGAAAAAAAAATGTAGTTTGTTTAATTAAAATAAACTTTAGCTGAAATGAAATATATAAATTATTATAAAAATTGTAAAAATTAAAATTAAAATTGATTCATTCGCATATCATTTCTGCTGTGGCTTTGATTGGAACTATTTTTCTTTGTGAAATTACAATTAACTTCTTGTGTATTGAACTATAAAATATTGTTGTATAAAATCAGTATCACATTTGCACTCATGCAAAAAAATAAATAAATAAATTAATTAAAAAAAAAAAATTATTTGTGAGTTTTGTCAATAAATATAAATTTTGATATTTATCATTTTATTTTAATATTTTTTCTATATTTATTTTGATATCAAAAAGATAAATATTTAACTAAAATGAACTAAATGAGAATTTTTCTAATAATTAGTCCTTTTACATTTTATTTATAAGAATTGTATTTAATTTTTAAGTGTATTTATAATTTGTATTTTATTAAGGGTGATAATAATAAATATAATATTTATAATAATATTATCATTTATTATTTTTTTTTAAATGTGATTCAAATAAATAATATTTCAAATAAAGGTAAAATAAAATAGAAATATTGGGGAAAAATAAAAGCTAAATAGAAATTTGTATTGTAATTATAATAATACATATAATATTTATAATATAATAATAAATATCATTTTTAGAGTAACATCATCATTAATTTTTTTATGTTTTAAAATTTGTTTTTATGTTTTATATATATATATACAAAAGTTAAATATATATACATATAGATATATATAGATATATATAAAGGTATATATAAAGGTAAAATAAAGTATAAATATTGGGGGAAAACTTAAAAACTTTAGTACAACTGAAATAAAAAAGCTAAATAGAAATCTGTATTTTAATTTTTTAATAATTATAAATATAATATTTATATAATAATAATAATAATAATAATAATAGTAAATACATTTTTTAGAATAATATTATCATTAACTTAATAAAAAGCTAAATAGAAGTATTTTAAAAAGAATAAAAATGTAAAAAAAAATGACCATAATGTGTCTAAAATTGAGCGCACTTTTTATATTTATATATCGTATGATTCATATAAACGTAAAAGTATGATTCATATAAAGAATAAATGTTTAAAATAAAAGTACTAAAAAAATATAAATTATATATAGGGGAAAACTTAAAAACTTTAGTACAACTGAAAAGCTAAATAGAAATATATAAAAAAAAAAAAAATCATAAAACAGACATTTACAATCGTGTCAAAAATTGAGCACACTATTAACTTCATGTTTATTGAACTGTTGTATACAATTGCATAAAATGTATTTGGGAAAAACAGCACTTGCTTGTGTCAGATTGATAATATTAGACAAAAACCCATACTTGGTCATTTGTTACCTCATATCTTATATTTTAGACTCACGTAACTCCATTCTAATAGGCTTCATCACGTCCTGCATCACGTTAATCACTAAGCCACTGCATGCATGTTAGATGAACTTGCTACTATTAATGCATCTATTTTATGTTTATGGGATTCAACATGAAATATTCATTAGTAACAATCGGTCGGTCCAGCACTGGTCAGTTACCATCAGAATATAAACAGGCTCTGCTGTGTTTTTACGCCGTTGACGGCTCTGATGTGATTTAACATTTAGTGGCCCACTGCTTAATATTTCATGATCTTTCTACCTCTTAGAAAGCATGCAAAACAGCAGAATAAAACCAGCCTGGCCTTGATCTCTCCCATTCACCCGTATGACAGCCATACTCATGTTTGTGTTTGAAGAGCGGCCCTGATTAACAAAAAATAATATACAACACTGTCAATCTGTCATCATCTGACAATGACCATACGAGAAATGCCTGTCATCTGTTAGATATGTAAAAGTGGCCCTGAATTTTTTAACAGACATCAAGTTTCCAAAATAAAGGCACAAGACTAAAACATATGAATGAACATGAAGCTAGTGTGAAACAATCACTTAGTACACACCTATAAAATTCTAGATATATTTTCTATTTACATTTTATATAAATCTGAACATATATACGTATAATTAAAAGGAAATAATTATATATTCATTTTTATTAATATTTATAATGATAATAATAATACATAATTATTTTAGTAATTTTTAATATTTTAATCATATTTATGAATGTTTTTTGTTTCTTTAACTTTGTTTTACACATAAATATAAATATAAATATTAGATACAGATATATAGATAGATAAATAATTGTCATTGTTTTCTATATTTTCACATTTTCAAATTTTATATTATATATAGTTTACATTACACAATTACACAAAATTTTTATATATATATATATATATATATATATATATATATATAATTTTGTGTAATGTAAAATATATATAATATAAAATTAAAACAAAAAACAAAACAGTGACTAAATTATATATATATGTGTGTGTGTATGTGTGTATATATATATATATATATATATATATAAGTTAGTCATTGTTTTCTATATATATATAGATAGATAGATAGATAGATATAATTTTATATAACAAATTATATATAATATAAAATTGTACCATTTAAAATTATTAGAAAACAGTGACTGAATTATTTATTTATATATATATGCACACAATTTTAGATAATATAATATATTAAAATATATGCAAATAAGATGCAAAAATAGAATTCTAATTAAAATATAATAAAATTTATAATAAATATATAAAATATATAATAAAATATCATATATATATATATATATATATATATATATATATATATGTGTGTGTGTGTGTGTAATGTTATATATATAAAATTGACTAAATATAGAAAACAATGACTAAATTAAATAAAATACATTAATATGTTAAAATAATATATTAATATTACAAAAAATAAAATGCTAATTATAATACAATAATAAAAATAATAATAATTTGATAGATATTTTTAGTATTTCTTTCCTGAAATTGTTTCTTATTATTGCTTGATATTTTTGTATTTCTTATGTGAACAGAAGTGGCGACCCAACACAAAACCAGTATTGCAAGCTATTTTTCTTAAATGTGTTTATATAACCATGAACCTCCATACTAAAGATCCGTCTTACCGCTGTAAACAAACCCATGTGAACCGCTGTCACCTGAAACTCTGATTATGCAAAGGAAACTTCTCACTTGCCTTTTGCCCCCAAAATATGTCAATTCCTAAAATAACCATAAAAGCACTCGACAGAAGTGTGTGATGATTTGGCTGGCTGAGTATCAGAGCCGCAGGTGAAATAAAGCCGGTCTAAACACCTCAGCATCTGTGTGAGAATCGACCCACGCCACAGATCTGGAGCTAGTTCAAGGAGGTGATAAGGAAGTCTGTGAGGGTCTAAAAAATGCTGCAGTTTTACAGTAAACACTAACAGGTTCTGGAGAAAGCGTAATGTGAATGCAGGGTTTAGCACATTGTCTCGTTGATGTTAATTGAGCTCTAGTTTGTTGCATCAGTGTTAAATTTGATATTCATAAATGACAAGTGTGATGTTACTCTAATATTACTATTATAGTGTTTATTCTTATTTTAGTAATTGTACTGTGTAATTTTGTCTTTTTTTTTTTTTTTGTAAATTCCTGTTTAGTTGTGGTTAATTTATTTTAATATAATATATTTAATTTTTAGTTATTTTAGTACTTTACCTTTTTTAATTTTTGTTTCAAAGTTTTCCTATAATATATAAATATCAAATATTATAGGAAAATTTAAAAATATATATAAATAATTGTTGCAATTTTTTATTTTTTTTTAAATTCCTGTTTTTAGTAATTTTTAGTTTACCTTTACCTATTTTAGTAATTTTACCTTATAATGTATATATATGTATATATAAATATATATAATTTTAACTATATATAAATGTGTGTGTGTGTGTGTGTGTGTGTGTGTGTGTGTGTGTTTTAAATACATAATATAAATATGTATATTATAAATATGCATGTATACAGTATATAATATATGCAATTTTATTTTTATATTTTGTATTTTTATTTTATGGTTCATTTTATGCTTAAGTTTTCAGTTTGAGGATTATTTTATTATTATTATTATTATTTAATTTTAGTACTTAAACTGATTTTATTTCAGCTAGTTGCCAAGGCAAAATATTTATTTATTTATTTATTTATTTATAATATTTCATTTCAGTTCAAGTAATGAAAAATAAGTTTTATTTTTAGTTTTAAGTAATGTTATTAAGGCTGCTGTGAGAACAGAGAATAACAGTTTGCAAGAGATGCATTTAATCTTGTTTTGATTAGTCTCTTGTCTTTTTCTTAAATTATACGTTGTTTTATGGAACAGTGTGTAATTATTTGCTGGTTTATTATTTGCAGCTAGAGAAAATTGGCTCTCTATTAAATTGGCTGTTTGTAAATGAATATTTACATGATGCTTACAGCATAATGCACAGGAAATGCTATATAAATTATGTTTAAAAATAGTATGTGATATTGCATATTTTCAGTTTCTGTTGACAGACATTTAAAGTAACCAGTCTTTTGTAGTTTTATAAAGCCATCCTGATCTGTGTGTGTGTGTGTTTCAGGCCGGGGCTCGTCAGCTGATTTTCACCCTCTGGTGTCTCTGGGCAGTCTGCTGGACGATCAGCACTGGCACCACGTCAGCGTGGAGCGGGTTCGAGGACTCGTCAACTTCACTGTGGACAAAAACACCCAGCAGTTCCAGCTGCCCGAGTCCTGGAGTCACTCTGAGATTAACGAGGTGAGCTGCTAACCACCAGCTCAATTAGTCCAATAAAGCATTTTTAAATGAGTCACACAAAACATCTGAATTGTACAAACAACATAAATCAACTGCAGTGAAAATGTCTTTGTGCAATTAGATTTCACTTTCTTTCACCTTGTTTTGACACACTGTAAAAATATATTCACATCAACACTTCATAGTAATTCATAGTGCTTTACATAAAAAATGATTACAAAGTTAATAGACTTATATAAAATAAAATAAGTATTAATAATAATTAATAGTACACAATTAATAGTCATAAATAAAATAAATAATAATAATAATTAATAAAAAGTAATGAATTGTATTCATATGCTGTATATTTGTGGAAATAGAGTAAACGGTAATAATAAAACATACATAAAAGATAAAAAATAGCAACTAATAGCAATAGTAAATAATATAAAATAATATAAATTGTTATATATGAGTAATTAATATATTAATTATATATATGTAAATTAATTATTAATAAAATGTTATTAAATACATATATATTTATTTGTATTCATTATTTACAATTTAAAAATTATTTATGTTGCTTTTTGTTATAAGTTTGTTACAAGTGATTTTCTCACACTAGTTACATTAACTAATAAATAAATATGTAAAAACAATAAAAATATATATTTAATAATGATATTTATAAATAATGTTTGCAAGATATTCAAAACAAACATTATTAATAATAACAAATCAACAATATTAATAAATATATTGCATTACATTATTATATATGTATGTTAAAATTAAATGTAAAAATATAAATTTTTATCACAATTTTACACTACTGTATATAGTTAATTGACTGTATATTTTTTTCATTATTTACAATTTATTAATTATGTTGCTTTTTGTTACAAGTGATATTTGACCTGTTACATGTTGACCAATAATTAATTAATTTGTAAATAATTATAATTAATACATATATATATATATATATATATATATATATATATATATATATATATATATATATATCAGGGTTTAAATTGGGCCGGGGCCGTCTGGGGCTGAGCCCCGGCACATAGACTGCAAGGCTCGACATTAACACTTCATTAACACTACACAAGTAACCAGATTAAAACATCAATAACCAAAAATGACTAGGCAATCACCAAAACATAAGTATTATTCTATTACAGTGATGTGGTCTGGACCATGGCGCCGGCTTCCTTTGAAATGTGCTTAATGATTGCGCCCGCTCCGTCCCCCCATGTTACACGTGCGAATATGTCAGGGGAGGCGCGCAGACTGGTAAAACAATAATGAATTATTGATTACCAATTTGAATCAGTACATTATAAAGAAAACAATGCCTCTGTAAACTTTTCAGTCCAAGGATTCAGTAAACGAATGCGTTGATAGTAAGTTCAAAATAGCTCTACAGAGAAAACCCGACCGATTTAATCAGAGTTTGCGTCCAGATGTAGGTAGGTTATTCTTTTCAGCTTGTATTTGGGTGTAAACCCACTTCTCCAGGCACCACTATACCACTGATTTAGAGTAAGTGGCGAATAGTGGCTATAGCTACTGTATATAATGCACGCAGCCTCTCCAGGAGAAATTAAATTGTGCAACACAAATAAACACAGCATGATGAGGTTTTTATATTTACATTACAGTTAGTTAAGCAACATCACACGTTTTCACCATCACAACTGTTAAATAGTACAAGTCTATAATATTAGGTCACTTACAATTTAGGCTCAGTTTTGCAGACTGCTTTTGTTCTATTTCAGCAGCAAAAATAATTTCAAAGAAAGACAGCAAAACCACAACGCATCTCGATTCATTGCTGAATAATTCATTGTTTTGAACAAATCAGTTTAGTCAAAGTTTCATTATCCCATGCAGAAATATCTGATGAATCAGTCATTTGAACAAATCGTTAGACACTTGCCATCACCTACCGGCGTTTTAATTTTGTTTAAAATTTTGTTTAATTTTGCTTAAAAGTACCATTTCCCCCCATAAATTATTGTGTATATTCAAAATAAATATTTAAATCAATCTCATAACATTATTTAATTTTTTTTTTTTCAGTGTAAATTATTTTATTTGCTAACGTATAGATAACAATATTCATATTACTGCAATATAATTTATAGATCAAATGTAAGAATTTGAAATGAAAGATGAAGTATTAATGACACTAGGGGGAAATGCCCTCTATAAAGGTAAAAAATGCCCTTGAATTAAATATAAAAAAACAGATTTATATGTCACAGCTAGTAGAAAACTTATTGATTACCAATTTGAATCAGTACATTATAAAGAAAACAATGCCTTAAAATGCTATCTATAAACCGGTGAACCCTTGTAAACTTTTCAGTCCATGGATTCAGTAAATGAATACGTTCATAGTAAGTTCAAAACGATAATATGAATAACAATATTCATATTATTGCAATATAATTTATAGATCAAATGTAAGTGACATAATATTATTAACCTTAGACTATTTATTAGTCGTGATGGTGAAAACATGTGATGTTGCTTAACTAACTGTAATTTAAATATAAAAACTTTTCATTTTCTGAATTTTTACCTCATCATGCTGTTTATTTGTGTTGCAGATTTTAATTTCTCCTGGAGAGGCTGCGTGAGCCTCGCCTCAGCAGCGCATCCTTACACCATCAGTGCATCCATTATATACAGTAGCTATAGCCACTCTTCGCCAGAGAAGTGGGTATACACCCCAGATACAAGCTGAAAAGAATAACCTACTTATATCTGGACGCAAACTCTGATTAAATCGGTCGGGTTTTCTCTGTAGAGCCGTTTTGAACTTACTATGAACGCATTCGTTTACTGAATTCTTGGACTGAAAAGTTTACAGGGGTTCACTGTTTTTATAGATACCATTTTAAGGCATTGTTTTCTTTATAATGTACTGATTCAGCTTGGTAATCAATAAGCTTTCTATCAGCTGTGACATATAAATCTACATGTTTTTTTTTATATGTAATTCAAGGGCATTTTTTACCTTTATAGAGGGCATTTCCCCCCTACTGTCATTAAAATTTCATCTTTCATATATATAATATGAATTAAATATTAAAAAAACATGCAGATTTATATGTCACAACTGATAGAAAGCTGATGAGAATATTGCTTCAAATAAACCATATTTGCAAAAAAAAAAAAAAAGAAAAAGAAAAGAAATTAAATATTAAATTAAATTAAAAAAGAAAGCAAAAATAAAGAAAAATTCATGTAAGAAACCTACCTGCAAAGTACTGTTAAATGTTTTAGGCACTTGGATGCTGTCAAAAATAATGCCATAAATAGATTTTATCAATTAACTTCTATTAACTGAATTAAATCAACATTTGGTAAACCATCCTTTGTGTTTAAAACAGCTTTTGCCCAAGGTACATTTGCGCACAAGTTTTCAGGTAGCTTTGCATGTAGGTTTCTTAAAGCAACTTGGAGATGTTGCCACTGGATTTAGTCTGTATTAGTTTGTTCTGTTTCTTCATGTCATTCCAGACAGACTGGATGATGGTGAGATCAGATCTCAGTGTGGAGCACTGGCTGTTGTCAGACTCCTTGTGCAAACAAAAATCTCACTGGATTATTACAACGAATGGCAAAATGAATGTTTAGAAATGTAAACTGATATTTCCTACTGACACACTACAGCAAAAGATAGAAATAACTGACTTAAAACCATTTTTTGTTGGTGAAAATACTAGTGGCCTAAGACTTTTGCACAGTACTGTATATATATATATATATATATATATTTAATAATGATATTTATAAATAATGTTTGCAAGATATTCAAAACAAATATTATTAATAATAAAAAAATCAACAATATTAATAAATATATTGCATTACATTATTATTTATGTATATTAAAATTAAATGTAAAAATATTAATTTTTATCACAATTCTACACAGTCAAGGTTGCTAATTGACTGTATATAGTTAATTGACTGTATATTTTTATTCATTATTTACAATTTATTATGTTGCTTTTTGTTACAAGTGATATTTGAGCAGTTACATGTTACATGTTGACCATATATATATATATATATTAATTATTTACAATTTATGTTGCTTTTTGTTACAAGTTTGTGATTTTGTGAGTTACATGTTAACTAATATTTAATTAAATATTTTTTATTTATTAATCATTTACAGTTTATTAAGTATTTATGTAGTTTTATACATAAATTATAATTCTATCATAAAAGTGGTAATAAATCACTGTTGTGCAATATTTACAGTATTACAACTGACAATACTTTTGCACATCACTGCATTTCATTAGTTTAAAGGCAATTTTTGCTTTTTTAACACAAACTCATAAATGAGTTGAAATGATTTTCCATCATTTCAGTTTGTCAGTGGAGTTTAACGCTCTGTTAATATGTGTGATTTCTGACATGAATTTGTCGTTCTTTCACAAGATCAGTTTCGGTGGAACGTCACCGGCTGGTCTCCAGAAATCGCACTCCAGAAGAAACTTCCACGGCTGCTTGGAAAACGTGCTTTACAACGAGATCAGCTTGATCGATGAAGCCAAAGAGCAGCAGGTCTCCATCACAGTAAGTGTGTGAATATAGTCACGTCTGCAGCTTGTTAGCAATTGTCAGTTGTTGGCTGCTTCATCTTTCCATAATGAGAGCTTTGTGTTTTTGTGACCCTTACCATGTTCTCCTCCATTAATACAGGGTTTTTTCTTTTGTTACAACCATTGTCTTGGGAATTTGGGGGTTAAACCAATTACCAGCCCTTTAATTCATTGTCGTAATGGCCGTGACATCGGTTTCAAGATAATAGCCAGGAAGGCAAATGCATAATGTATGAAGCAGACGTCACGGCATTACAAATGCTCGAATGAGAAATGCTCTTGGTTTTACTACGGTATTTTTGTCTCTCGTAGGGGAACGTCAGCTTCACGTGCACCGAATCCATAGACGTGCCGGTGACCTTTGCCAGTCCTGGAAGTTTCCTCGCCTTGCCGTGGGTCTCCGCTGGAGAAAGCGTTTCGGTCGGTCTGCAGTTCAGGACGTGGAACAAAGCGGGCCTGCTGATGACCTTTGACCTGCAGCATAACGGCGGAACCCTGTGGCTCTATCTGAGCGAGGCCAGAGCGCGACTGCAGATCCATAAGAGCGGCCGGATCTTGACGGACGTCACAGCAGGTTCAGCTCATGCATTATGGCATATATATATATATATATATACACCATAGTTTCAGTTTATTTGACAGTAAAAGCAAAATCCAACTCTCTTGTGTGTCAAGGGTAAAGCAAAGTCAACATCAATGGCACCTGCTGCTTTGAGTAATGCAATATGTATGAAATCTCTATGTATAAAAATTTACATCACAAAGGCACTTTCTGGCTGAAACTAGTTTTATTGATTAAATGAATGAAGGCAGAATAATGAATTACTGTAAATATTAGATAGCATGCTTTAAAGGAGTAGTTTGCTTCCAGAACAAAAATTGACAGATAATGTACTCACCCCGTTGTCATCCAAAATGTTCATGTCTTTCTTTCTTCAGTTGTAAAGAAATAGTTTTTTGAGGAAAACATTTCAGGATTTTTCTCCATATAGTGGACTTCTATGGTGCCTGCGAGTTTGAACTTCCAAAAAGCAGTTTAAATGCAGCTTCAGAGGGCTCTAAATGATCCCAGCTGAGGGTCTTATCTAGCGAAACGATTGGTTATTTTCTAAAAAAAATAAATAAATAAAAACATACAAATTTATATACGTTTTAATCTCAAATGCTCATCTTGTCTAGCTCTGCGTGTACTCCATCCACCTCCGGTTCATGACAGTTAGGGTATGTCAAAAAACTCCCACCTCAATTTTCCTCCAACTTCAAAATCGTCCTACAATCGCTGCAGAAGTACCAACCTAGTGTTTACAAAGTGAATGTGCAAAGATACTGAAACGCCCTTTACAAAAAAGGTAAAACAGTGACGTGTAGGGTGATTTTGAAGTTGAAGCAGAGATGGGAGATGAGATGGGAGTTTTTCAAAATACCCTAAATGTATTGAACTGGAATGAACAATTGACATGCACAGCTAGGCAAGACAAGCATTTGAGGTGAAAAAGTATATACATTTTTATTTATTTATTTATTTATTTTAGAAAACAACCGATCGTTTCACTAGATGAGACCCTTCTTCCTCTGCTGGGATCGTTTAGAGCCCTTTGAAGCTGCATTCAAACTCACAGGCACTACTGAAGTCCACTATATGGAGAGAAATCCTGAAAGGTTTGCCTCAAAAAACATTAAGAAAGAAAGACATGAACATCTTGGATGACAACGGGGTGAGCACATTATCTGTAAATTGTTGTACTGGAAGTGAACTACTCCTTTAAATAAAGAATTATATGAAACAGTATGCAAACATAAACATTTCATGAAATATTGTTCAGAATTATATTCACCTTTGAAATAAATTTTTATTTTGCATTTTTAATATATATTTTTAACATGTATAATCTGTATTAATATATATTTGTGCCCAAAGTAAAATATACATTTGATACATTAAACAGTGTTATTTTAGCATCATTGAAACACATTTGTAGTTTTTATTTTTAAATGTTTAGAATATATATATATATATGTGTGTGTGTGTGTGTGTGTGTGTGTGTATATATATATATATATATATATATATAGCAATTGGAGCGGTTAGCCCAGGCTCAGTTGTACGGAGGTACTAGATGGTGCTAAATAGCCTCAAACGAAAGCAACAGCAATTGAAGATCTGTCATACTATGCAACGTGTTTTTGCAGCGTTGAGCAATGTAGCCGATCACAGACATAACTGCTGATTTCGTGAACGCAATGGCCAATCTGAAATGATTTCACTCACCTCTGAAAGCGCCGGATCATTTTTTTCAAGTGCAGTTCTGCACACTTGTGAGTCATCTTATGACTAACTAAACGCAGTCGCACTCTTATTATGTAAATAAGAGATTCATTGTGTAGTTTAGAGAGCTTCATTGATTATAACAGAACTTTGTGAGATCGCGATGAACTGAGATGAGTGACGCTTTTAAGTGATAATAAAGGGAGCAAGCTTTGCGTGCTTTCTAGGCTATAATCCATTCAGAATTTGTATGAAACATTTGTTTTACACGGTCCAATGTTTCGGGATGGCATCTGCATATTTATGCTGGATTCTTTCTTGAAATAGCAGTGACTGACACAGTGATAACCAAAGCAATGGACGGGACAAAATATATATGCGAGAGCATCCTCAGTGATTTAATTCTGGAGCCGATCCTTGCCAAACTACCATAGACAGCACGCATCCTGAGCAAGATCTAATTTACGGGCCAAAAGCGTGTGTAAACTTTATTGAGATCGGGACATGGGCTTCAAATATAGGCTCCAGCCCGGCCCTGGCCCGAGATGCTGAGGCCCTAGCCCAGCCCTTGTCCGACAGCTTATCAGAATTCTCGGCCCCCCTTCTCCCAAAACAGCTTATACTACGGGTTCAGCTATTAAAATAGTTCAGTTTTGTATGCAATGGCAAAATGCTAAAAAGGTAAAGCCATGATATAGTTATTTTATTTCACAGCAACAATTTATATCATGACATAGTCACTTTTTTTTTGTTATTTTATCTTTGTTATTAATTGCAAGTAACAAACTAAAAGACAATTACAATAAAACAAAGACACAAATGTGTCACGGAGGCAAGACGAGAAGTGAACGATCGAGGATAGGTCCCTGTGTAGCGTGACGGAGAACTCAAACGCGGATACACACGAGTGAGCAGGTTAGCCACGCAGTTTCTCTAAGAACGCTCCAGCAACGGAGTAAAGATTTCCACCAGGAAACCCGCGTTCTCATTCACACACAGAAGGATATATAAACGTTCCGCCAAGCGGTACTCACGTGAGTTGAGATGAATAGAAACGACCTACAAAGATGTCCAACCATGAACTCAATGTCCGGTGCCAACTGAACCTTACTTCCTGTTTATATACCCGCGGAGATTACTTCCGGGACCTCGTGACCCCACGTGATTCGGTGCGTGTGACAAAATGAAATAAAGAGGGCCCTATGAAATCAGCTTTATTTTTTCCTAAATTCCATTTTAATTTTTCTAGACTCTATTTTAATGGTGACAAAAAACGTCTAATTAATTGAGATCATGAAACTTACAGAATTTAACAGCAATTTATTAAAAGTTTAACAGAAATTACATGTTTTTAAGGCCCTATGAAATACATTTTATTTTTCTCAAATTCAGTTTTGTTTGTGAATCTCTGTTTTCCATTAATTTTCTACATTCTATTTTAATCGTTTCATTATATTGTAATAATCAAAAGCATGTCTAATGAATTTATAAAGGATAGTTACATTTGATAAAGAATTATTATTTTAATTTAAGATTGTCTATTTATTTCTTTTATTCAGAAATACTGTGTTGTGTATTTACAATTTTCTGGTAAATAAATTCTGGTAAATATTTTTTTTTCTGGTAAATATTCCTTAAACATTGTTTTAATAATATTTTTATTAGTAGTAGTACTATCTTTACATTAAGTAATATATTAATATATTTCTAGCTGTCAAGTTAAATCAAACTTTTATTTTGACGGGTTGCTGTGAAGACCTTTAGGATCTTCATTATATGACGATAGTTTTCCGCTATGCTTATGTGAAGTGACTCTCAGAGCAGTTCTAGAGATTATGTTCATGTGTTCATGTACTCATATATTGAGGCGGCAGAGGCTGAAAACACAGCGAGCATCACGCGTATGTGTATAGTAAACAAAATTGCGCGTCTGTGCCATTCACTAACACAGACACGCAGAAATACGGCTCTTATTAAAAGGCATTCTTAAAGTAACAGTAATAGTAAAACGCGGAATCGTACTGTTTTTAAAAGCTGTGTGTCACAATACTTTTTAAGTACCGGTATATCGTGCAAAACTAATAGATATAAAACAGTTCAAGTATAAAACAACGTTAGTTTAAACCTTTAAACCATTAAACCTAGATAAATCTGTGCTATTAGGTGCATATCTAGTCATTTGTGCGGAGAGCTAAATCCACTTTGCAGGACATAGAGGCGCCAGCGCGATCACTTGCCTTTTTTTAGTGGAAACAATTTATAATATTCCGTACTTTTTGCTGATAAAGGTAAGAATAATACATCATTTGGAACTGTAAAGGGTCTACTTTTGTTTGTGTGTACTCACAATATTGCAAACAGTGCTTCTATAAAATAAAGAAAACAAACATGATGCGCTTCTGTCGTCTCAACAGGAGCGCTTCACAAAAATGAACCTAAACTCAGCGAATACATACCTCACAGACATGATACATTTATCTATAAAAAGCTTTAAATTATAACTTAGCGAAATGCAAATCAAAAACAAAAACTCTTTCGTTATGTAATCTATAAAGATGCATTTCTCTCTAAAGGCACATCCAAAGAGGAGATGGCGAGTCAGGATCGGCAACTTCATCCTTGCAACACTGACCCAGAAAACACTAGTTTATTAATAAATAATTAAAAAATCTCCTTACTATTTCCCCCCGACACATTCATGGTAATAACTTTGCGGCAAGCTGGCCTATTGGGTGCGCTTGAACGTGGAACTGTTTTCTAGCTGCGCAGGGCTCTACCGGATATATCAACCAGTAGCCTAATTTCATTGCCAGTAAGTTCAGGAATGAATGGTATGCAATTTATGAAAGAATAGTCCCACAACTGAACGTTGATTTTTTTTTTTTTTTTTTTCCTCACATTTCTCACCTTTATTAACAACGAATCAAAACGGATACTTTTCAAGTGACAAGGGGGAAAAGACAAGGGGAATCAGAAAATCACATTTCTGGTTAAAAATGAAAGGCTGTAAACTGACAGTTAAAATGGGTAGCATCAGCAGATTCAAACCAGCAGCAAGAGTCAAAAGCTCGTCCACAGTTTAGTAAACGTTGGAAACCTTTTGAAGTTATTCTTGACCACGCTGTATTGACTTTGGTGCATTGTAATACGGTAGAGCGTTGTTGTGTGTGACCCTGGACTACAAAACCAGTCTTAAGTTGCTGGGGTTTATTTATGGCAATAGTCAAAAATGCATTGTATGGGTCAAAATGATCAATTTTTCTTTTATGCCAAAAGTCATTAGGAAGTTAAATAAAGATCATATTCCATGAAGATATTATGTAAAATTCCTACTGTAAATATATATAAATATGTAATTTTTAATTAGTAATATGCATTGCTAAGAACTTGATTTGGATAACTTTAAAGGCGATTTTCTCAATATTTAGATTTTTCTTTTTTTCAAATAGTTGTATCTTGGCCAAATATTGTCCTGTTCTAACAAACCATACATCAAAGGAAAGCTTATTCATTTAGCTTTCAGATATATATATATATATATATATGTATGTATGTGTGTGTGTGTGTGTGTATATATATATATATATATATATATATATATGTATATATATATATATATATATATATATATATATATATATATATATAGATAGATAGATAGATAGATAGATAGATATAGATTATTATATAATATATTTTTAATATTTTTATTTATATTTTATTTTATTTTATTTCAGTTAATATTTATTTTAGTATTTAGCTTTTTAAATTAATTGTTTTCATTAACTTAAACTAAAACAATTTTAAATCTTATAACTGAAATAAACTAAAACATTTAAATTTGTTCCACTAGTTGCCGTAGAAACATTTGTAATGTTTATGTAGTGTAACTTACTGTAGTGTAAATGCTTAAATAACTTCAACTAAACTAAAAATAATAGAATAAATATTAACTGAAATAAATAATAATAATAAAAAAATTAAATGAAATTAAAGTACTTAACTAAAATTAAAACCATTGTAGTTGTTTATATATTGAATTCAATTTATTTGTATTTTTATTTATTCATATTTTTGGTTTTGTCATTAAATATGTAGTTTATATAGTTTTTATTCAATCTTTTAGTTGTAATTTTAGTGATTTTAGTAATGATTTTAGTATTTCAACTAAATGAACATGAGAAATGTTGTCTTATAAGTATATATATCATTTATTATGTTTTTATTAATGAATTGCTTAATTATTTGTATCATTTATTTTTATTGTTATTTTTATTTTAAAGTAATGAAAACGTTTTTGTGATGTAAGTTAGCTTTACACATTGCATTGTGGGATGCAACTTGTTGTATATGTAATGCACCTTTGATAAACATGTTTTGTTAACTATATTTTGTGCATACTGCTAACACAGTGTCAGTGTCAGTAGTGTCAGATGGTAGTGGGTTAGACAATGCATATTTAACTGAATTTTATGTGAAAATGTCATTTTGCCAGTACAATCCAGAGTTACAATCCATCAATTGCATTGCATTGTTGGATACAGTATTTATTTTGACAGATAATCATTTTGACAGAGAATCATTTGTTTATTTATACACACTGTACACAATATACGTATTGCATACCGCTGAAATAGCACAAGTAGTTTGCTAGTATGTCATTCCATATATACAATAAGTCTAAGGCAGAATTTTCTGTAAAAATCTCCCAAATGCTGCATCGAGTGCCTGTTGTTTTAGCCTGATCCACATGCTGACTCTTTCTCCACAGGTGCCAGTCTAAATGACGGTCAGTGGCACTCGCTGCAGCTGGTTGTCCGTCGAGGACGTCTCGCAGTCACCCTGGACAAAAGCGACAGCTCTACAGCGTCCACTTCCTTCCCTGTTGCGCCTGACAGCCAGCTATTCTTAGGAGGTAAGAACAACCTTTAGCCATCCATCGCCTCCCGCTAACACAAAGCAACACGCTAGCTCCGAGTAATTTCCCTCTACACGAGCCCAATCCTTCACGTTAATCAATCCGCCGTGTCAGTCAACGCACAGCTTCCGCTGAGAAAAGCACAACGGTTTGGCTTTCCAGCAGTTTGAGGCTGAAACTCTTGGAGGCTTTAATTGCCTTCAGCTCAGTAACTGGAGAGAGAGAGAGAGAGAGAGAGAGAGAGAGAGTGAGTAACACCGGCTCTGAATGCACTGCTGCAGTGAGATACAGTAAAACATGCAGCATATCACAATCAATCATGCATATAAGGAGATCTGATATATGTATTTCAGGGAGGGTTCATGTTTCCATGTGTTGATCTGCACATTTTTGCAGTTAGCATTATCATTAATTAAAACTAAAACAAACTAAAAATTGTTACTTGGGGAAAAAAAAAAAAAAAAAACATTAACTGAAATATAAAGCTAAAATATAACTTAAATATATAATATATAAATGTAATAAAATTGGATATAAAAATGTAAACACATTTTATTTCTAGTTGCAACTTTTAGCAGTTTCGTTTAGTTTAGCTTAAATAAATAAGGCCAAATAAACGTTAAATGAAAATTAAGCTTTTATTTTAGCTAAATAAAATAAATATAAATTAATATAATCTATATACACATATATTAAAAAAATATGTATTGCAATCCAAATTATTTTTGCATTTAGCATTATTATTGTTGTTATAGCAAAACAATCAAAAATGTTGTTTAAACAAAATAAACATTAACTGAAACTATTATTAAAAAATAAATTTATTTTATTTTATTTTTTTTTTATTATTATTTTAGTTTAGTTTAGTATACCTTGAAATACTTTGATAACTAAAACTAAACTAAAACTAAAATAAACATTTCATTTTATTTCAGCTTAATAAAATAATAAAAATGTAACTAAAAACTATAGACAAGTATAAAAAATATAAACCTATTTTATTTCAGCTAGTTGCCAAGGCAGTGTTTCTCACTTTCATTTAGTTTAACTCAATGTACTAAAATAGCCTTAAACTGAAATATTTAACTAAAATTAAAACTGTATATTTTAGTATCAATGAACTATTATAGTTTTTTTTATATTTTAAATTAAATTTATTTATTTAATTTATTTTCATTTTCATTTTTGTTATTTTTGTCATTTTGTCATTAAATATGTAGTTTATATAGTTATATAAAGTATATATAGTTTTTATTACATTTTTAGTTGTAGTTTATTTCGTTTTAGTTATTTTACTACTTTAAAAATGAGAAATACAATTTCTCATTTTTATTTAGTGTAACTTGTAAAATTGCAAATGGCAAAGGCAAAAATTTCCCGTTTTTGTTTAGATTAACCGAAATAATACAACTTGAAAAAAACATTATTATAAAATATATTGACTTTAAATAAAAATTTATTAAAATGACAAAACACAATAAAATTACTGAAACATTAACTAAATTTAAAAAGAAAATAGAAAAATTAAAAACATGGCTTAAACCTGTTGTTTTATATGTATTTGGCATCAGGCGATGCGTCCTGACTGCTTATTTTTGTGCGCAGGATGTCCGATCACAGAAGACGGCAGCGGCTGCAGAAACCCATTCAGTGTCTTCCAAGGATGCATGCGTCTCATCCGGATGGACGGCGCTCTAGTGGATCTCATCAGAGTGCAGCAGATGTTGTTTGGGAATTTTAGCGATCTACAGATGGACATGTGTGGGATTGTCGACAGGTAAGCAATTACGCTTTTATGTGAACTCGCAAAACGTTCCACTTTCCATTTTCATCCTCGCTAAATATATGCGTTCAGCTTGATTGTGTAAATACAGAGACTAATTAGCCAGAGAAATGGCGCTGAATAACTGATTAGCTAAACACGATGAGCCTCGGGGAGAAACTGCCCTCGTTTAAATATTTATCCGTCTGATCAATCACAATCAATCTCTTTCTGCTTTGTTATAAATGCAACTTTTGTTCACAGTTTAGTTCAAAAGGACGTACAGCTTGTACAGTTTTTGCAGTATGGGGTTTCTGAAGTTTGTGTTTATTTTGTTTGTTTAAATGTTTTTTTGCATCACCACATTTTAAGTGTTATTAAGTGTATTATTATTTTAAAATTCAATAACATTTTAAAGTTAATTTTAAATAAATTGAAAATATTTTTGTTGTATTAATTTTAAAATAAAGTAATTTTGTGAATTAAAAAAATCAATTTCTAAGCGGAATTGCATAATTTCTGTGCCATTATTTTAACAGCATAAACAATGTAATTATTTGAACATGTAAACAAATGTATATTTAACAAATATCACAATGAATTTCTGTTTTTGTACTTTATAATTTATGCATTGCATTCAAAAAGATTTAATGTTTTTTATTTATTCAGATGAAATTGTTTAGATTTTTTTTTTTCATTTAAAATGTAAAATAATTCAATAAAAATAAATGTGTTCATTTAAAATTATTTAAATTTGACTAATCAGTATAAAGACTGAAACAAATGTATATTTAACAAACATCAGAATGAATTTCCATTTTTTGAATGTTATATCTTATGCATTACATTTAAAAAGATTTAGTTTCTCATTTATTTATTCAGATGAAGTCATTTAGATTTTTTAAACATTATTTTTTTATTAATTTAGAATTAATTAAATTGCAATTAATTTATTAATTTAAAATTTATTACATTTTATTAATCAGTATAAACACTGAAACAAATTTAAATGTAACAGATATCAGAATGAATTTTAAATTTTTGGTTCATTATAATTTATGCGTTTCATTGTATATTTCAATATCAATGAACTATTATAGTTGTAGTTGAATAGTTGTATAGTTGTATAGCTGAATTACAATTATTTTCATATTTTCTTTTTTTCATTTGAATTTTGGTTAACGTTTTGTCATTTTATTGTCATTTTGTCATTAAATATGTAGTTTATATAGTTATATAGTCTATATGATTTTTATAAAAATTTGAGTTTATTTAGTTTATTTTACTACTTCAACTAAATAAGCATGAGAAATAAAATGTATCATTTTCATTTAGTTTAACCTGATGTACTAAAATAACTACAAAATAAAAACAGTGTAAAATAAAGCATTACCTGAAATAAAATTAACTATTTTTTTTTTTTAAATAATAATTTCGGCAAATGCAAAAAAAAATACATATTTTGTTTAGATTAAATGAAATAGTAGAATTTATACGTTAATTAAAAAATGCATTGACTATAAATAAAAAAAGACAAAAAAAAAAACAATAAAACTACTAAAACAACTAAAATTAAAATAGAATTTCCATTTTTTTGCTCATTCTAATTTGTGCATTGCATTTAAAAAGATTTAGTGTTTTATTTTGTATTTATTCTGACAAAATCTTTTAGAATTGAAAAAATATATATTTTTTAGTTTTTACATTTATTTAAAAAAATAATTAAATTAAAATGAATGTATCAATTAAAAATTAATTTAATTGTATTAATCAACATAAAGACTGAAATTGTATTTTCTTTTAAAATGTATGCCAGTTAAATTACATTGTAAATTGAATTTCAAATACACAATAATTCCAAGTGCTTTACATAAAACATTTTAAAAATAATCTAAACGAAATGTACAGTATAAGAAAACAAAATGAACCCTAAAAATAAAAAATGATGAAAAAAATACATTATGAATAAAAGAACACATACATAATATGTTTCAGTGCAAGAATTATTTAGAAATGTTATATAATTTTGACACAGCTTGTACTGTTTATGCAGTGGAGATGAGATGAAATGAAATGGCTGAAATGAAATGCTTGTTTAATAGCATATAATTGTTTATTTTCATTTGACAAGGCTGTCTGTATTTTGGCGTTTTGCTGTGCTTCTGTTCTGCCAAGTAGACGTTGTTATCAACCAGTGCCAAATCAACTCTGGATGGCTAAATATTGGCTCGACTATAACTGGTGTGCAGTATGTTTACTGTACACATCATGCAATCGTTCTAGACTGCCAAAAATAAGATATTTTTACACAAAAATGTATTTATATGGCAAAATGACTGTATTCACTGGCTACCACTGAGTTTGTGTGACTCTCTCCTATCGTTGCACACGGTTTGACATGCGCATAGTAGGCTGTGTTCAGTATATACTACAGGATTCATTGCGAACGTGTTCTCTGTCCTGTTGACCTCTGTTAGTTTCATGTCAGTAAATGTTTGCCTCATTCGACATGATGTAGAAATGGCTTTCTTTTGCTGTGAGACTGCGGTGTATCTCCTGAAGATGAGGCTGTTTTTTGTGACAGTGTAATTTCTTTCTTCTGTGTGTTTGATGGACGCTAAATGCACCGCTGTGACCGAGCTATTCAGTGTGAAGGGGAACCTGTGGCAAACACACTTACGTCTCAAGTGAATATTGTTTTCTGTGACACTCGATGCAGATGTTGATGTGTCGTCTCTGTAAGCTGCGTCGCCTCTGGGTTCTCGTTTACATTCTGAAAGGTCCCGCTTTCATCTGTCATACTTGTGCGGTGCTCTGAAGACTTCTGGGATTGCTGTTTGTTTGTTTGTTTGTTTAAAACGCTTTATTGTGTTTTTAGTAATGTTTGCAAAGCTATTGCAGCAGTTTGTGATCATTCTGCATCCTTGTGGCATAAATGATATCTCAGATAGGCAGCTAGTTGTTAGTTTTTTTTTTTGTAATTATTTGAGAAATAGCACAATATAATTATAATAAATATTACAATATAATATATCAAAATTCAAAAATAAAATAAATATTATTTATTATTAAAAATAAATACATTTGTGTAAATTATTATATATGTATATAATATATATGGGTGTATGCTGAGTATACATATATATGAATATAATATATATTAAAAAATCTAAAATAATGTGGTGTAAATATTATTTTTAATTAAAAATAAATAAATTAGTGTGTGTGTGTGTATATATATATATATATATATATATATATATATATATATATATATAACACTGTTAATTGTTATTAATTAAATGTTTTTCATGCTTTGCATTGTGAATAATAAAGTTTTAGTAAATAAAGTAAATAAAAGTAAATAAAAAATTGAAGAAAATATTATTTCTGGATCTATACTTTCAATTTTTTTTTCACATTCAATTTCATGTTACTTGCTGTTTCTGTGTAATTAGTTGTGACATTTCTGGCAATTTTTCAGTGTACATTATAACGTTAGAGACTGATTTTTTTTTTAGTGTTTTAATTTTTTGAACAAAATCATGTGGAATTTTGTTGTAATTTTATTGTTTGTTTTTATCACTTTTAATAGTTTGATTTTTATTCATTTAATATATAGTTTATACACATTTGTATTTGTTTTTGATTTTTTATTTTAGTACATCTAGTGAAAATAAATTAAAATAAATAATGTTGCACTTGAATTTTTACATTTTTATCCGTTAAATTTGATTTTATTTTCAAGTAACAATTAATTTTTTTAAATTATTTTTAAATGGATTTAATTTCAGTTTTTATAAACTGTAATAAGCCTGGTCTGATTATTAAAAAAAAAAAAAAACAGAATGTTGTTGTTTATTGATGTGGACGCTAATATAGTTATCGCACTTGACATAAAGGGGTCTTTAGATGCTACATGTGTTCTTTAAACCCTGTGAAAACAGCATGCGTAAGTAATGCAGACACTTGTGTTAATGCAGTTTAGCACATCAAACGCTGGCGTCACTTTCACACTCGTCTGGCGAGTTGAATCGAGCTCTCGGCTCTCATTAACACACGCAGTATTATTGAGTCTGCAGGCATGAGGCGAAGGCAGACCGCAGGTGACATACCTCTCACTACATGCAGAAACAGCAGCTCCACTGTGAGGGTTATTACCTCTGCTAAAGGCCTGTAGGTTGAGCTCAAATAACATTGCCGCCCATAACTAAGAAATATAGCATGGCAGTGACTCTCATGGCTTTACATGTGCCCCATGTGAACCCACGGGCCCTGTGCAAAATGAGTGTGGACCAGAGCGAAGCTGAGCGCCTTTATTAACCCCACATCAAAGATAATATAAGGGAAGCAGAGAACTGACGACTACTGCTGCTGCTGTCATCGTTTGAGTGAGTTTGGATGACTAAAGTTGACATTATAATGTTTTATAGTACAAATTGACCAACGCATGTGTTCAGAATCTCATTCTCATGCTAATATGGTAGTGTAGAATGATGCATGGAATGCATTGACACTGCATTCCATTATGCAGTGCACTAGACTTGACCTGCCATTTCTACTATGATAAATTAATGATTAATAAAATTAAAAAATGCATCTGAATAAATAATTGGCATCTAAAGCCTTAAATTTAACAGAATTTTCAGCTTTAAAGGACTTATCAACAACCAAATATATGGGATGCAGTGGAATAAGTCACTTTATTTATTTAGTAAGCTATTTTACTTTCCTGACTATGCCCAATTATATAGTAGTCGCAGTCTTAAAAATGAAATGCTCTGAAAATTGTGCACAAAATAGGATTTAAAATAAAATAAAATAAATAATTTTATTTTGTTTTCATAATATAATAGTTATTGAAGCATCTGAAGCCTTTTGGATTTAACACAGAATTTTCAGCTTTAAAGGACATATCAACAACCAAATATATAGTAGTGGAAAAAATCAATTTATTTATTTATTCTTTTATTTTTATTTATTTTTATTTATTTTAATTTACATTTTTTATTTTTATATAAAATATTTAATTTTTTAAAATAAAATATTTGTATTTATTTATTTTATTTTCCTGACTATGCGCAATTATATAGTAGTTGCAGTCTTAAAAATTGCATGTTTTGAAATCTGTGCACAAAATAACATTTAACATAAAATAAATAATTGTATTTTGTTTTCATATTATAATAGTTATTGAAGCATCTTGAAACCTTTTGAATTAAACAGAATTTTTAGCTTCAAATGACATATAAACAATCAAATATATAGTAGTGTAATGTCACTTTTTATTTTTATTTATTTATTCATTTATTTATTTATTTTGTTAGTTTGTTTTAAATAATATATATGTAAATATACTTTTTAAATTAAATATTTTATTTTTTTATTTATTTTACTTTACACAGTTATATAATAGCTGCAGTCTTGAAATGAAAATTACTTGTTCTGAAACTTACGCACAGAATAGGATTTAAAATGAAGAATTGTTTTTTACTGTCATAATGATTATTGAGGCATCTGAAGCCTTTTGAATTTAATACAGAATTTTCAGCTTCAAAGGACATATCAACAACCAAATATATAGGATTTAGTGGAATACGTTTTTATTTATTTATTTATTTATTTTTAATAATTTTTTTTTAATATTTATTTTTTTATATATTATTTATTTTTTTATTTATTTACTTATTTATTTTTTATTTTTATTTTTTTATTTTACTTTCCTGACTATGCACAATTATATAGTAGACGTGGTCTTGAAAATTACATGTTACATTGTAGCCTTTTAAATTTTACACAGAATTTTCAGCTTCAAAGGACATGTCAACCACCAAATATATAGTAGTGGAATAAGTCACTTTATTTGTTTATTTATTTATTTAAAATAATATATGTGTATGTACTTTATAAATAAAATATTTTTATTTATTTATGTATTTATTTATTTTACTTTGCACAGTTATATAGTAGATGCAGACTTGAAATGAAAATTACATGTTCTGAAAATTATGCACAATATAGGATTTAAAATGAGGAATTGTATTTTATTTTTAGAATATAATTATTGAAGCATCTGAAGCCTTTTGAATTCAACACAGAATTTTCAGCTTCAAATGACATATCAGCGACCAAATATATAGAATGTAATGGAATAAGTTACTTTTATTTATTTGTTTATTTTAATAATATTTATTTATTTATTTATTTATTTTCTGATTCAGTGTTCCAGAAACATTTCTGATTATTATCAATGTTAAAAACAATTGTGCTGCCCAATATTTCTGTGGAAACTGTGATCTGATTTTATTTTTCAGGATTCTTTGATGAATAGAAAGTTCAAAAGAACAGCATTCATTTGAAATAGAAATCTTTTGTAACATTATAAATGTCTTTACTCTCACTTTTGATTAATTTCATGTGTTCTTGAATGATAAAAGTATTAACTATCCTGCTGAATGAATACTAATGCAATGGTGACACTACAACAATGGAATGGAATAAAAGTGCACCAGTAAAATGCAAAATGTGATTTAGTACAGGACGGGTGGATGATACGTGGGGCAGTAGAGCAGGAAAGGCTGCAGAACGGGACATGAGACTCAAACCCATGCAGTGCTGCATTTGCTGGAATAATAAGGCAGTTCTGCATAAAGACAAAGCACAGGATCTGTGGGCATGAGGCTCTTTTACCGCGGTGGGAGGATCTGAATGGATGCGACTCAACGGTGTGCATGATAAATAGCAGCACTTCATACTCATTACCTCTTTTTGTTTTGTTTCTTTTAGTGGCTATGCACTTTTTAAAGTGACAGAATAAAAACAGGCCTTATATGCTTCTGTAAGAAAACCCTCCAATCAATAACATGATTGGCTCTTTAAACTGATGGGCGGGACTTCCTGTCAGCACTAGTAACGATCCTCCACACAGTAACTGTATTGCAGTGAACTTGAGGAGGAGTGTTAGTCCACATGTGTCTGAGATTCAGTGAAAGTGTCGACAGCGCAGAAACTCCTCTTTTTTCTGTCCGTTATTCACCTTTACAATAACACTTACTCAGCGCTTTAGTCAAAGTGAGCACTACATCACACGCCGCTGCTCCCGCGTCGTCACTGCATAATCACACAACTTTCTCAGGTCAACCTTCAGCTCGCCACCTTATTTAACAACAGAAAAATTCAACAGCAGATCCGTACAGAAAACTACAGTGTATACTAGTTTATGAAAATAATATGTAAGCTAAAACAAAATGCTGTAATTCACTGAGTTGCATCCAGTTATCTTCTTAGAAATACACTTGTATTTTTGTTTTTTTTGCACAATTTTCTGAATGTTTTATTTTCATTTTAAGTCTGTTCTGATGGGTCATGATTTGTAAACAGCATGATTTGTATATAATTGTGCATAGTTAGAAAAATGAATAAATAAATACATATTTTAAAGAATGAATGCATGAATAAACAAACAAACAAATAAATAAATACATCCCACATATTTAGTTGTTGATATCATGTCCTTTGATACAGAAAACTGTGTTAAATTCAGTAGGCTTCAGATTATGATCAATATATTATGAAAATAAAATACAATGATATTGTATTGTATTCTTTTATTTTATTTTATTAATTATTTCATTTATAAAGTCTGTTCTGACGGCAGGATAAAACTCAATGCTAAATTCAAACAATAAAATGCAATTATTGAATTGCTTATATTTATGAAAGTTTAAAAAATTGAAAAAATGTCAGTTATATATTCTGTGTTAAATTCAAAAGGCTTCAGATGTTTCAATAATTATATTATGAAAATACAATACAATAATTCATTTTTAATCTATTTTATGCACAATTTTTAGAACATGTCATTTTCATTTCAAGACTGCAACTACTATATAATTGTGCAAAGTAAAATAAAAAATAAATAAATAAACATATTTCATTTAAAAAAATATTTTATTTAATAAATAAATAAATACATAAATAAATAAATACAGTGACTTATTCCTCTACTATATATTTGGCTGTTGATATGTTTTTTGAAGTTGAAAATTCTGTGTTAAATTCAAAAAGCTACAATAACTATTATATTATGAAACAAAATACAATTATTTATTTTATTTTAAATCCTATTTTGGGCATGTAATTTTCAATACTCAGGAATGTAAATACAAAAATAAATAAATAAATAAATAAATAAATAAATAAGGAACATAAATAAATAAATAAATACATTTCTGAAGGATTATGTGACACTGAAGACTGCAGGAATGATGTTGAAAATTCCGCTTTTATCACTGAAATAAATTACGCTTTAATAGATATTCAAATAGAAAACAGCTATTTTAAATTCTTATAATATTTCACAATTTTACTGTATTTTTGATCAAATAAATTCTGAGTCTTTTGAATTCAGATCTGAATTTTCTGCCTTAAAAGGCCTCATCGACAAACAAAACACTGGAGTATGTTGGGATATATTTAAAAAAATATATAAATAAAATATATTTATAAATTATAGTATTTTATTTATATCTTATAATATTATTATATGCTTTATTTATACATTATACATGTTCTATTTATTTATGTATATTCAGGGCTTGACATTAAACCTTGACATCTGCTTGTCAGTCATTCACTTGTCCGAGTAAAAAAGACAAGGGCAATATTTTCCTAATCTTACTAAATGTACGTGTCTAATTCTGTAAAATTCTTACATTTTATTAATACATTCAGTTACAATAATTAGACTCTGTATGGTTGTTACCATTCAAATGAAATCAGTATCAACAAATGCCATCTTTCCACTGCAGAGGAAACACTGAAGCTGCATTGAAAGTGCCATTTAGATGTATTTACTCAAACTGTTTAGACTGGTTCCATAAATGCATTTACACAGTAAAATTGCAAATGCATAATGTTATAAGATTAATGTTTTACTTTTTGTAACATATAAATATGAAATGTTGGAAAAATGCACTGATACTTTTAAACAAGAAGCCAAACCACCAGTAGGTGGCAGCAAGCCACTGTCTTATTGAGTGAGTCACTGATTCAACCAATTCATTCAAACAGCTGATTCACTCAATAAATGACTTTATGAATGGCTCAGTGAATCATTGACTCACCCGATTCGTTCAAAAATGCTGAATCATTCAGTAATAAAACTGAATGTGTGTTGCTCGGAGATGCGTGATTGTTCTGCTGTGGCTTTGCTTAAAACTATTTTTGTTAGCAAAAATGGTCAATAATGTGTCTAAAATGTAAGTCAGTTAATATTAACTACTGTTTATTGAACTACTGTTGCATAAAATCAGTGTCACATTTGCAATCATGCTGGTGCTTGGTTTCTACCACAGTATATTTGTTCATGTTTGTTTCTTTGTGTGTGCTGTTGCACCTATTAGTTTTGATTTTTCCAGTCAGACAGGCTCCACACGAGCCTCAACTGACGCAACCTTGATGTTGTCCGTCATGAGTAATAAAATCAGATTCCTTCTCACCAAAGTTTTGGCACTGCCCTAGTTATTGTTTGTTTTTGATGTTTCAATCAGGTTACTTGTCCGGTCAGGCACTGAACCCTTTCACTCGCCCCTTCACAAAATCCACTTGTCCCGGACAAGCAGACAAGTGTTCATGTCGAGCCCTGATATTAAATATATTTGAATAAATTTTATATATTTACAGTGCTGGTTGAACGTTTGTGAACCCTATAGAATTTTCTACAATTTCTAGAATTTTCTGACCAAAAAGTTCATCAGATTTTCACACACGTTTTGAAAATTGAACCCAATTAAACAAATGAGATGAAAATATATACTTTGTCATTTATTTATTATGAAAAATTATCCAGCGTTAAATAATTGTGAGTTGCAGAAGTATGTGAATCTCTAGGATTAGCAGTTAATTTGAAGGTGAAATTAGAGTCTGTCTGTTCAGAAGTGTTTTCAGTCAATAGGATGACAATTAGGTGTCAGTTTATGCCCTGTTTGATTTAAAGAACAGGGATCTATTAAAGTCTGATCATGTTTGTGAAAGTGAATCATGGCACAAACAAAGGAGATCTCTGAGGACCTCAGACAAAAAGTTGTTGTTGCTCATCAGGCTGGAAAAGGTTACAAAACCAGCTCTAAAGAGTTTGGACTCCACAAATCCACATTCAGACAGATTGCGTACAAATGGAGGAAATTCTAGATCACAGTTACCCTCCCCAGAAGTGGTAGACCAACAAAGATCACTCCAAAGCGAGATGTATGATAGTTTCCAAGGTTGCAAAGAACCCCAGGATAACTTCTAAGCAACTAAAGGCCTTTCTCGCATTGGTTAATGTTGAAGTTCATGAGTCCATCATCAGGAAACAATGAACAACCATGGTGTGCATGGCAGGGTTGCAAGGAGAAAGCAACAACTCTCCAAAAAACCCCGCTGCCTGTCTGCAGGCAAGTCAGAAGGCTATTGGAGAAATGTTTTGTGGACGGATGAGACCAAAATACAATTTTTGGTTTAAATAAAAAGTGTTATGTTTGGAGAAAGAAAAACACTGCTTTAAAGCATAAGAAGAACCTTATCCCATCTGTGAAACAGGTGGTGGTAGTATCATGGTTTGGGCTTGTTTTGCTACATCTGTGCCAGGACGGTTGCCATAATTGATGGAACAAAAAATTCTGAATTATACCAGAAAATTCTAAAGAAAAATTTCAGGACATCTGTCCATGAACTAAAATCTAAAGAGAAAGTGGGTCATGCACCCACCAAGACAACGACCCCAAGCGCACAAGTCATTCTACCAAAAAAATGGCTAAACAAGAACGGCCGAGTCAAAGTCGGGACCTTAATCCAATTGAAATGTTGTGGAAGGACCTGAAGCAAGCAGTTCTTAGGTGGAAACCCACCAACATCACAGGGCTCAAGTGTGTCTGTATTAAAGAATGGGCTAAAATTCGTACAAGTCATTGTGCAGGACTGATCAGCGGTTACAAAAAACATTACCTGCAGTTATTGCTTCAAAAAGGGGTCACAACAGATACCGAAAGCAAAGATTCACATACTTTTGCACCTCACAAATATTTAACACTGGATCATTTTTCTCAATAACTAAATGACAAAGTATAGATTTTTGTCTTGTTTGTTTGATTGGATTCTCTTTGTCAACTTTAAGGACTTGTGTGAAAATCTGATGATGTTTTGTTATATTTATGCAGAAATATAGAAAATTCTAAAGGGTTCACAAACTTTCCAGCAGCACTGTATTTATGAATATTTACTGTAGTTCTTGACATTAGTAAGAGCATAGATGGAAAACTTTGCAGCCTAAACACATTTAGAAACTAGAACTACAACTGCCGTAGTTAATAATAATAATAATAATAAAGTAAAGCATAAATATTTAGCATACATCTAATGCTGTTTTTTCCCTCTATTCTTTATTACAGCTGTTTAGAAACATCACTGGTCAGACATGGGCTGTTATTTCTGGTTTAGACACCCAGTGATTTCAGAGAGCCACAGGCTTGAATTCTCTCAAAAGTTTTGTTGAAGCTTAAGCAGGTGCTGAATGCGGCGAAGCAGTGCTGCGTCATGAGTCTTTACAGTAAATTAAGTCTTTGTCATTCTTTTCAGCACAAACACGCCTCCTTTGTATGCAAATGAGTCCTGTGCCATATTCACTAATGTCAGCGTTATTTGCCTGCTGCAATTAACATTGTGCTTTTAGCAGCCACCTAAAGCAAGAATTAGGATTTCATTTGATGTTTTATGCACTTTGCATTGATCATGGCAGCGGTAATTCATTAAACAATGATCAAACAGTGTTGAAAAGCATCATAGCCGGCTATATATCCAAACACGCAGTGAAGTTCATCATGCATTTTGCATTTTAAAGAGCTGATTTAGGTGTTTAGATCACTGCTGTAAAGTCACGGTAAATCATGATGGATCATGGAATTCAGAAATGATGATGGTAAATTGCTGAGTTTGTCTCAGGTTCAACTTCAAAGGAATAATTCACTGAAAAATGAACATTTGCTAAAAATGTGCTCACCCTCAGGCCATCCAAGACGCAGATGAGTTTGTTTCTTTAGCAGATTTGGTCTCACCAGTGGGTCCTGTGTAGTGAATGGGTGCCGTCAGAATGAGAGTCCAAACAGCTGAAAAAAGCATCATAATAATCCATAAATAATCCACACCACTCCAGTCCATCAGTTGACATCTTGTAAAGCCAAAAGCTGTGTGTTTGTAAGAAACAAATCCATCAAATACAGTAATCCATAATAATGCTTCCTCCAGCAAAAAAGTGGTCTGGTCTGAATCAGGAGAGAAATCTGCACAAATCAAGCAAAATTTACAAGGCAAAACAGACCCAAACAGCTCTAAACAGATATGTGGGTGGATTTTGATTACGCGTTATGATTAGTCAGAACGCCTGTCAGTCAAATTTCCCGTGAAGCAGTGTGGCTTACTTATGGATTGTGATGTTTTTATTACCTGTTTGGACTCTCATTTTGACGGCACCCATTCACATTCATTTGTGAACAAGTGATGCAATGCTACATTTCTCCAAATCTGATGAAGAAAGAAACTAATCTGGGATGGCCTGAGGGTGAGCGCATGTTCAGAAAGTTTCATTTTTAGGTAAACTATTCCTTTAAATGAGCACACTTTTGATCTTGAGGAGTTGAAACATTGCATGACTGCATCTCTTTTCATGCTGTTTTCTGCTGATGAGGTCAGCTGAAGGTTGCATCATTGGCCTGGCTTCTGTCCGTCCTAATTTCCTCCGCTTGACCTTTGACCCCCGGGCTGAAGGAGCAAGTCTGTCTCTTTCCAGATCCTGTCATGTTTCCCCTGCAGCTGAAGAAACACATCAAGCGGCGGCGTCGAGACGTGTGCCGTTTCCCCTGCACCTGCTGCACCTGTCTTTCAGGAGGTGACTTCAGCTCAGCGGGCCACCGTTGGTTGTCACCTCTCCGTAATTAGGGTCACGACGAGCGACCTTTGGCCGCCGTCGAGGAGGGTTGAGTATTGGTGGAGGGATGGGAAGGGCAGCGCAGGGCACGTGCGTTTTCGACGCCGTCAAGCTGCTGCTCAGAGCCGTTGTCGCGTTTGTTCTCAGAGTTCGCTGTCCTCACACATATTCTGCTTGAATAGATTTATTTTCTGTTCTCTCCTGCAGCAGAGGTGGTTTTCTGTCTGAGGGAGTTTTTATGTTTGATTTTATTGTTCACGAGGCGAGTGCCACATTGAAATTCCTCTGATTTTCTTCGGCACTGAACATGCTGAAGCCTTTCAAACTATGTTTTATAGATCATTTTAGTCTGTTTTTTTCCTAAATTGATACTATTTAAGACTTTCCAAAAAAAGTTCTGTTCAGGAAATAGTTGTTACTTTTAAATTCCGTTTTTTTTAAATCTCCCATTGATGTACATTTACAGAATGTTGGTGATTCAAAATGTAACTGACAGCGATGATGTCACTGTAGCTATTTGAATTCTGTTTGGAATTGTTTATTGAATGTTTCTACAGTTGAGGTTTAAACGTTTACATACACCTTGCAGAATCTGTGAAATGGTATTAAAATAAGAGGGATCATACAAAATGCATGTTATTTTTTATTTAGTACTGACCTGACTATTTCACATAAAAGAAGTTTACATATAGTCCACAAGACAAAATAATAGTTGAATTTATTAAAAATGATCCCGTTCAAAAGTTTACATACACTTGATTCTTAATACTGTGTTATCTGAATGATCCACAGCTGTTTTTTTTTTTTTTTTTTTTTTTTCAGTGATAGTTGTTCATGAGTCCCTTGTTTGTCCTGAACAGTTAGACTGCCCGCTGTCCTTCAGTTCCCACAAATTCATTTTTGTGTATTTGAACCCTTTCCAACAATGACTGTATGATTTTGAGATCCATCTTTTTACACTGAGGACAGCTGAGGGACTCATATGCAACTATTTCAGAAGGTTCAAACACTCGATGCTTCAGAAAGAAACATGATACATGTAAGTATCTTTTGTAGCTTCTAGAAGGTAGTGCTAAATTAAAAAAAATATGTTATTTAGGCAAAATAAGAAATCTTTATTCTGTTCAAAAGTTTTCACCCCCCGGCTCTTAATACATCGTGTTTTTATCTGGAGCATCAGTGAGTGTTTGAACCTTCTGTAATAGTTGCATATGAGTCCCTCAGTTGTCCTCAGTGTGAAAAGATGGATCTCAAAATCATACAGTCTTTGTTGAAAAGGGTTCAAATACACAAAAATGTGGGATCTGAAGGATTTTTCTGAAGAACAGCAAGCAGTTTAACTGTTCAGGACAAACAAGGGACTCAAAAAAAAAAAACAGCTGTGGATCATTCAGTATTAATACACAGTATTAAGAATCAAGTGTATGTAAACTTTTGAACGGGGTCGTTTTTATAAATAAATTTTTTTGTTTGGGTCTGGTTCAGACAGGATTTCGTTTTCCGGTGAAATCGTGATCTTGTCTCTCATATTTCCATGTCATCTCCAGTTTCCCAGTAGATGTGTCCTTCAGGTTGAGATGCTAGAGGAATATCATGTTCCCAGATGTCAACCCATATTCATTAACCAAGACCTCATTTCTTAAAAAAAAACATCTGTCCAGTTTTATTTAGAGTCAGCATGGATTGAAATTTGACCCTGTTTACTTTTAGACATGTCACTGGTCTTATTGTGAAATCGGTGCATGTTTTTCTAAAAACAATGTTTGTCTTCATAATCTTTCATTGTTTCTCTTCTAAGCATTGTAGAGTTGTCATGTAAAACGTTTTGCACTGCAAGAAACCTTGAGTTACATTGCACTTCCATTCAAAAATAAATTCATATTTTTATTCAGCAAGGATGTATAATATTGATCAAAAGCGATAGCACAGACATTTATAATGTTGCAAAAGATTTCTATTTCAAATTTTAAAAAAAGAAAGAAAGAAAGAAAGAAAATTTAAATGTAGCATGGTTTTCACAAAAAAATGAAACTGTTTTCAACATTGATAATAATCGGAGATATTTTTGGAGCATCAAAATGATTTCTAAAGGATCATGTGACACTGAAGACTGGAGTAATTTTGGCAGAAAATTAGATTTGAACACTGAAATAAACTATACTTTAATAGATATTCACAATACAGCTATTTTAAATGATAATATTATTTCACAATTTTATTGTATTTTTGATCAAATAAATCCTGAGTCTTTTGAATTCAGCACTGAATTTTCTGCCTCATCAACAAACAAAAGTATGGAATATCTTGGGATATATTTCAAAATATATATAAATAAAATATATTTCAAAATTTCAATATTATATATTGATCGCAAGAATAAATTACATTTTACAATATTTTCTCATAGAAAACAGTTATTTTAAATTGTAATAATATTTCACAAATTTTACTTTTTCTGTGTTTTTTAAGCAAATAAATGCAGCCCTTGTAAGCATAAGAGACAAAAACCCCAAACTATTTCCCATTTACTGTCTTCATTTATAGACCTTTTACGTCTTTTGTTTACGATTCGTTTATATTCATCCCAGTTCGTCTCATCAGAGAAAGGACAACTGTTTGGCAAGTCGTGCTCGCGTTTATCCTTTCTGTGTGTTTCTCGCTCCGTCTCTGTGTGTGTCAATCTGATCATTACTCGCGGTGGCAGATTACAGGAGAACAGAGGAGTCCGGCTGCGCGGCGGCCTGTGTGAAGCCGACCGCTGCCGGTCGCTTGTGTCCCTGTGACGGGCCTGAAAAGCTCTGATGGGATCTGAGCCAACAAAGAGACACGACTCTCAGTATGCCGTCAGTGTACGCCAGCCAAAAAGTGTGGTTTGGGTTTTTTTTCCCTTGGTTTGAAGTGTCATTCTGAGCAGAATGAAAGACGCACTCGATCCTGTTCCGATTATAAAGCTACAAAGCGTGAAACCAGAGCGGAGAGTGTATCTGTCCCGACCACCGAAAGCACAAAGAGCATTTGAACGGATCCTCTTAGACCATCATTGTGGCCACAAATGGAAGTCTGGTGAAAGATGTCGACTGTAAAGCGAGGGCTGGTAATGCGAGCATGCAAATCATCCCGTGAGAGTTGGGAGAGGCTGGGAATTGTTTTTCGGCTCAGGCAAGGACATTGTGAGATGACTAGAAAGGATTCGCTTTACAAAGAGAAATTGGAAGGTGTTTGTGGTCGTAGCGGCTGCTTTGAGTCACTCGGTTAACCTTGCTTTGCTCTCAGCTAAACTTTATAGCTTCTAAATCAAGGCGTCATGGCATAAATGATTATTAGTGGTGTTTGCTAAGTCAATCTTGAGGTTAATGTTGTGATGAAACCTCTAACACAAAGTATTAAAGTTCAGCGCGTGCAGTGTCTTGCGGCGTTTGTGCAGGAACGAGTCCTTAAATCAGCCGTATGGTTTCTTTACTAAGTGATCAGACGTGTTAGTCGAGGGTTTTTGCTCCAAAAACATATATAAGATTACATAAACCCTGCAGAATCTGCAAAATGTTAACAATTAAAGCTTAATAGTTTGATTAAAAGCTTTTCAGCGTAGTGCTAAATAAAAAAAAAAAAGCAACATGCAAATTTTATGATCATTTTTTTTAATTATTAATAATTTAGTTTGCAGATTCTGTGAGGTGTGTGAACTTTTGACTAAGTGAAATTTTTCATGCTGTTTCTGAATTAAACGGTCTTTGTAAGGCTTGATGTACATAACATCAAACAGTTACAAGTAGAAATACACCACTTAATAAAACAACTTTTTTAACTGATAGCAGTTTGCATGAGTTTGCAGACCCATTGCATGAGAGATATACCCTTATGCCCTTTCACTGAATTAAATGAGCATATTTTATTGTTTATTTAATATTTCTTTGTAAATGAAGTCAAACAGCTAATGCATTACTTAATACACTTATTTTAATTGAATTAATAATAACAGTTTGCATGAGTTTGCAAACCCATTGCATGCTATTTTTGTGCTTATTTTATGCTTATTTTCCAGTCTTTCTCTAAGGCTGTTTGTTCTATATTTAATTCCTGAAGAGGTACTTGAAAAGTGCTTAAATTATTGAAAGACAATGTATCTATGAAATAAGTGTTTAGTTTTGTCAATAAGCACGTCTTTTTATGCAAAATTCACACAATTCAAAAAACATCATACCTTTTTTGCTTATTTCAGTTAATATCAGAAAACAGTCAAGCTAAGCGAAAGTAGTAGTACTGACAGTGTCATGTAAACATGGCTGATGACGTGAAAAGAGAAACAGATGAACCAAATCAGTTGAGTCATTTATGCTGGAACCGCTCAGATTGATTCAAACTCATGACTTTGGTCATTTATTTTAAGCGATTCACTAGCAAAAAAACAGATCAAATTAATCTTCGTGCATCAAATTAATCGGATCGTGTATTTCGAATCATTTGATTCAGATTGGAACTTCGGTGTACTCACCCCCTTGTCATCCAAGATGTTCATGTCTTTCTTTCTTCAGTCATAAAGAAATTGTTTTTTGAGGAAAACATTTCATGATTTTTCTCCATATAATGGACTGATATGGTGCCCCGAGATTGAACTTCCAAAAGGCAGTTTAAATGCAGCTTCAAATGATCCCAAATGTGGTTGTAAACGATTCCAGCTGAGGAAGAAGGGTCTTATCTAGCAAAACGATCAGTTATTTTCATGAAAAAAATACAATTTAAATACTTTTTAATCTCAAACGCTCGTCTTGTCTTGCTGTGCCTGAACTCTTAGTATTCTGCCTCAAGACAGTTAGGGTATGTCAAAAAACTCCAATCTTATTTTCTCCCTCAACTTCAAAAATCATTTCAAAATCATCCTACATCGCTGCAGAAGTACCGACAGTCTTTGCAAAATGAACATGCAAAGAAGATTAAACACCCCCACCAAAAATGTGAAACAGCGATATAGGACGATTTTGAAGTAAAGACGATTAGAGTTTTTCGACATACCCTAACTGTCTTGAGACAGAATACACAGAGTTCAGGGTAAGCAAGACAAGACGAGCGTTTGACATTAAAAAGTATTTAAATTGTATTATTTTTATGGCTGGGATCGTTTACAACTGTATTTGGGATCGTTTAAGGCTGCATTTAAACTGCATTTTGGAAGTTCAAACTCAAGGCACCATATCAGTCCATTATATGGAGAAAAATGCTGAAATGCTTCCCTAAAAAAACAATTTCTTTACGACTGAAGAAAGAAAGACATGAACATCTTGGATGACAAGGGGGTGAGTACATTATCTGTAAATTGTTGTTCTGGAAGTGGACTTCTCCTTTAAGTCATTATTTAATTCATTCATATTTAAAATTGATTTGCATGCTTCAAAACACAATGATGGTCAATTCTTACATCAAATGATGTCCTGTTAGTCTAATGTGCTTTTTGCACATTATTTGATTTTGGCTTTTTATTTAAGACTAAAAGTCAGACTTGTGAAATATAAACTCAGAATTAAGAGAGTAATGCAGATTTATGAGATGAAAAATGTTGCAATTACCATTTTTTATTCCATGGTGGAAATAAGCTTCCATATTGCCTGCAATTTACATGCAACTGTCATGCTGTCAGAATTCCTCCTGTATGTCACTAAAAGTGCACCGTTAAAAGTCACAGTTTTCCACTCCAGGATCAGATAAAGCCAACAGCAAGGTTTTTACTCCACACAAAGGCAGCATGTGTAATGCTGAATGATTGCGCTTCTCTGAATCTGATTGTCCTTGAGATCAAACATCAAATATGATATTTCATGTCCTGTTTTTTTTTTTTTTTTCACCAGATGCTCCCCGAGTCGTTGCGAACACGGAGGGAGATGCTCGCAGTCGTGGAGCACGTTTCACTGCAACTGTTCTGCCACGGGCTACGGCGGAGCGACCTGCCACAGCTGTAAGAACGCTTCTGAAATACAGACCACTTCCTGCTCGCACTTCAATGTTTCCTGTGCACTGATTCACTACACACTTGGTGTCAAGGACAGATCCAGAGACAAATGCAGAGAGAATAGTTACTCCCTCCGCATGATGTTAACAAAAAGTCAATATTTGACCACCGTTTATGATAAAACTCAATGACATTCATTTCTTAATTTATGGAATGCAAAATCAACACGCATCAGTCTGCATACACTATTTTGGCATTTTAAATAGAATAACAGCACGCATTCATATTCGTATTATGTTTATTATGCTTATTATGATTATTCATGCTCACATAGCTGTGCTGAACAGCATCCATTAGGGCTTTTAGTCCAAATGTCTGCATACTTGAAAAAATATTGATATATTTAGATGTTTACTCCATATTTATCCTCATTTCTATTCTATTCTGATGCTTGGTGCTTACTTTTTTACCATGGAGCATTAAAAACTTAAAAACTATAGGAGCGCAATGAAAATGTGTCAAATAATGTGTTTTTCCTCCAAAATATATAATACTTTATATTTTCAAGCAAAATCTTTTTTTGGACTATTTTTGTATTTTTGTGCAATTTTGTATTTCACACTACCAGACAAAAGTTTTTAAACCGTAAGATTTTTAAAGAATTCTCATCTGCTCACCAAGCCTCAATTTATTTGATCCAAATTACAGCAAAAACAGTAAAATTGTGAAATATTTGTACTATTTAAAATATTTTTTTATATATATTTTAAAATGTAATTTATTCCTGTGATCAAAGCTGAATTTTCAGCATCATTACTCTAGTCTTCATCATTCACATGATCCTTCAGAAATTAGTAGTAGTAGTAGTACATTTTTCAGAATTCTCTGATGAATATAAAGATCCAAAGATCAGAATTTATCTGAAATAAAAAGCTTTTGTAACATTATACACTATACCACTCAGTCAGAAATGATAGAAATGAATACTTTTATTTAGCAAGGATGCTTTAAATTGGTCAAAAGTGATGATAAACACATTTATAATGTTACAAAAGATTTCTATTTCAGATAAATGCTAAATTTTATATTATATATTTCTGATAAATGTTTTTTGAGCAGCAAATCAGAATATTACAGTGATTTCTAAAGGATCATGTGACTGGAGTAATGAAGCTAAAAATTCAGCTTTGAAATCACAGGAATAAATTACATTTTAAAATATATTCAAATAGAAAACTTAGTTATTTTAAATAATAAAAATATTTCAAAATTTGACAGTTTTTTTCATACTTTGGATCCAATAAATACAGGCTTGGTGAGCAGAAGAGACGTCTTAAAAAAAAAAAAAAAAAAACATACACAAAAAATTAAAAAACAATATTAACCATAGAAAAAAAAAAAACAGTAAATAAATAACACTCTTATTTTAAAATGCATGTGCTTTTCTGTTGCTGGCTACTCATTAAAATATGCACATTTAGAACCATCAATGGCATATTACAGTATAAACAAAAAGTAAACAGTGTCATTATTCATCAACAGTCGATCGTGATCATAAGCAATCATTTGTCAAAAACGCATAATATGAATAGATTGCAAACTCTGAAACTGTGAGCCTGTATAATGCACAAGAGCACTGTGCTTTGACTTTAAAATGTGCAGTGCTCATATTTATTGAATTAAATCATAGTCTTTCGAGGTTTAATAATCACATCAGGCTGTATAGCAGTTCCTGTTTTTCCAACGGCAAATGTCTGTTGCACAGTTTAAGATACCTTAAATTTCATAAAAGCATGAATACGTTTTACAGTTTGCACACATCTAGTTGCAAATGCAAGTGAAATGCTCTGTAGTCATCACACATGATTTTTTTTTTTTTTTTCCTGAGAGTTATTCAGTGTGTAATATATGTGTGGATGTGTTTATCATTAATTGCCTCATATGTTTGCAGCTGTCATTTGGCAGCCTATATTAGTTTTTTGTTCTATACAGGAAGCGTTGAAATCTGAAACATACATATTTTCATCTCATATTGAGCACTTTTATCCCTGAACATCAAGGCAAATTGAATTGCTCATGATATGAGGCCTGTAAGGAAACAATATAAAACATGACGCAAGGTCAGGAGCTTATTAGCTGCAGAGCTCCAGTTTTACACGCTTATGGATTTACACCGAGTCCTCAATGAAGTGAAAAGGCCCGCTTTTGGTGCCGTAAAAGAGTGGGGAACAGATTTGGGCTGAAATGAAGCACACGTCACTCAAATGTTTAATGGCAGCAGCATTTAAGACGTTCACACTTGAGCTGTTTTAAAGGGTGAGCGTTATTGAGAGGGACTTTATAGAGCGGCCCCATAATTAGATCTCACATAAAGCTGCTGTCAGTCAGAGGAGAGTTTGGAGGTTCAAACATGAAAGGACATTTCTGCAGTACTGTAGCTGAATTTATTCGCACTTTCACTCATTTATAAACATTTGTATTGTTTTTATGGGTTTTAGCTGTTGACCAAATTGAGATTAAAATGAAGTAATGTTTTCTCAAGGCTGTTAGACTTAAAAATTACAAATTATTTAGATATTTAATTAATTAATTAATTTATTTATTTATTTATGCTTTCAGATAAAAAATAAAATATTAAAATATCAAATTACAAATAAATGTTATCATCTAATATATGCAAAAGTCTATATTAATTTGAGTTTTATTTGAATTGCTATTCTGGGCTTGCGATCAGGTTGTTATGAAGTTTTATTAGTTCTCTTAATCTCAAATCTGTTCATAAAAATAATTCTCTTGTATCTCATGCGTATGAAATATGAAACAGATTGCATATAGATTGTAATTATTTTCTTTGAAAGTGAAACCTACAGTAATCCATTTCCTCCCTAAGCACCTTAATAGATAGTTAACTTCCCCCGTTTGCGTTACATTGTGAATTCAGAGCTACGAAACAGATGCAGATGGTCATAATTAAAGATGCTTCATTTGCCTGAGCGCGTGCAAAATTGATGGCAGCACACTTCAGATGAAACACTGCCTTCATTTTATAATGCAAATACACTGGGAGGTTTAATTTCACAAATATGTCATGCAAAATTAAGTGGACAATATATGATTCTCATGATTTGCCTCTGAATGCAATGTTTGAATAATATTGCAAAATATATTACGTTGAAAATTTCTGAAAATTAATGTGAGCCAAAGAGAAAAAATGTTTTCAGTGAGTTCAAACTTCAAAATTAGAACATATAATGTGATCAGTAGCATAATGAAGTGAGTTACAAAACCATGTCAACATGTTGTCTTCACAGTCTCTTCACACTAATTACAGTTCCATTAAAAGTTCAAAACAGCACAGATAAGAAAGTGCATCAACATACTCATTTAAACACTTTACTGGCTCATGTTTGGTGAGGAATGTTAGCAGATGAACACAAGATCCAGCGCTGACTGACAGGGATTGTTCTGGAACATTGATTTAGATCGATACATCTGCGAAACCAATCACATAGTTCTTTCCAAATGTGACATCAATGACATCGAGAAAATCAAAGGGAAAGTCTCCCAACACAACTGTAATGATCGGATCTCACACAGGACGCATTTTATTAACAAAGCAATGTTGGAGAATAAGAAAGTAGACACTACTAACTTAACTACAACTTTCAGTTGCATGCAGGCATAATAAAGTCAGCTGAACTGAAAGCAGTAAAAACATTTTTTTTGTTACTAAGTGAAAATATATAAAAACTTAAACTTAAACTTAAACATGAAATAAAAATGTATAAAAAAAAGCACACAAACACACAAAAATGAAAACATAAAGTATATATTATTTGAATATAATAGAAATACAAAACTTTTCTCTAGTGTAATAAATATTTAGTTAAATGCTGATGTTTGTCCTCTGTTTTTATTTAGTCATATACAGTGAATTAATTGTGTTTTAGTGTAAATGTATGTATTAATTTAGATGTTATAATTATTTTGTGCCAGATAAATACTGTTCTTTTAATGTGAATTATGCAATCATATTATTGCATAATTCAATGCAAGACAGGCAAACCATTGTGTTTTCGTGCGGTTCTTCTGATAAATTTTGAGACTTGTTTTCTGTCAGTAATTACTGGATTACTGGAAAGAAAACATCCAAAACACTCTTTTGTTTCCTTATTTTTGTTTACTTTATTGCATTTTATCTATTTCTGTCTGTAAATGAGTGTGGCGGGATGAGCAAACGACAGACACAGTGTGTGTGACGTCAGGCCTCGGAGAGGCTTTTCTTAAACATAAAATGAACAAAAGTGTCCAAAAAGGGGGAAAATAAAGAGTCCAAAATAAACAGGGGATCTGGTGTCCTCGTCGTGCTGGGGGTTCCGTGAAGGAGGGGCAGTGTTCGGAAGGGAAGGGTCCAGGTAGGGGGCGGAGTCCGGCGGCCGCACGCGCTCCCATCTGAGGTCCGCGATGCAAGGGGGGCGGCTTCATCTAGCGGCTTCGTCCACCCTGGCCTACGGCATTTTCTTGCGATTAAACAGCCCGGCTTCCTCATTACTTTGGCGGCCCCTGTTCCCTCAACGCTCCCTTCCTGGACCCACGAGGACACCAGCGTACATGCACAGGGAAGAGACCGGTCTCCTGAGGAGAGGTGTGCTCGGCATATCAACAGCGACGGTGATGAGGTTTCATTCACATCAGATGTGCCTCATCACAGGTCACCAGACCTGGCTGTTTCAGCACCCCTCCTCTCCCGCGCGCCCACTCCCGTAAGGAGCCTGGTGAAGGGCGGCAATTACCGGACAGGATGATGATGATGATAATTAGGTGGAGGCAGCCCATCTGCGCTGTCTAAGCTCTGCCCTGCCCGCATTCTCCACCACTGTGGCGGGATGAGCAAACGACAGACACAGTGGGTGTGACGTCAGGCCTCGGAGAGGCTTTTATTAAAAATAAATTAAACAGAAGTGTCCAAAAAGTGGGGAAGTAAAGTGGAGTAAACTTCCTGGAGATTAAACGGATCGGCATCCTGGCCCACAGTCGTCTCAAGGGTGCGGTTCACATCCAGAATGCGGGTCCGGCAGCTCGTCACTTCGGCAGTGCTCGTTCCCTTGACGTCCCCTTCCTGGACCCACGAAGACACCAGCGTGCATGCACGGGGAAGATACCGGTCTCCCGAGGAGAGGTGTGCTCGGCATTTCAACAGCGGCGATGATGAGGCTTCATTCACGTCGGGTGTGCCTCATCACACGCCACGGTCGGAGTGGGTGGAGATTCCTCTCCGGGCAACTCCCTCTCGCAATGCACCGGACCAGGGACAGAGAAACCGGGATTTAGTCGACAGCCTCAACCAACCACAGGGTAGGTTGTAATAAATGTAAACATCACTTACCCCTTCGGTGGCTGGGAGGCCGTCACCGTTGTCTCCCCATCCCATTCCGAGTTTTCACCAACTTTTTTTGCGAGCGAAAGGGGATGACGTCATCAGGTGTACCCCAACTGCGCTGTCTAAGCTCCGCCCTGCCCACATTCTCAACCAGTGTGGCGGGACGAACAAACAACAGACACAGTGGGTGTGACGTCAGGCCTCAGAGAGGCTTTAAATTAAACAAAAATGCCCAAATTAAACAAAAATGCCCAAAAAGGGGGGAAGTAAAGTGTCCAAAATAAACAGGGGATCTGGTGTCCTCGTCATGCTGGGGGTTCCGTGAAGGAGGGGCAGTGTTCGGAAGGGAAGGGTCCAGGTAAGGGGCGGAGTCTGGTGGCCACACGTGCTCCCCTCTGAGGTCCGCAGTGCGAGGGGGTGGCGGCTTCATCTAGCGGCTTCGTCCACCTTGGCCTACGGCACTTCCTGGAGATTAAGTGGCCCGGCATCCTGGCCTGCAGCCATCTCACGGGTGCAGTTCACGTCCAGACGGTGGGTCCAGCAGCTCGTCACTTCTGCGGTGCTCGTTCCCTCGATGCTCCCTTCCTGGACCCACGAAGACACCAGCGTACATGCACGGGGAAGAGACCGGTCTCCCGAGGAGAGGCGTGCTTGTCATTTCGACAGCGGCGATGATGAGGCTTCATTCACGTGGGTGTGCCTCATCACACGCCACGGTCGGAGTGGGTGGGGATTCCTCTCCGGGCAACTCCCTCTCGCAACGCACCGGACCAGGGACAGAGAAACCGGAATTTAGTCGACAGCCTCAACCAACCACAGGGTAAGTGGTAATAAATGAAACATCACTTACCCCTTCAGCGGCTGGGAGGCCGTCACCGTCGTCTCCCCGTCCCGGTCCGAGTTTTCACCAACTTTTTTTGCAAGCGAAAGGGGATGACGTCATCAGGTGTACCCCAACTGCGCTGTCTAAGCTCCGCCCTGCCCGCATTCTCCACCAGTGTGGTGGGACAAACAAACGACAGACACAGTGGGTGTGACGTCAGGCCTCGGAGAGGCTTTTATTGAACATAAACACAAATGTTCAAAAAGGGGGGAAGTAAAGTGTCCAAAATAAACAGGGGATCTGGTGTCCTAGTCATGCTGGGGGTTCCGTGAAGGAGGGGCAGTGTTCGGAAGGGAAGGGTCCAGGTAAGGGGCGGAGTCCGGCGGCGGCACATGCTCCCCTCTGAGGTCCGCGGCGCGAGGGGCGGCGGCTTCATCTAACGGCTTCGTCCAACTTGGCCTACGGCACTTCCTGGAGATTAAACAGCCCGGCATCCTGGCCCACAGCCGTCTCACAGGTGCAGTTCACGCCTGGACCGTGTGTCCAGCAGCTCGTCACTTCGGCAACGCTCGTTCCCTCGATGCTCCCTTCCTGGACCCACGAGGACACCAGAGTGCATGCACAGGGAAGAGATGCACGCGCTCAGCATTTCAACAACGGCAGTGATGAGGCTTCATTCACGTCAGGTGTGCCTCATCACACGCCGCCAGACCTGGCTGTTTCGGCGCCCCTCCTCTCCCACACGCCTACTCCCGTCGGGAGCCTGGTGAAGGGCAGCGATTAAGGGACGGGATGACGATGATAATTAGGGGGGAGGCAGCCGCTCGTCACAATGAGATTACAGTATATCTTCATAGGTCGTTTTCTCAAAATGAGTTGGTTTCTCACCTTCAGCAGCACTTACATACACCAAAAGTTACAGTTTTATTCCTATCCAGATTCTGAAGGTTTTTACAGAGGGGTTTGTTTGTATGACATTTGCCTGAGAAATATTTTACATTTTGCATGTAGATTTAGATTACAGTACATATCTTTATAGGTTGTTTTCTCAAAATGAGTTTGTTTCTCCACTTTAGCAGCACTTACGTACAGTACGCCAAAATTTAGAGTTTTATTCAAACTCTATATTCTGAAGGCTTTTACAGAGGGGTTTGTTCATATATCATTCACCTGATTTTGTGATTGCACTTCAACTATTTATGTCTGTAGATTTCAATTACAGTACATATCTTTAAAGGTCGTTTTCTCGAAATGAGTTTGTTCTCCACTTCAGCAGCACTTACATAAACCAAAATTTACAGTTTTATTCCTATCCATATTCTGAAGGTTTTTACAGCAGGGTTTGTTTATATGACATTTTCCTGAGAAATATTTAACATTTTGCTGGTAGATTTAGATTACCATATCTTTATAGGTTGTTTTCTCAAAATAAGTTTGTTTCTCCACTTCAGCAGCACTTACATACATCAAAATTCACAGTTTTATTCATATCTATATTCTGAAGGTTTTTACAGAGGGATTTGTTCATATAAAATTCGGCTTATTTTATAATTGCACTTTAACTATTTGCGTCTGTAGATTTCAGTTACGGTACATATCTTTAAAGGTTGTTTTCTCAAAATAAGTTTTTTTTCTCCACTTCAGCAGCACTTACATACACCAAAATATAGTTTTATTCTATATTCTGAAAGTTTTTATGAAGGAGTTTGTTTAAATGACATTTGCCTGAAATATATTTAACATTTTACGTGTAGATTTAGATTACAATACATATCTTTATAGGTTGTTTTCTTAAAATGTGTTTGTATCTCCACTTCAGCATCACTTGCGTACACCACAATTTAGTTTTATTCCTATCTATATTCTGAAGGTTTTTACAGCAGGGTTTGTTTATATGACATTTTCCTAAGAAATATTTAACATTTTGCTTGTAGATTTAGATTACCATACATATCTTTATAGGTTGTTTTCTCAAAATAAGTTTGTTTCTCCACTTCAGCATCACTTACATACACCAACATTTACAGTTTTATTTATATCTGTATTCTTAAGGTTTTTATAGAGGGGTTTGTTCATATATCATTCGGCTTATTTTATAATTGCACTTTAACTATTTGCATCTGTATATTTCAATTACAGTACATATCTTTAAAGGTTGTTTTCTCAAAATTATTATTATTTTTTCTCTACTTCAGCAGCACTTACACCAAATTTTACAGTTTTATTCATATTTATATTCTGAAGTTTTTTACAGAGGGTTTGTTTATTTGGTATTTGCTTGGAAAAATATTTTTTCGTGAAGATTTAGATTACAATACGTATCTTTATAGATCGTTTTTTGAAAGTTAGTTTGTTTCTCTACTTCAGCAGCACTTACATACACCAAATTTGGCAGTTTTATTTCTATCTATTTTCTGAAGGTTTTTACAGAGGGGTTTGCTTAAATGACATTTGCCAGATAAATATTTAACATTTTATGTGTGGATTTAGATTACAGTACATATCTTTATAGATCATTTTCTCAAAATTAGTTTGTTTCTCCAATTCCACAGCACTTACGTACACTAAATTTTGCAGTTTTATTCATATCTATAATCTGAAGGTTTTTACTGAAGGATTTGTTTACATATCACTCACTTGAGAAGTATTTGACATTTTAATCCTTGGTGAAACATGGTGAAATTGTATTTTTTTTTTTTTTTTTTCTGGCTGTTGACAGTATTTCATGATTTATGCAGTAACAAAAACATAAATCTGTAAAAACCCTAAACTAATCAACTAATGAAACTCTAATATATCAAAAATGAAACAAGAATGTTAAACATGGCTTTATCCAATGTTGCAAATGTATGCAAATTAGTGCATTTTTATTACATAATGCTGCATATTTAATCACAACATTTCAGAAAACTCAATATATTTTCTAAAAATCCTGAAGATTCTCTAAATCATACAGAGTACCTCAAGTACTGAAATCACAACCATCTCACCATCCATCCAACACGTAATAAAATTTTACAGGGTGTGAATACAAAAAGCTTTTTAGTTTTTATGTGAGCTGCATTTTCAGGTCTCAACTTTATCTGTGGACAAAGTGTGAACGCGTACACGTTTGTGTACGTTAGTGTTGTTTTTCATAGTTGTGAATGTAAACAGTTACACCTCATTATCTCTCTACACTAACCTGCTGCTTCTGTGTTCACAGCTATTTACGAAGCTTCGTGTGAGGCGTACAAACACAAAGGAAACACGTCCGGCTTTTACTACATCGACGTGGATGGAAGCGGCCCCATCAAACCTCAACTAATCTACTGCAACATGTCAGGTGAATCTCACGCAGCGAAGCCGAAGTGATTAAATCCCTTTAAACACTCCGTAATTGGGACTTTAATCCACAGCTTTTGATCCTTCACGCACCGTGTCACACCCCGCGGAGGAAGTCAGCTGTGACACTCGCGGAAAAACACACTTTAGAAGAAGCCGACAGATCAACCTTTGAGCCCGTCTGTGCAACGTTCACTTGCACAAATAAAGTTTTAAAAGGCTTTTACAGCGTGATGCCACAGAAGAGGCTTTTGAAGTTGAATAGCTCTTTAGAAAACCATCACGTCACCTTTGATAGATCCTCACTTATCCTTTGTTACAGTCAATATGAAATCCAAATTGACTCTATTGACTTTCTTAATACACATTTCTAGTCTTATTGTGCATGATTCATCAGTGCAGTTTTATTCTAAAAAAAAATTGTTTGTCTTGTGTTTCTCTAAAATTGCTTTACTTTATCCAATCAGTTCCCTATGGTTACATGTATATTTTCACCTATTTCCTATTATCCTATTTCACATAAGTGTTATTTTAGTATTATTAATATTTTGAGTTAGCTTTTATTTTTAAATCATTTTAATTTTAGTTTACATAGTGTAAACTTACATGGTGTGGTTTTGTCATTTTTATTGGTATATAGTATTATATACATAGTATTTTTGTTACTATTTTGAATTAAATTTTAAATTTTCAGTTTTTATTTTAGTTTTAGTAATATTGTTTGTCTATTTATTTATTTATTTATTTACTTATTATTAGTATATTCTGATTATCAAAATTTAAAATTGTTTTGTATTATATATTTTTTTTCATGTTAATTTTAGTCTAAATTTTAATAATATTAAATATATTTTAATTCATGACATTTAATAATTATTGAATAATAAATTTAATAAATAAAATTTTGACATTTTACTGGTATGTACCGTTATAGTATTAATATTCTGAAATAAATATTGTAGTATTAATATTTCGAATTGAATATTTTCAGTTTCCATTTTAATTTTAGTTCATGTTTTTTAGTTCATTAAGTATTATTGGTCTGTGTTTTCTAATTTTTATTACTTTTGTATACAGTATTATAGTATTTATTAATATTTTAAATTAGTTTTTTATTTTTTTATTTTTATTTCAATTTTATGCTTGGTTATTTTGGTTTCTAGCCAAGAAAATTTTCATTTTCATGCAGTTAATTTTAGTTTAATATTTTCAATTAAGGAAAAATGTTTTAAATAACTTTAGTTTTAGTTAATAATTTCAGAAACCACACTATATAAGTAAAACGGCTTTAAAATGTAATTTCATAATTTTAACATGGAGTCATTATGAAGAACTTAAAATGAAACATCAATAATCTCTAGAGCAACGCAAGAACCCAATTAAGCCCAAAATGTTTCTTTATAAACATTCTTCGAACCCAAAAGCCTATGTTTATGATTGTTCAGTATATATCACATGCTTTAGGTTTCTTAATGAACATCTTGTGACCTTTTGAAGGTCACATGACTGTTGCACTGGTGAAATCGACAGAGCTCTGCGCAAAAACATTGTGCACCGTGTGTCATTTTAGCCTTTTCATCGTTTAAATCCCTCTTTTCCCTGCAGATAAAGCATGGATGGTGATCCAACATAATAACACGGAGCTTACTAAATTAAAAGCATCCTCTGGGATAAATCAGCATTTAGCCCACTTTAACTATTCCGCCGACGTGGAGCAGATCCAGGCGATAATTACCCAGGCGGAGTACTGTGAGCAGGAGCTCTCCTACCACTGCAAAAAGTCACGCCTCTTGAACACACCAGGTAAGCCCTTTTTATTAGGAATATCGATCGCCCCCTCCTTATGAAAGGTCAGGCTTATTAAAACCTCGCTCCATCCGCAGACGCATGACGCTTAAGCAAACGACTCAAATTGATTGTTATGCTCTTTGCTACTGGCAGCTCAGTTATTTCCCCACATTAAATTAATTGAAAGTCACCTTTAGGGTGGATTATTCATGTGCATTTGCACCTTTGAAGAGCTTTTATCATGTTTGTTTGTTTGTTTGTGTGGGTTTGTCATGGGCGGTTTGGTTCGGTGTCTATCACAGGTCGAGGCGGGTGATAACGCTTCTCGTAGTCTCTCAAATAAACACGAAACATCCACGCACACAGTAATTACGTCCATTAGTTGTCACATTATCGGAGTTCTTGATGAGAACGCGGTGTCGGGCGTAAATAAGAAATTTGGGAAATGTCAGATGAATAGTAATGAAAATAACACACTCGTCTCGATTAAACCTGGACAGGTGCATGCAAGACTTTGGTGAAAAATCACTCATGAGAACTCTTTAACATCTTAATGCTTTTTGTCAGACAGCAGGGAGATTAAAAGTAGAGCAAATAGAGATGTTCTCTGCTCCTGAGCTGTTTTTCATGAGAAAAAGACCTCAATCAACTCACACATCTTCTAAAAAAAAGTCTTTAAATGTGCTCATATTTGCCCAGATCCCAATGTGTGTAACCAGAACTGAGAGATCTCAATATCAAATTAAACATTTCTTACCAAATTCAGCATTTCTTTTGAGGAACTTTAGTAAGTTATTTCAAAATGTCTCAAATTGTGCTCAGATTTACCAAGATCCCAAAGTCTGCAATCAGAATTCAGAAATCTAAATATGAACACATCAAAATGATCTGAATTATTGACTCTTTTGTGTGTATTGTAATATCTTTTGATCTTTTTTATCTATAAAATGTCTCATTGTGTTCATAATTGCCAAGATCCAAGGGTCTGAAATGTCTATATATACTCAAACCTTCCTCATCAAATTCAGGGTTAAATTTTTTCAACTATTTTTGGACTAGAAACGTCCGATTTTCAGTTTCTTAGATGTTTCTCATGAGAAAAAGACTCTCTAAAAGTCTTAAACTGTGCTCAGATTCGACTAAAAGTGTGTAACCAGAACTCAGAGATCTTAATGTGAACTCTGACATTTCTCATCATTCAGGGTCAAATGATCTGAACTATTGACCCTTTTGTGTCTATTGTAGTTTGTTTTGATGAACTGTATTAGAAGCATCTCATTTTCTGCTTCTCAGATATTTCTCAAAAGTAAAATACCTCAATAATCTAACACATTATCTCAAAATGTCTCAAATTGTGCTAATAATTGCCAAGATCCATAGGTTACTCATCAAATTCAAGATCAAATGTTTTTAACCACTGACTCAATTTGTATCTATTTTTGTTTCTTTTGAGGAACTTCAGTAGAAACATCAAATTTTCTGTTTCTCAGATGTATCTAATATCTTTTGCTTGAATATGCCAAGATCCCAAAGTCTGCAACCAAAACTTAAAGATCTCAGTATTAACTGTATGAACTCATCAAATTCAGGGTGAAATGATCTGAACTATTGACTCATTTGTGTCCTGTTTAATTTCTTCAGTAACTTCAGCAGAAACATCTCACTGACTTCTGAGATGCTTCTAACAAGGAAAAAAGACCCTAGTAATCTCACACATCATCTCACAATGTCTCAAATTATGATCAGATTTGCCAAGAACCAAAAGAGTTCAACCAAAACGCAGAGGTCACCAATTTGGAGTCAAATAATCTGAACTATTGACTCATTTGTGTCTATTTTTATTTAGATTGAGCAACTTTACTTACACTGAGGATCTGATTCTCAGATGTTTCTCATGAGAAAAAGACCCCAGTAATCTGTAAATATCTCAAATTGTGCTCAGATTTGCCAAGATCTCTTTGAGGAACTCAAACATTCTTATCAAATTCAGAGTGAACTAGTCTGAACAATTGACTCATTTGTGTCTATTTTTATTTCTTTTGAGGAACTTTATTAGAAACATCTCATTTTCTGCTTCTCAGATATTTCTCATAAGTAAAAGACCTTAATAATCTAACACATTATCTCAAAATATCTCAAATTGTGCTCATAATTGCTAAGATCCATAAGTTACTCATCAAATTCAGGATCAAATGTTTTCAACCATTGGCTCAATTTGTGTCTATTTTTATTTCTTTTGAGAAACTTCAGTAGAAACATCTAATTTTCTGTTTCTCAGATGTTTTTCATGAGAAAAAGACCCCAGTATTCTCTAAATATCTCACATTTTGCTTGAATATGCCAAGACCCCAAAGTCTGCAACCAAAACTTAAAGATCTCAGTATGAACTCAGACATTTCTCATCAAATTCAGGGTGAAATGATCTGAACTATTGACTCATTTGTGTCCTGTTTGTGTCCTGTTTCTCACACATCATCTCACAATGTCTTAAATTATGATCAGATTTGCCAAGACCCCAAAGAGTTCAACCAAAATACAGAGGTCACCAATTTGGGGTCAAATAATCTGAACTATTGACTCATTTGTGTCTATGTTTATTTAGATTGAGCAACTTTACTGACACTGAGGATCTGCTTCTCAGATGTTTCTAATGAGAAAAAGACCCCAGTAATCTGCAAATATCTCAAATTGTGCTCAGATTTGCTGATCTCTTTGAGGAACTCAAACATTCTTATCAAATTCAGAGTGAAATATTCTGAACAACTGACTCGTTTGTGTCTATTTTCTTTTGAGGAACTTTATTAGAAACATCTCATTTTCTGCTTCTCAGATGTTTTTCATGAGAAAAAGACCCCAGTAATCTCTAAATATCTCAAATTTTGCTTGAATATGCCAAGATCCCAAAGTCTGCAACCAAAACTTAAAGATCTCAGTATGAACTCATTTTTGTCCTGTTTAATTTCTTCAGTAACTTCAGTAGAAACATCTCATTGACTTCTCAGATGCTTCTTACAAGGAAAAAAGACCCTAGTAATCTCACACATCATCTCACAATGTCTCAAATTATGATCAGATTTGCCAAGACCCAAAAGAGTTCAACCAAAACGCAGAGGTCACCAATTTGGAGTCAAATAATCTGAACTATTGACTCATTTGTGTCTATTTTTATTTAGATTGAGCAACTTTACTTACACTGAGAATCTGCTTCTCAGATGTTTCTCATGAGAAAAAGACCCCAGTAATCTGCAAATGTCTCAAATTGTGCTCAGATTTGCCAAGATCTCTTTGAGGAACTCAAACATTCTCATCAAATTCAAGGTCAAATGATCTTAACTGTTGACTCATTTGGGTCTATTCTTGTTTCTTTTGAGGAACTTCAGCAGAAACTTATCATTTCCTCATTCTCAGGTGTTTCTCCTGAGAAAAAAAGACCCCAGTAAACTGACACATCATCTTAAAGTGTCTCAAGTTGTGCTTAGGTTTGCCAAGACCCCAAAGTCTGCAAAAAAGACCCTAGCAATCTTTTTTGAGTTTGTTTTTATTTACACTGAGGAACTTGCTTGCTTTGCATTGAGGATCTGCTTATCAGATGTTTACATTAGAAAAAGACCCCAGTAAATCTCTAAATATCTCAAATTGTGTTCAGATTTGCCAAGATCCCAGAGTCTACAGCCAAAAATTAAAGATCTCAGGATGAACTCAAACATTTCTCATGGAATTCAGGGTCAAATGATCTGAACTAGTGAGGTCTTCAGAGATCATCAGTGATCAGAGATCTTCAGAGATCATCAGTTTGGGGTTAAAAAATCTAAACTATTGACTTATTTGTGTCTATTTTTATTTCTTTTGAGGAACTTTAGTAGAAACATCACAGTTTCATGTGTTTCTCCTGAGAAAAAGACCCCAGTAATCTCTTAATATCTCAAATTGTGCTCAGATTTGCCAAGATCCCAAAGTATGCAACTGAAACTTAAGGATTTCAGTATGCGCACAAACATTTCTCATCAAATTGAGGGTCAAATTATCTGAACTACTGACGTTTTTGTGTCTATTGTAGTTTCTTTTGATGAACTTTATTAGAAACATCTCATTTTCTGCTTCTCAGATATTTCTCATGAGAAAAAGACCTTAGTAATCTCACACATTATCTCAAAATGTCTCAAATTGTGCTCATAATTGCTGAGATCCAAGGGTATGAGATCTTAATATGAACTCAAACATTGCAAAGTCTGCAGCCAATAGTCAGATCATTGGATCACTTTTCTCATCAAATTTAGGATCAAATGATCTGACCTTTTGACTCATTTGTGTCTATTTTGACTTCTTTTCCAGAACTTCAGTAGAAACTTCTCATTTTCTGCTTCTCAGGTGTTTCTCCTGAGAAAAAAGACACCAGTAATCTGACTCATCTTAAAGTGTCTCAAATTGTGCTCATAATTGCCAAGACCCCAAAGTCTGCAGCCAATAGTCAGATATCTCAAACATTTGAGATCATCAAGGTTGAATAAACTGAACTACTGACTTGTTTGTGTAGAACATCAGTAGAAACATCTCTTTCCAGCTTTTAAAATATTTCTCCTGAGAAAAAGACCCTAGTAATCATCTCAGAGTGGCTTAAATTGTGCTCAAATTGCCAAGACCCCAAAACTTAGACATCTCAATATGAACTCAGACTTTTCTCATCAAATTTAGGATCAAATGATCTGACCTTTTGACTCATTTGTGTCTATTTTGACTTCTTTTCCAGAACTTTTGTAGAAGCATCTCATTTTCTGCTTCCTAAATAATTTCTCACGAGAAAATTCTCACATAATATCTCAGAATGTCTCGAATTGTGCATCTCAAAGTGAGAAATCCCAAACATTTCTCATCATGTAGGGTCAAATGATCAGAACAGTTGATTCATTGTGTCCACTTTTTATTTCTCTTGTCAAACTGAGGTAGAAACATCTGACACAAAGGTGGTTGTTGAAAAATGACTAAAAAAGCACAACCTCTGAGCAATAACATTTCATCTGGGTGCGCTTTATTCCAAAAATCTTCCTTTTATGTTTTTCAGCATCTCAGTGTGATTGTGTAGCGTGGTTGCGTCAGTATGTTGATGACCGCTGTGAGTCTGTGTTGTTGTTGTTTCAGACGGTGCCCCGTTCAGCTGGTGGGTGGGCGGGTCGGGCGAGGCGCACATGTACTGGGGCGGCGCGGTGCCGGGCAGTCAGCAGTGCGCCTGTGGCCTGCAGGAGAACTGCGTGCATCCCGAACACTTCTGCAACTGTGACGCAGACAGCAAAGAATGGTACGACACAAACTCCGGCTCATATTACAACCCCACATCACATCAGTAAAGAAAATGAAGCCTGCTTTCAGGAACATTGAGATGTTTATGTGCATTGTAGCATTATTTTTATTTTATATTTGATTTTATTGTTTTTTATATCTATCTGTCTTGACAAAAAAGGATGTTGCAATATCGTCAAAGGACGATATATTTATACAGTTTGTTGTTTATCTTACAATGCAGTTCCAAACAAAAAAGCATGTTGTAATATTGTCAAAGGACCAAAAAATATTGAATTATATTTGTGTATTTTATCTTTCATATTTAACCCAGAAGTACCATCAAAACACATTAAAAATTGTTTTTAATTAAAGTATTTTATTGAGTTTATTATGATGCAATAAGAAAATTAAGTTTTACAGTTTTGCTTCTCATTTTAATTTAAGTTTTTTTTAGCATTATGGCAATTGGAAAATGTGCTTGCAATGCAATGCAATGCAAACAAACAAATAAATAGATAGATATTATAGGCTGTTTAGCTGAAATGATTGCTATTGTATGTCTCTTAATGCAAATACATGAACGCTGAAATGCATACTGATTATTCTTATGAAACAAATGCCACCAGAATGCACTAAACAAATTAGTGTTTTTGTTTGGTTGTTTTTTGTTATTTGTTTTTTAGGTTTTTTTTGTTTTTTTACAGTTTTTGCTTCTGTTTTGAACTTTTTTTTCTGTTTTTTTTTTTTTTTTTTCAGCATTATGGGGATTGGAAAATGTGCTTGCAATGCAATGCAAATAAATAAATAGATAGAAATTGATCTTTTTAATCATGGGTGAAATTGAACGTGGACATCCAGTAGACATGTTGTTCTCATATGTTCATTCATGCTGTTTTGATTTCTTTGACAGGTCGAATGACTCGGGGCTGCTGTCCCATAAAGAGCATTTGCCGGTGCGAGCGCTGGCTGTGGGTGACATCAACAGATCGGGTTCGGAAGCGGCCTACAGAGTGGGACCCCTGCAGTGTTACGGTGACAGTAAGTACTGCGGCGATTTAATATCAGCCCCCGCTAATCACACTATGAGCGCTTACTCTGTCAAGCTGTCAAACCCTCCCACCGCTACATCAGCTCTGGCTGGATTGGCGTTTCATGCGCTTAATGAAAACCGTGATGCTGTTCCCGGCGATCAATATAAATACTGCTACTGTAAATGTTTCTCCAGATAACTTCTGGAACGCTGCCTACTTCAACAAGGAGACGTCCTACCTGCACTTTCCCACGTTCCACGGGGAGCTGAGCGCCGATATCTCCTTCCTGTTTAAGACCAGCTCTTCATCAGGAGTGTTTCTGGAAAACCTGGGGATCAAAGACTTCATCCGGATCGAACTGAGCTGTAAGTGCGGTCGACCTTCCGGATTTATTCCTCTGAATCTCACAAAAACCTGCCAAGACATTTCAGCCCAAAATAGGAACATTATCCATTAAGATTTTTGGATAATTTTAATATTTAACTACCCCCAGAGTCCATGCTCATTTTTATTACTGTAATTTGGGGGGGTAAGCAATATGATTCGCTGTGCTGTCCTTATTTCATGCTGTTTTAAAAATAAAAATGAACTATAATACCATATAATTATAAAATGTATTATAATATAATTATGTAATATAAGATATTAATAAATATTACAAAAGTACTTTTACTGTTTATTTGGAGTAGTAAAAGTGCTGTATATGGATTAGGGCTGTCAAACGATTAATCGCGATTAATCGCATGCAAAAAAAAAGTTTGAGTTTGCCTAATTTATGTGTGTGTACTGTGTGTAATTATTATGTATATATAAATACACACAAATTAATTTATTTATTTAAGAGAAATATGTTATCTATATAAAAAATATTTGTATTTATATATTATATAAATTTTATAAAAATTATAATAAATACATGTACTTGTAGATATTTCTTATATATGTACCTGAATGTGTTTGTATTTATATATGCATAATAATTGCACACAGTACACACACGTTCATTAGGCAAACTCAAACTTTTATTTATATTTTTATTTATATGTAGAAATATTAATTTATTTATATGTAGAAATACTGTTATACTGTATATATAGAATAGAATAGAATAGAAAAATGTAATTATAAAATGTAGTATAATTTAAATCTAATGCATATAGTATAATACATATAACATCAATAAATTTTAATAAAACAAATATTTCTATACAAAATTTAGAAATATAGAAATACTGTTTATATATATATATATATATATATATATATATATATATATATATATATATATATATATATATATATGCATTTTATTTTATTTTTATTTTTTTGGGGTGAACTACATTACGGTTTAATATAATATAATATAATATAACGTAATGTAACGTAATATAATATAAACATATAATTATAAAATGTAGTATAATTGAAATCTAATACATATACTGTAACATATAACATCAATAAATGTTAATAAAAATGTATAAATATTTATATAGAAAATATAGAAATACTGTTATATATATATATATATATATATATATTTATTTTTTTATTTTTATTTTTTTTTATTTTTAAGTTGGAGTTTATTTAGAATATATAATATAATTAATATAGTATAGTATAATAAAATATAATAATATAAAAATGTAATTAGAAAATGTAGTATAATTTAAATCTAATACATATAATATAAATTCAGTAAATGTTTATATATACATATATTTATGTATGTATATGTATATATAGATTTTTTTTAAGTTTTAATGTGCTAAAATGTCATTAAAATGTCATAATGCAAAAAATTGCTATATTGTTTTTAATTTATATTTTGTACCCTTTTAATTTCGGGGTGAAATTACATGTTCTTACAGTGTTCTGTATAGAATAGAATAGAATAGAATAGAATAGAATGTTTCTGTAGAAAAAAAGCACTCAAAAGAATTAATATGTGATTATGTAGTGATTGGGTCAAATGTTTAATTGATGAACTGTCTGTGTGTGTGGGTGGGTGTGTGTGTTTTTTGCGTGTTTGCTCATGTTTGCGTGGGGTTACATGCGTGAGTTGAGTATGTCAATACTGCTGGCTATTTGTTGATCCACCAAAGGGAGAAATAATCCAGAGAAGCTGTCGGCTGAAAATATAGATATCACAAAATGGTTTTCTCCAGGGAAATTACAGCAGAATAGCTCTTGAACCAATATGTAGAGACGCGCCCCGCTGGTTTGCAGTGAAACCCTCCTCTACGTGATCAATTTAAGACCTTCGGCCATTTTATTAGCAGTGTTTGCAAAGTCAAGCATCACCATTACTGTTACTCACTGTCATCTAAAGCCCTAAATCAAAGTATTAAAGTTCACTGTGTGTGTTTATGCTCCTAGTATTGCCTGTTATATCTCTGTTACTATTTTGAATTAGGTATTATTTTCTATTACTATTATTAGTTATTCCTATTATTAGTTATGTTTCTATTTTCTATTACATATATATACAGTATATATATATATATATATATATAATGTTAAATTAAGTAAATTGTTGTATATATAATATAATATAATATAATTTTTAATTACAATATATCATTTAATTTTAGTATTAAAATAAGTATATCATTAGTTGTTTTTTTAAAATGAAAGTTTAAATATTTAAGTTACATATTAATCAGAACTGGAAGTATATATAATATAATATAATATAATATTATCTAATATAAAATATATTTTAATATTTTATATTAAAATAAGTATATCATTTTTATTATTTTGTTTTAAATGAAGGGTTTTTTAAATATTTATGCTTTTATATTAATCAGAACTGAAAGTATATAATGTAATATAATATAATAAATATAATATAATGTATTGTAATATAATATATATAATGAATTATAATTTTAGTATTAAAGTATATCTATATTATAATAAATAGCTCTTTTATTAATCATAACTGGAAGTATATATATATATATATATATAATATAGTATAATATAATATAATTTAATAAAGTAATTGTATTATTTAAATAAGTATATTGGGTTTTCTTTAATATTTAAGTTTTTCTATTAATCAGATTTGGGAGTATATATAATATAATATAATATAATATAATGTAATTTTTGTATTAAAATAAGTATATTATTATTATTATTTTTTTTTTAATATTTCAGTTTTTATATTAATCAGAATTAGGAGTATTGTTTAATACTAGTATTTAAAATATAAAAAGTTATAAAATTAGTTATTTATTAAAATGTTTTTTGTGTTTTAAGTTTTAGTTGACAAATATAATAACGCTGGTTACTTTACTAAATGATCAGATGCTCCATTTTCACCTGCTGGACCAGAAACCAAGCAAAAAGCCCACAGGTGCAAATTTTTAGATCTAAGCCATTTTTAGAGAGCAGAAGATCACAGAAACTAGTAAAATCTCTATCTGTCTCGCGTCAGCCGTAGTTCATCCGAACCCTATAAAAGGCCTGGTCCTGTGGCTGTGTGTGTGGAGTTTTATTATAGCGCTCCGCCACACGCTCGCTGTCTATTGCGGCCGTGTTTAACTGCATGAAAGAGCTGTTAAATTCCTGCCGTAATGGGCTCATGTGATGGATGAGAATAGAGTATGTGAAGACCTTACAGCGCCCGAGTGCTTGTTCCTTTATAATGACAAATCCTCCGGCTGGAAGAGCTCAATTAACCTCTCATTATATTCTGATGGAGTTGGGCGCCTGGCGAGGCCGCTCATGTAGGGACTCACAGGAAGTTCCTTCAAAACAGTGGCATCTGAGAGTTTGTGATGTACAGTACTCGATCCAAACCGGCACGTAAGTCAGTCCACATTCACTGTATGAGAAAGAGCGGCGTGAACATTCAGCTAAACATCTCCAAGAATGAAATGAATCTTTGTAACGACATGGAGTAAATGACGGCAGAACATTCATTTCTGATGACTGGGATGATGACGTCTCCGTTTCCAAGCGCGAGTGACTCCGTTCGCTGCTCTTCACCCCGAGCTCAGCTGTACGGCGCGTGCTGTGAATATGATGAGCGGATCGCAGCACTTCATCAGCGTTTTTCAGCAGTTTTCTGTCATTGGAGAAGTGCTTCGTGACAGAAGGTGCCGATCTTTCTCAGCCGCAGGAGCTCTTCATTCAGAAATGCTGCAGATGGAGCGGCGGGGGCCTGAAGATGCGCCGATTTTTCAGCATATGTGAAGAAACTGAGACTAGATTTAGGTAGGAGGAACATGAAAAATTAATGGATTTTGTCTACGATTTAGAAATCACTTCGCTGCTGTCATGCTTTGGATGGACGTTATTTGTCCCTTTTGTGTGAATCTCAGAAAGGCATATATTTTAAAAACTCTATGAAATGTTTTGCTCAAAAAAAAAAAAAAATACTATTACTGTTAAAAAAATATAGTTTTTAGATTTATATTTTAGTATTAAATACTAATAAAATATATTAATATAAATTTGAAATAGCTTTTATTTTTATATTTTCAGATTTCATTTTAATTGTAAAATTACTACACATATTTAATATATTTTTTCAGTTTTATTTTAGAATTAATTAGTGTCTAGAGCCATAAAACGAATTGCTATTACAGTATTTATTTATTTTGTATTGTATTTGTTTTGAATTAGCTTTTATTTTTATATATTCTATTTTAGTATTAATTAAATACTAATAAAATATATTAATATAAATTTGAAATAGCTTTTATTTGTATACTTTCAGATTTCATTTTAATTGTAAAATGACTATTTACAAATACAAATTACTAATATTTTCATTGTTTCTATTTTATATATTTATTTCAGAGTTATTTTAGTACCAATTATGTGCAATATATTTATTTAGATTTTGAATTAGCTTTTATTTTTATCTTCAAATGTGTATAAATATTTATAATATAATATTATGTAATTTTAGGATGAAAATGATAAGCATATCTATGGTTTTAGTTTTTTTATATGAACGTTTTATTTTTTTTTAAATATTTGCTTCATATTCTATTTTGTTTGTGTGTGTTTGAAAAAATAAATACATTTCTTCAAATCTATAAACATATATATATATATATATTTTATATATATATATAGATATTTGTAAATGTTATAGAAATTGTTTTACTGTTTATTTGGAGTAGTAAAAGTAATATATGCATTACCTTAATGAGAATTAGAATAATATAATATAATGTAATAATATAATATAATATATATTTTATATATAGTGTAGTTTTGTAATTTTGAACTAGCTTTTATTTTTAGATTTCTAGTTTTTATATTTACATTTTCAGTACGATTTCTCACATTTAATATTTTTATTTTAGTATTAGTTTACTATTACCATATTTATTAATATTTGTATTAGCTTTTATGTTTATATAATATTATGTTTGTTTATTTATTTTATTTTTTGTATTTTAGTATTAATTATATACTATTAAAATATTATTTAATATTTTGAATAAGTTTTTATTTTAATGTTTTATATTTTTATTATTTCTATTTTTCTATTTTTATTTTAGTGTTATTGTAACATTATTCACATGCTATTCTAATATTTAATAAAATTTTGATTTTGCCTTTATTTTTTTTATTTTCACTGTTAATTTTAAAGTTTTAGTAAGATTCTTTTATTATTTGTTATATTTTTATATCAGTGGCATTTCAGAATTATTTGCATAATATTATAGTACTTATTGATATTTTGAATATTTGATGTTTATAATTTTATGTTTGTGTTTTCAGCTTTTATTTTAATTTTAGTTTTAATAAAAACTTTAGTCTAGATTTTCTGAAAAAAAAAAAAAAAAGTTGAGTGGTGTTGCTATGTGGTTGCTGGCCCAATAAAAATTGTTCAATAAAAAGTCTCTGATCTTCTGAATGAATGTGGAAGTAGCTCAGATCATTCGATAAGGAGTTTAGATTGAGTTCATTTTTTCCTCAGGAGAAACATTTGGTACGTCAGAGAAGTTGTTTAGATCTTAAAGAGATTCGGTGTGAGATTTTGAGCTCTATAGACGATGCTGTTCATCAGCATGATGCTCTCCTCTTTTTAAAGCAGCGGAACGGATCTGTCAGAAGTTTTATCATTCATTTTATCATCATTAGAAGTTGTTTTAGACGTTCTCCTGGCGTTTTTCTCCAACCATTAAACATCATCTGCCACACAACAGATTTCACTGGACCGCATCTCATGTCTCATTTCTCTTCGACAGTTGCGTCTTATTAACTAGAAGCGAACATCAGCCAAATATCAGTCTGAACATCCATCAAATGTGTTTGCGTTTCCAGCGCCGACTCAAGTGCTCTTCTCGTTCGATGTGGGGAACGGGCCTCTGGAGGTGAAGGTGGAGACGCCGGCGGCTCTGAACGACGAGCGCTGGCATCACGTGAGAGCCGAGCGCAACATTAAGGAGGCCTCGTTGTACGTGGACCATCATCCCGGCGCAGTTCAGAAAGCTCCTGCTGACGGACACATTCATCTGCAGCTCAACAGCCAGTTGTTTGTAGGTAGGAAGAACATTTAACAGATATATGACATCTGATCATTGTTACATGGCTGCTATCATGCTATCAAGAACTGACAAGAGCATGACCGGTGCATATATCCAAAATTAAGTAATCAAATAGAAAATGTGCTTAAAATATTTTAATAAATAAAATATAAATATAAACAAATAAAATAAATACAGTATTTTACTCAAATTTTAAAACATGAAAGATTTGACACAAAACGGGACTTTTTTTTTTTTTTTTTTTTTTACAAATATTTAATATTTTTATTGTTTAAATATTATTTGTTATATTTTTATTTCACTATTATTTTAGCATTAATGAAATACTGTTGTAGTATTCTTTAATATTTTGAATTACTTTTTATTTTTATATTATTTTTCATTTTATTTTTAACATTTATTGTTTAGTTTACAAATATGTGATATTTTTATTATTTATATTTTTACATCAGTGTTATTTTAACATTATTTATACACTATTGTAGTATTAACATTTTTAATTTGCTTTTATTTTTCATATTTTCAGTTTTAATTTTTGCATTATTATTATTATTATAATTATTATTATTATTATTAATGGTGTTTATATGTCATTGTAGTATTAGTTTTACTGCCTAAATAAGATTTCTTTTTTTTTTTTTACTTTAATAAAGTATTGTGTATAATTACAAATAATGAGAGCTATACCAAATGTAAAACATCCATATATATATATATATTTTTTTTTAATAAATAAAGAAAATAAACAATAATGTCCAAGTAAGCCGATTTTTGTGGTGAAATATGAGCAAAGTTCTGGACATGAAACTCACTCCTGTAAAACGTCTGAAGGGCTGAAACATTTTTCTTACAAATATTTAATATTTTTATTGTTTATTGTTAGATTTTTATTTCACTATTATTTTAGCATCAATTATATACTGTTATAGTATTCTTTAATATTTTGAATTACTTTTTATTTTTATATTATATTACATTTTATTTTTAACAATTATTATTTAGTTTACAAATATGTGAGATTTTTATTATTTCTATTTTTACATCAGTGTTATTTTAACATTATTTATATACTATTGTAGTATTAACATTTTTAATTTGCTTTTATTTTTCATATTTTCAGTTTTAATTTTAATTTTAAAGTTTTAGTAAAATTATTTTCTTACAATTATTTTCTTGTGTTATTTATATTTTTATATCAGTGATATTTTAGAATTGCTTATATACTATTATAGTACTTATTGATTTATACTTAAAATTAAATGTTTTACTCAAATAAAAAATGAACAAATAAATAAACACATTTTACTCAAAAACAAAAATTGTACACAAATAGGGAACATTTTTATCTTTATAGTTTATGTATTTTTTTTATTTCAGATTTGTTTTAGTATTATTTATATACTGTAATAGTATTGATGATTCAAAAAAAAAAAACTATCAAATATTTGAGATTTTTATATTTTTATTTTAGTGCTATTTATATACTATTTAAGTATTTAATATATTGCCAATTTTTAAATATTTTATATCTTTTATTTCTAAATTATATTTTTATGTTTCCAATTCAGTGTTATTTTAGTATTATTTATATACTTATATTCATATTTTATATTTATGAATATTTTTAATTGACTTTTATTTTTACATTTTCAGTTTTGCTTTCTGCTATAAGTTTTAGTAATTTTGTGCTTTGTTCATTTTTATTAGTTTGCTTTTTAATATTTTAATATTTTAGCTATACCTTTAGCAATTTTAGTATTTTAATTAATTTTAAATCATTTGTAAGATATATATATATATATATATATTATTTTTATAACAATAAACTGTTTGCATTATTATTATTATTATTATTATTATTTATGGTGTTTATATGTCGTTGTAGTATTTGTTTTACCGCCTTCATAGGATTTTTTTTATTTTTTTTTTTTTACTTTAATAAAGTATTGTGGATAATTAAGAGCTATACCAAATATAAAACATCCATATATATATATATATATATGTTTGTTTATTTATTTATTTATTTAATAAATAAAGAAAATAAACAATAATGTGAAAAATATTGATGGTCCAAAAAAGCAGACCTCGTTTTGTTTATGCAAAATACATGTTTTTTTATTTTCTTTAGATTTTTGTGGTGAAATATGAGCAAAGTTCTGGACATAAAACGTCTGAAGGGCTGAAACAGGCTGCGATGCTGTGACTGTCAGTGCGAATGCTTTTCCGTGAATCTGTTGACCTTGACCGAGCAGCTGGCAAATCTGAAATGTGTCCGTGTGTTGGAGAAATTCAGGGGGAATGAATTGAAGTTTTCCAGTAAGTGTTAGGAAAGTAGTGTCATTATAGTTCAATCTTTACAGCTCCATTCTGCAGCAATTGGATTCGCGGGTTCCCATGACTGTTCAAATTCGTCCGTCTGCTCATCTAGCTATGAAGAACTCCATTTCAGCCAGTTTATAATGCAGGTCTGAGGTCTTCTGGGTAAAATAGATGAGTCATTTGACTCCAAGAGACACTTTCAGTATTGTGTGTGTTCTGTTCCAGCCATAATATGGGAAAGAAAGCAGTTTTTATCCAGATATTAGATTTGATGGGCTGCTGCAGACTCCAATGAGGCTCACAGGACACTCTTTCAGCACTGAGGAGACTTCATGGGAATCTCAGTTATCTTTCACCTCAAACATCACACTTGTCTCAGATGATTCTTCAACAATTCTTTATGATAAATACAAATGAACACAAACAGATGTCATCCAGTAAGAGTATAGAGCCATAAAAAGAATGTGAAGAGCATGTCATGAGAAATTGTTGGGGTTTTACTTTTATTTGTTATTTATTTTATTTATTTTTCACCTTTTTTCAGTTGTTGATTTTTTAAGTAGTTTAAATTAACAATTTGCACTTTGATATTATTTGAATGACTTTAATAGTTGTAGTTTTAATTAACGATATCAACTACTCTTCTTTTAAGTTATTAAATTATTATTGTTTTTTTTTTTTTTGCATATTTTGGGGCCATTAATAAATAATGTTATTATTATTATTATTATTATTATTATTATTATTATTATTATTATTATTGCATGTTTTTGCTTTTTGACGTTATTTTGATTAATTGAATGGTTTTAGTTTTTTATTAACTAGAACAGCATTGTTCTATTGTAAATTATTAACATATTTTTGTGCATATTTTAGGATCACTAAGACTTTTTTTTGGTACATATTTATTTATTTATTTATTTATTTATTTATTTATGCGTTTGGTATTATTTTGATTAATAGTGTTAGATTTAGTCAACAGTAACAACATTGTTCTGTTTAAAATGAAAAATATTTTTTGTTGCATAATATAGGATCGTGTTTTTTTTTTAAACGTTGTTATTATTATTATTGCATTTTTTTTGCATTATGTTATTTTGATTAATTTAATAGTTTTAGTATTAATCAACTGTAACAACATTGTTCTATTGTAAATTATTACTACTTTTTTGCATTTTGATAATATTTTATATATATATTTATATATATATATAATATTATCAAAATGTTTTAGTTTTAATTAACTATAACAGCATTGTTCTATTGTAAATTCTTAAAATATTTTTGTGCATATTTTAGGACCATATATATATATATGTATATGCATTTAGTTTTTTAGGAATTTAATAGTTTTAGTTTTAATTAATATATAATAATAATATATATCATTATTAATATATATATATATATATTTATATAATATGCCTGTTTTAGGAACATTAAGGTTTTTTTGGTTGTTTGCATATTTTTGCCTTTTTATTGCATTTTGAAATTACTTTAGTGAATTTAATAGTTTATGTTATGAATTATTTATGTTTTTGTTTTGTTTATTTTTTGCATATTTTAGGATCATTAAGGGCATTTTGCATATTAATGGAAATTAAGCACACTTACAATCACAAATTGTAAGTGAATTATAAGCATATTATAGTATTTTTTTTTATAATAATATTCATATATATATATATATATATATATAATTTGAGACATTAAGGTCTCTTATGAATGCTTAATAGGGAGACTTGAACAAAACTTTCGATTTGCTCTGATTTCTGTCCAGTCGAAAAATCTGAAAAATGAAAGAGACACAATAGTCATTTGTTACCTGTAGGGTTGGAATCGCGTTTGCATTTGTCTCCTATTTCATCACTTGCATGTCAAAACTTTTAACGGTTTCAACAGCATTTCCAACTTTCGGTTGAACATTTCACAGATGATTATATGGCACAGCTGGCACAGCGAGGTGTTCGCTCAGACGAATTAGCGCTAAACCGCCGAGCACTAATATATGCAGAGCACATTATTTCTGTATTTATAGCTCATCGTCTGCAGGAACAGAATGCAAAAAAACACTCAATTCTTCCCCAAGCAATTACCATAAAAAGGACAAAACGCTGTGAAAGATTGACAGCGCAAAATGACAAGATTCAGCGCATCATTGGAGTAAAAAGGGTCAGACGGCTGATGAACAGACGGCTCGGCTTCGCTGAACAAAAACCGCCCGCCACGACTCAAACCCTTGACAGTATGTGAGAAGGTTACGCTGTCTGCGCGATAAAAGCCGTCTTTTCCTGTAACTTTGCTGTCATTTAATAGCGTTTGTGCTTTTCTCAGAGTCTCGACAGCTGTATGTTTTCAGATTCACAAATGAGAGCGAAACTCTGCTTGTGTCTTTAGGAGGAACGGCTTCCAGACAGAAGGGCTTCCTGGGCTGCATTCGCTCGCTCAAGCTGAACGGGAAGACTCTGGATCTGGAGGAGCGGGCGGAGATCACGCCCGGAGTGACGCCCGGATGCCCCGGACACTGCAGCAGCTACGGCGACCTGTGCCAGAATCACGGCACCTGCGTGGAGAATCACAGCGGCTTCACCTGCGACTGCAGCGCCTCGCCCTTCAGCGGCACCTTCTGCCATAAAGGTACTGAACTTCATGAGGTTCAAGGTGTTTTTACCCAAATAATAGGGCTAGGGAATTCATTGATATTGGTATTTATCAAAAAATTCAAATAAATCAACTTTCTAATTTTGGTTTTTAATTCTGAGTTCATTTCATTTAATATTTTATTTTATTTTATTTTATTTTATTTTATTTTATTTTATTTTATTTTATTTTATTTTATTTTATTTATTTTTTTTATTTATTTATTTTTTTTATTTTATTTTATTTTATTTTATTTTACCCTGACAGTAGGGCTGGTCAATAAAGCAATATCAATCATTATTTATTTATTTATTTAAATACAATAGTGATAATAAACTTCATTACCAGACTTTATGAGCATTTCATTTGATAAAACATCATAAATACACTGACGCTCAAATATTTACATGAATATTTTGCTCAAATCAAAAAGAGAACATATTCTGCTAACAAATATTTTCTGCTTTCTCTTTTATTTTTGTTATTTTTTTCTATATTCTATGTACTATTATAGTATTTATTAATATTTTGAATTTGCTTGTTTTTGTATTTTCAGTCTTCATTTTTACTGTAAATTTTAGTCATTTTGTTATCTGTTTTAGCCATTTTTATTACTTTTTTATGTTTACTTTTATCATTATTTCTTTTAGTAAGCTTAATTTTTTCAAGTATTATTTTATTTTATTGATAAAAGCTATAATTTACATATTTACTAACAAATGCTTTGTTTTCACTTTTATTTTCTTGTTTTATTTTTTGTATATTTTATATACTATTATAGTGTTTATTAATATTTTGAATTAGTTTGTTTTTATAATTTAAGTTTTGATTTTACTGTAAATTTTAGTCATTTTGCTGTGTGCTTTAGTCATTTTTATTACTTTGTTTACTTTTATTTTTATTTATTTTCCAGTGCAAGTCAACTTATTTCAGGCAACAGTTCTAATTGTCACTTAGACAATTGTTTAAGTTTTTCATCAAGTTTTTTATTTTATTTTATTTTATTTTATTATTTTTCAGTGACCAACATTAACAATAAAAACAAAAATTTTAATTAGTTTAATTTAATTCATTTATTAATTAATTTATATTTTTAACAAAACAGATGTGGTTCCTTGTTGTTGTTGTTGTTGTTTTACCCTGATAGAAGGGCTTGGCAAATAAAGCAGTATCAATATTTATTAAAATAATTAAATACAATAGTGATAGATCATAAAATACACTGAAACTCAAATATTCACACAGATATGTTACTCAAATAAATAAAAAAAAAAGTAATTTTATTAACAAATACTTTATATTTTCTCTTATATTTTCATGTTATTTTGGTATATTTTATGTTCTATGATAGTGTTTATTAATATTTTGAATATAAATATTTGAGTTTTTATATTTTCAGTTTTTATTTTACTGTAAATTCTGGACATTTTATGTGCTTTAGTCATTTTTAAATATATATATATTTTTTAATGTTTACTTTTATTTTTATTTCTTTTAGTAATTCCAGCACTTCAGCTTCAACTTATTTCAGTTAAGGCAACTTTTTAATTTTAAGTTTTTTTATTTAATTTAATTTTATTTAATTTTATTATTTTTTTATTTTTTTATTTATTTTTTCAATTACAAAAATTACCAATACCAACATTGTTCTATTATAACAAAACAAATGTGGTTCCTTGTTGTTTTCTTTCCCTGATAGAAGGGCTGTGAAATAAAACAATATCAATATTTATTAAAATAAATAAATACAGTAGTTTTAATAAACTTTATTGCCATACTTTATGAGCATTTCATTTGATAAAAGCTATCATAACATACACTGAAACTCAAATATTCACACAGATATTTTACTCAAATAAAAAAATGAGACATTTTACTAACAAATACTTTCTATTTTCTCTTTTATTTTCATGTAATTTTAGTATATTTTATATACTATTATAGTGTTAAAATTAACTTGTTTTCAGTTTTTGTTTTACTTTAAATTTTAGCAATTTTATGTGCTTTAGTCTTTTTTAACTATTAATATTTTATATTTATTTCTATTTTTTTTTTTAGTAATTTCAGTGCATCAACTTTAACTTATATTAGTTCGTTTTCAAAGCAACAGTTCTACACTTTTTACATTTTTTTTTTCATCAAGTTTATTTTATTTATTTTTTTTTTTATTTATTTTTTTTTTTTTAACCAAAAATGACTTTTAATAGTTCTTCAGAGCTGCATGAGCATTTTACAATGTAATTTATTTACAAGTTTAATTTATTCATTTATTTATAGCTATATACCAAAATATACTCACACTCAAAAGTCTTCGCAACAAAGCACCAAAATAAAGGTTTGGTTTAACTTGAAGAAATTATGACGCAAATATATTACTATTATACTGTACTTTATTCTGACAAAAAAAATTAGTCGAAAAAAAATTAAAATTAGTTGTTGTAAATTAATTTATATATTTTCATTTGTTTGCATTTTAAAAGATAACATTGTTAAAGTTTTAGGAATTCACTTTATTAGGCTGCATTTTTGGTGAAGAATTTGTATTAAGTGATTAAAACAACTGTATTAATTGATTAAAAAAATAAAATGGATTTCACAGGGCAGTAAATTAAAAGGAAGCTAATTCTGTGGAGTTGTTTACATTTATTCTTGAGGTCTAACAAACATGCAAAATGCATTTTCTACCCCTATTAGTCGTAAATATTGATATCAAATGATATGGAAAAAGCACTGTGATATATTTTCATCCATATTGCCCAGCCCTACTTTATAGTCAGTGTAAATATGACACAGTGATCTTACACCGGTTTACAATAGTTATGCATATCCATAATCCTAATCCCATTGCGTTTAATCTCTCTTTCAGACGTTTCAGCCTTCTTCAAACCTGGAACGTCAGTCACATACACGTTCAAAGAGCCGTACGAGCTGAACAGGAACGTCAGCACTCAGTCGTCCTCCATCTACTCCGATTTAACGCTGAGAGGAGAGAACATTTCGCTGAGCTTCAGGACGAGCCAAGCGCCGGCGCTGCTGCTTTATGTCAACTCATACTACAGAGAGTTCCTTGCCATCCTGCTCAACAGAAACGGTCTGAAATGCTCTGATCCTCTTCTCTAAGCACATTCATGTGGATTAGCGTGAGTCCGGGGAATCTCTGAACACACCAGCCGCGCTAAATTACTTCCTATATTGTCTAAAATCCGCCAAGAGACAGGGAAAGCCGTGAAAGAAATGGTCTGTCGTGTGCCGGCGGGGATATATTCCCTCGTGAGACTGCCACGCATTCATGAGCGCATGTAAACATGCGTCTGTGATCTTGCACGCCAGAGAAGCGTATTCAAGCTCTCCGTGCCCATAATTTAAAAAGTTGTTCGACTTTCATTCAAAAACACCAGCCTGATATCAGAGAAGCGGCTTATAGGGTTTCCTGCGCTGTAAATCTGCTACGCCACAGCAAAGGAAATTATATTTTAGTCAAGTTGAGAGTTTTCAGAATTGAATGCAATGAGAAACAGGCTGCGAGCCATGAAATAATGCAATAAATATACAAGATCTCTTTCTATTGTGTCATCTTCACAAATCATACAGTGTTGGATGATTAAAGACTCCTGTGAGACAGTTCTTTTAATGAATTGTGCAAAAAGATTCATGAAGTTTGATCTGAATCACTAATCAAACATGATGCAATAAAACTTTTTCCATTTGCCACAAAATAATGCAAAAGACTGTAAAAATACTTTTTTATTGCATCTTTGGAAAACATACAGAGTGTCCAGTTGACACTTTTGAGTCGATTCGTTTAATGAATCATTCAAAATGACTTATGAACTTTGATTTGAATTACTGTGTCCTGACCAAACGTAATGCAAGACAACTTTTTTCTCATGTTAAAATTACATTTGACATAAAAAGAAAAACAAATTAAACGGATAATGAAATTAGTGAGACTTAAAGTAAAATTAAATTGAATATCCAACAATAAAAGCTAATTCAAAACATGAATATTATTATAGTACAGAAATAAAATAGTTGTGGATTTGCCAAAGTGAATGTGATAAGTTAAGCAGGCTGCAAGCCATGAAATATTGCAATAAATATATTATTTTGAGACGGTTCTTTTAACAATTCATGCAAAAAGATTCATAAAGTTTGATTTGAATCACTGTTGTACACAAGTATGATGTAATAAAACATTTTTTCCAAGTAAAAGTTATTTTAGCTACTAAATAATGCAAAGACATTAAAAGTCTTGCATTGTGTTCTAAATTAGTGTGATGCAATAAAACCTTATTTTTCCATGTACAATTATGTTTTAGCCGCAAAATTATACAAAACAGTAAAAATACAAGATGTCTTTCTTTTGCATTTTTGCAAAGCATCTTTACAGCATGACAAGTTGACTCTTGTGAGCCAATTCTTTTAATGAATCATGCAAAATGACTCATGATGTTTGATTTGAATCAGTCCTGCATTGTGTTCTAAATTAGTGTGATCCATTAAAATCTTTTTTTTTTATGTTTGCCATGAAATAATGCAAATACAGTAAAAAAAAACAAAAAAAAAACTTTCTATTGCATCTTTGCAAAACATACAGAATGACCAGTTGACACTTTTGAGATGATTCTTTGAATGAATCATGCAAAATGACTCATTATCTGTGATTTGAATCACTGTATCCTGACCATGATGCAATAAACCTTTTTTTCATGTTAAAATACATTTTACATGCAAAGAAAAACAAATAAAAATGACAAAACCGCCTAACAAAATTAGTAAAACTTAAACTAAAATTAAAATGAAAATGCAAAAATGTATTCAAACATTAATATATATTATTATTATATATACTAAAATAGTTGTGAATTTGCAGAATTGAATATGATGAGATAAACAGGCTCTGAGCCATGAAATATACCAATAAATAGGTTCTTTTGAAACAGTTCTTTTAATGATTCATGCAAAAAGATTCATAAAGTTTGATTTAAATCACTGTTGTAAACAAATGTGGTGAAAATAAAACATTTTTTCCATGTAAAAATTATTTTTAGCTACAAAATAATGCAAATCTTGCTTTTGCATCTTTTTAAAACACCAAAACATACAGTGCAGCCACTTGACTCTTTTGAGCCAATTATTTAAATGAATCATGCAAAAACACTCATGAAGCTTGATTTGGATCACTGTGTCCTGACCAAGGGTGATGCAATAAAACATTTTCATGTAAATCTGCATATTTCTCTCAATGTTATGCTTTAATTGTATCTGGACAAATATTAATTGTTGTTGGAAACGTATTGCATCATGTCTGGTTAGAACTAGAGTGGATAGTGTTAACTAGAAGTATTAAAAATTAGAAAAGAATTAAAAATGTTGAAATAGACGTGTAATAAACTATACATAGTAGATGAAAAACTAAAAGTTAAACTGAAAATGAATGACTAACTGAAAAAGAAAATCAATAAAACTTAAAGCTAAATAGAAAATTTACAAGAAGACAAAAACTAATAAAAATGACAAATCTGCGTGACAAAATTACAAAAACTTTAAACTAAAATTAAAATGCAAATATATATATATATATATATATATATATATATATATATATATATATATATATATGAATACTAAAAGAAGTTAGAACAGCATAATAAATGGATACTTGTTGAGCTTTTTGGTATGGATGTTTATTTAAAGTAACAGTGTGTAGGTTTGTTTTAATAAATACTATTTTAATTACCAAGCATCCAAGTATTTTACCCAAAATAGTCTTGTTTTATTTAGCATACCGTTAGGACCAATTATAGTGGCGTCCTGTGCCGCAGCAGCAGAATTCAGTAGGAAACTGTGGATCTGGCTCATTGCGGCACACTGGGTTTGCACAGAGAGGAAGCAGCAGACAGCGTGTGGCGTTCATACCTGCTAGTCCAATTATGCAGAAAGTCCATAACAGCCTCCAGAACCCCGGCGGTCACTCTGACAGCTTCCTGTTCCTGTTGCATGCAGTTGTTATTTATTTCTCAGTGTCCATACGCATTAATTACCAGGACAGTTCAGTACAGAAACTGCAAGCAAAAGCCAACTGATCCATTAGCACAGAAACAAGCACGCTAGCAGCTGCATACATGTTTATCACATCCAAGAGAACATGTTAAAAACTAGTTTAAGCTTTGTAAAGAATGATTAAGTCCACCGGAGGTAATATGCATGGTTAATTCCATGCAAAAAATAGTTTTTTAATTTATTTCTGTGTCTGTTTTGTTTCTTAGAGGATAAAAATTTAATCCTCTTAAGATGAAGCTTTGTAGTTGCATGTTGATGTTCCTGTTGATGTTTACAGTGGTTAAACGGCGACTCTTTACCACATAAAAGCTTGTTGAGAAATCCAATGCTCTTTGTTCTAAAGGACATTTGGACGTCAAGTACAAACTGCAGCACAACAGAGACGCGGAGGTTTTCCGAGCCAGCACCAGGAATCTGGCCAACGGGCAGCTCCACCGCGTGAGCGTCCAAAGACTGGCGGAGACGCTCAGTATTCAGGTACTGCGACACTGCTCAGCGCCCACCTCTCTTATTCCGCATGAAAGTGGGACGGTGTTAAGCGCGCTTAAGGGACATTCTGGCTATTTTCAACATACAGCATTTGTGGTCTGATGTTAAATTCAATGGGAAATGTGTTTACAAAAATACACTGAACTGAAGCTGGCAACACTGCAAATTTAAAACGTTTAGGGCAAGATACTATAGGCAAAACCATTGTTTTTAAGGCTGTTTTTGGTTCCATAATTGTCAGCTTTCAGACTAGTGTTATTTTAGTATCACTGAGATGCTATTATAGTTTTTGTAGTAGCACTTTACAATAGCACCTCATTTGTTAACATTAGATAATGCATTAGCTAACATGAACTAATAATGAACAATATATTTTTACAGCATTTAATAATCTTTGTAAATGTTAGTTAATAAAAATGTTCATCTTCATGTTGACAGTGCATTAACGAACAGGTGCAACTTTTGATTTTCATAAAAATGCCGTATAATGCCGTATAATATTGTTAATGTTAACTAATATGATTAACTAATGTTAAATGAAAGATTTATTCATACAGATTTACAGATTTATTTATGTCTGTATTCTGAAGGATTATACAGAAGGGTTTGTTCATATATAATTCGCATGGTTTTATTATTACACTTTACCTGTTTGCATCTGTAGATTTCAATTGCGATAGATATCTTAAAGAGGCTGTTTTCCAAAAATGAGTTTTTTCTCCACTTCAGTAGCACTCACATACACCAAAATTTACAGATTTATTCATATCTATATTCTGAAGGATTATACAGAAGGGTTTGTTCATATATAATTTGCATGGTTTTATTATTACAATATCTATTTGCATCTGTAGATTTCAGTTGCAATAGAGATCTTTAAGAGGCTGTTTTTCAATAATGAGTTTTTTTTCTCTGTTTCAGCAGCACTTATGTACACCAAAATTTACAGATGTATTCATATATATATTCTGAAGGATTATACAGAAGGCTTTGGTCATATATCATTGCATGATTTTATTATTACACATTATCTATTTGCATCTGTATATTTCAATTGTAATAGATATTTTTAAGAGGCTGTTTCCTAACAATGAGTTTTTTCTCCACTTCAGCAGCACTTACATACACCAAAACTTAAATATTTATTCATATCTACATTCTGAAGGATTATACAGAAGAGTTTGTTCATATATCATTTGGATGGTTTTATTATATTTTATTTATTTGCATCTGATTTCAATTGCAGTAGTTATCTTTAAGAGGCTGTTTTCTAACAATGAGGTTTTTCTCCACTTCAGCAGCACTTACATACCCCAAAATTTACAGATTTATTCATATCTGTATTCTCAAACAATAAAAATGTGTTTTTTCTGCCTTTTGAGGGTATTTTTTGATTTATGGAGTAATGAAAAGAGAAACCCAAAATCCCTTCTATAAATACTTTAACTCTAATATGTCAACAAAATACAACAACATTTTGTACCTGGCTTTATCCAGTGTTCAGATTTATTCAAATTAGTGCATATTTATTTAGATAATGGATCATTTGCATATTTAACATTTCAGAAAGCTTGTAATGCAAAACAGTTGTCTTAATTGACTGTGAATAATCATCTAGGGAAAGTGTGCTGATATCTATTAGTTAATTGTTTAGAAATATGTCTGTAAATAAGTTGATAATATCAGGGAATATTCCTTTCAAAAAGTCTACAAATTGCATCAAAATGTTAAACAGAACATCCTTGATAATTGATGCATATATTTATGAATTTGAAATGAAGTTTTTGATAACATGGAGCATTTGATTTTGAGTGTCCAGGTGAAATATCAATCGGTCTGATGCGTGACACAACAGCAGTCAATTGGCTGGTCATGGCAGAGCGCTGCTTTGTCAGTGACCAAACCAATTAGTCTGAACCTTCACAATAACCACACTATGAAAGCAAACACGCAGCCAGACCGGAGCGCTTCCTCTGGTGTTGAACCAGCAAGCGGCTGCAGTTTGACAGTGTGCAGTGACGTGTTGTAAAAATGCCTTGAAGTTTTAATTAAAACGCTTGCAGATGAATATGCCCTTACTATGAGCAAACATGATGCTGAGTTTTTCTTTCCTCAATGCAACAAAAATTTTAACTGTGCCTTGTTGCATATTTTGTAGGTCGATCAGCATGCAAAGGAATATTTCAATCTAACAACAGACACAGAATTCAATGCCATCAAATCGATTGTCTTGGGAAAAGTGAGCGGTGAGTAAAATCTTTCACGTATTTGAAATTTGAAATGTCAACAAAAAATGTTGTTTTCAACAACAATTTGGCAATTATTTTTGAAACAAAATGTCGAAAGTTTAAGCTAAATGTTTTCATATTAAATGAGCATAAACCGAAAGTCTTACATATGTGCTGTTTGACAAGCAGTTCTAATCTGTTTTGAACATCACTATTTTGAGCATTTTTGTATTAGGAGGAAATCACAGTTGAGTTCTGACATCGGCGACATGCAGATGGTCAGTTAAGTGGCCATTATTATATTCATTATAGAGGTTTTCTAAGCATCACGGATGCTGAAATGTTTGGAGAAAGTGGAAGCTTCAGGAGTTTGTTTGTGCGGTCAGCCAAACTCTTCAATCTGAGTGAATAGAGTACGCTTTGTCCTATTTACTTCACATAAGACTAATATTGACTTTACATGTTATTATTGTCGTCTGGGGGGACAGCAAATAGGTCAGTTAGATTTTTTTATGTCTATAAATAGGATATGCACTAGCTTTCTAGTATAAATAAATCCTGAACAGATGAATAAAACATTGAGTTAATAAATAATACAGCAGAAGTTTGAAAATACAAAGCTTGCAGGGTGAATGAACCTCATAAAGACATTTTGCATTTAAAAAGTCTATTATTAGGTGATTTGTTTGTTTATCTTGTTTTGCATTGTGACTTTTTTCATGACAATTAAGCATAAAACTGCATGCATTAAAAATTGGAGGCTTGTTTGTTTATGTATTTATTTATTTATTTTGCACTGTGACATTTTTTCATGATAATTAAGCACAATTTGCCACTAAATGGTAATTATTTCCATGCAAACTATATTGCATTTTTAAAGTAAGATAAGATGTAAGACTAACTGACAGTGTTTACATATATTTAGAAAATGAGGAGCTTTTTATGATTGTACATGATCAATGAGCTCTGTTTTATACTGTATCTCGCCCAACAGAGATCCTCAAGAGCCAAATTAGGCTGGTTCATTCTCATTGTAATGATGTACAGGTCAAGGTTGGTGGTGTTTTATGGAGGGAAACGTTCTCGTGGGGCAGCGCGTGCGTCCGTATGACCTTTCATATGAACATGTGGCATGAAACACATTTGCTGTAACCCTTCAGATAGTGTGTCTCTGACAGCGGGCTGTGTGTCATTTCCAGCAAACACTATCGATCACGGCCAGAAATCGACTTGTAATGAATACTAAATCAAATGTGAAACCAGCATCGAGCTCCTGAAGATTAATATTAGACCAGTTCAGAGCTGAAATGAGAGCGAGCAGATGCTCAAATCAAGATGGAGAACAAGATCATCGGGTGCATGTCAATATAGAGACACACCAAATGCTGAGATAATTCATATTAATTTTTCCATTTAACCTTGTAGAGCTTGACATATGAAATAATAATAATTTGGTGTAGATGCTGATATTTATATGGATAAAAAGTGATGAAATTTGGATACTTTTAACGTAAATCGTTGACAACTTTCTAACAGTATAGCAGATACTTACAGAAAATGAAATAAATATTGGTCGTCACTCTATATCTCCAATAATATGTCTTGGTAAGATGAGAGTGAAATGATCCAAACTTAATAATGCAATGCAACCCAATGATGGTTTTGAGATGAACAAATAAACGTTCCTCAAAAAACGTGAGAGGTTTTGGAGGCTTGGGAAGATCATTCCTTAACTGAGGAATAGTGAAAGTAAAGCTTCTGGAAACAAACGTTCCTCAAACAATCCTACTGATCAGGTTTGAGACTAAAAATGATTCATGGAGAATCAAGTAAAGCCAATTCAGTCCAGTAAGTGTTCATCTGGAAATATGACTAAAGTCGTTCTTACATTTACTTGATAAAAATCTGAAAAGATTTGACAGCAAAAAGAAACGTGAAGCATGATTATAAGGGTTTTTACTTGGTAAAAAAGTCTAAACTATCAGTCAGATGACAGAAGGCCAAGGAGTAGTTTGAGTGCAACAAGTTTTTAAACATTTAGAGACCTATCAGATATCAGGGTTTCCACAGGTCTTAAAAAAGTCTTAAATTGCCTTTCCTTGAATTAAAGGGGAAGTCCACTTCCAGAACAAAAATGTACAGATAATGTACTCACCCCTTGTCATCCAAGATGTTCATGTCTTTCTTTCCTCAGATGTAAAGAAATTATGTTTTTTGAGGGAAACATTTCAGGATTTTTCTCCATATAACGGACTGATATGGTGCCCCGAGTTTGAACTTCCAAAATGCCGTTTAAATGCGGCTTCAAACAATCCCAAATACGGTTGTAAACGATCCCAGCTGAGGAAGAAGGGTCTTATCTAGCGAAACCATCTGTTATTTTCATGAAAATAATACAATTGATATACTTTTAATGTCAAACGCTCGTCTTGTCTTACTCTGCCTGAACAGTTCATGACAGTTAGGGTATGTCAAAAAATTCCCATCTCATGTTCTCCCTCAACTTCAAAATCGTCCTATATATCGCTGTTTTACCTTTTTTGTTAAAGGAACACTCCACTTTTTTTGAAAATAGGTTCATTTTCCAACTCCCCTAGAGTTATACAGATGTGTTTTACCGTTTTTGAATCCATTCAGCCGATCGCCGGGTCTGGCGGTAGCACTTTTAGCATAGCTTAGCATAAATCATTGAATCCTATTAGACCATTAGCATCTCACTATAAAATGACTAAAGAGTTTCAATATTTTTCTTATTTAAAACTTGACTCTTCTGTTGTTGCGTCGTGTACTAAGACTGGCGGTAAATGAAAAGTTGTGATTTTATAGGTCGATATGGCTAGGAACTATACTCTCATTCCGGCGTAATAATCAAGGAACTTTGCTGCCGTACCATGGGTGCAGCAGGCGCAATGATATTATGCAGCCGTCAACTCTGCCAGCTGCAACTCTGCATCTACACAAACTTAGTGCCGTCCCTTTCAGGCGTTGCGTAATATCATTGCGCCTGCTGCACCCATGGCACGGCAGCATGGTTCCTTGATTGTTACACCAGAATGAGAGTATAGTTCCTATTTAAAAAATGAGCCTATTTCAAAAAAAAAGTGGAGTGTTCCTTTAAGGGTGTTTGATCGTCTTTGCATGTTCACTTTGCATAGACTGGGTCGGAACTTCCGCAGTGATGTAGGATGATTTTGAAATTATTATTGAAGTTGAGGAAGAAAATACGATTGGAGTTTTTTGACATACCCTAACTGTCTTGAGCCAGAATACACAGAGTTGAAGGAGAGAAAGACAAGACAAGCGCTTGAGATTAAATTGTATTATTTTTATGAAAATAACTGATCGTTTTGCTAGGTAAGACCCTTCTTCCTCGGCTGGCATTTGGGATCGTTTGAAGCCGCATTTAAACTGCATTATGGAAGTTCAAAATCGGGGCACCATATCAGTCCATTATATGGAGAAAAATCTGAAATGTTTTCCTCAGAAAACAATTTCTTTACAACTGAAGAAAGAAAGACATGAACATCTTGGATGACAAGGGGGTGAGTACATTATCTGTAACTTCTTCTTTAAACTGTGTATTTTTATTTATTTTTTGAATATATATTACATCAAGGTATATGCCATGATTCCAACTCTTCCTGTTCGTTTTGCTAATAAACGTTCTATGTTTCTTATTTATTTGGTTACACAACATTTACTGATTTTCAGTTTTACCTATTTAAACTTTGTGTAAGTTATAAATTAATATTAGGCATATAACATGGTGTATTTTTATTCATTTTGTTAATAAAAGTATGTTACGTTAATGCCGCTAATTTAAAAGTGAAAGTAAAATACGCACAACGCTTTTACAAGCTGCTTAAAACCGAAGGAAAGTAAAGAAGAGGGAAAACTCAAATGAACTAAAAACGAACACCTGCTTGACGCCGAATTGTGGATAATTTGAAAGTAAAAGTAAAATGAGCATGGCGCTTTTACTGAAGGAAAGCGAGGAAAAGAGTTCTGAAACAAACTACAAACAAACAATTACTAGACGTTGAATTGCTGCTAATTTGAAAGTGAAAGTAAAACTCGAACTATACTTGGAGAACATACTGCTGTATTGTTTTCCCTTCTTTTTTTCCCCCCTTAAATTTTCATTAGTTAGTCTTAAAAAGGTCTTAAAAAAGTCTTACATTTGCCCTCATAACACCTGCAGAAAGCCTAAAATATGATACAGTAGTTTTATTGGGTTAAATTTGTACTCAAACTGCAATGCTTATCATAGAATTTTATAGCAGAAGACAGACCTAAAATCTTGATGTTGAATAAAAAATGCATGTCAGCTACGTCATGTTTTGTCTTCCCATGGGCCTTTGAGCCACTCAGTGTCTGAATAAAAGCACTTTCATAAGGCTTGATGTGTTCAGTTCACTGCCGTTGCTGTGGAATGGAATGCAGCTTGTGGTTTTCGCTCGAGATGTTTGGTACAAAAGCTGGATCACATGGTTTTGTGTTAATATGCCTCTGTCTACGTGTGTACGTTTGAAGTGAGACTCGCATGTCGTTACTGAGGGTGTGAGAAAACATGCTGTGAAGAATATTAACATTGCTTAACAGATGGAGTTTTCACGTTATGTGTCGGTTAAGCTAGTTTCTAGTGTTTCTCCTGAAGATTCAGAGAAGAAATGAGTCCGTAGTTGACATGCAGTCTGTAAAATGAATATGGAAGCAGTTCAGATCATCTGCTGTTGGGAGAACTTGATGAGAAATGTTTGAGTTCATGATGAGATCTCTGACTTTTGATTGCAGAGATCATGAGATTGTGACGTCATTGCACTGTAAAAAAAATAAATAAATAAATAAAAATAGTTGAGAAAACTTAAAAAAAAATAAGGCAACTTGATGCAGTAAGACTTTTTTTGTTTAGCCAACATAAATTTATTTGTTCATACAATGCTGATTGTCTTATTTTGCTAATAGAAAAAGTCTTGTAACAGCAACCGAAACAACAATTACTGTCGCTGAGGTAATTTATTTTTTAACTTTTTGTTTATTTAAAAAATGACAAACAGTGAATTGTTATAGAAACCATAATGGATAACTTAGTCTAATATGTAGACAACATTGTCTTGCAAAACATCTTGCAACACATCTAAGATTGCATTTTGCATTTGCATTTTTTACAGTGTGGACTCTTTATCTGAGAAGGAGGAAACTCAATCAAAAATTTTCATTAATTGTTATCCAGGAGAAACCATTGAGATATTTTAGTAATCTGTGACTTTATATTGCAGATTGTAGTATGTACATAAATCTGAGGCCAGCTTGAGATCTCTCCTGAAATTCAAGAGGAGAAAAACATGAGATTGATAAGGTTTTTTTTTTAAAAAATCAAAGATTTTAATTGAACCTACATTTGCAGTAGTTGCTATTCTGGAGAAACCACTGAGAAAATTTAGAAATATCACTTAATATTGAAGACTTTGCTATTTGTGGTATTTCATCTTAGTTTGAGATGTTGAGATCTCTTTTAAAAGTCTAGAGGACTAGAGGAGATCATTGGGGTCTTTTCTTTATAGGAGAAACATCTAAGAGGAAACTCAACCAAACATTTGTGACCCTGGATCACAAAACCAGTCACAAGTAGCATGGATATATTTGTAGCAATAGCCAAAAATACATTTTATGGGTAAAAATGATTGATTTTTCTTTTATGCCAAAAATGATTAGGATATTAAGTAAAGATCATGTTCTATGAACATATTTTGTAAATTTCCTACTGTAAATATATCAAAGCTTAATTTAAGTCTTATCCTAACAAACCATACATCAATGGAAAGCTTATTTATTCTGCTTTCAGATTATGTATTTAAAAAAAATTGACAACGTATGACTGGTTTTGTGGTCCAGGGTCAAATTTCTGTTAGATCTCTGTTTAATTATCTGTTTAACTATCTTGAAGAAACCATTGAGAAAATTTGGAGATCTGTGACAGCGATTTCCATTATATCTCCATTTATTTGTTAACTTGGAGAAACAATTGAGATTTGAGATTTATGACTTTTGATTGCAGACTTTGGTGTCTTGGTGCATCTGAGCCCATTTGGAGATATTGAGATCTCTTCTGTAACTCTAACTGGGTTTTTATCAGAAAAGAAGCATCTGAGAAGCACAAAAGTCTCCATTTGCTCTGTTGTGGAGAATATATTATTGAGATCTCATTGAAAACTCAAATACACCTCTTCTCGTTGCAGAATCAGGTGAAGTGGATCCAGAAATCGCCCGTCTGAACGCTCTGGGCTTCACGGGCTGTTTGTCTGTGGTCCAGTTCAACTCCATCTCTCCGCTGAAGGCAGCTCTGTTGTATCCAGACACCAGTCCTGTTATAGTCACCGGACCGCTGACTGAATCCAGCTGTGGCTCGTCTTTACCGTCCAACCCCTACGCAGCTGAGACCACTCATTCACTCACAGGTACCACCACCAAAACTGATGCCCACTTCCTTCACTGGTTTAGTTATCCACCTTGTTTTACCTTATTTGTGACCCTGGACCACAAAACCAGCCTTAAGTCACTGTTTGTAACAGTAGCCAAAATTAAATTGTATGGGTCAAAATTATTGATTTAATTAAAGATCATATTCCATGAAGATATTTAGTAAAATTCCTAATGTAAATCTATCAAAACTTAATTTTTGATTACTAATATGCATTGCTAAGAACCTCATTTGGACAACTTTAAAGGAGATTTTCTCAATATTTAAATTTTTTTTTTTTTTTTTTTTTTTTTGCACCCTCAGATTCCATATATATTTAAATAGTTGTATCTCGGCCAAATTTCGAAAAATTGACCCTTATGACTGGTTTTGTGGTCCAGGGTCACATTTGTAAATGTAATGGCTCTCACTTCTGGTGTTATTCACTTCCAGCTATTTTTAGCCGTACAAAACTGGTGTGTCTTACCATTATTTTACTGAGTTATCTTAATTATGAACACACCGGTTTGTAGTGCAAACAGTTTTACCGTTTACTTTGTTATTCTTCTCGTTATTTCCCTACAGCGGCTAATGAACCACCAGTCTCACGCATTTACAGAAATACTTCTGCTTTGAAAAATAAGGTGGATAGAGTGCGAATGTCAGGTTCTTGACATAAAAATCCAATTTATTTTCTCCATAGGTGAACTGATTTCTAACAACATATAACCCTTTAAAGACTGGCTGTGAGCTACAAGGTTGTTAATCAGTGGTATATGCTTTTGTTCAAGCCGTCAGTATGCATTATTTTAGCTTATTTTTTAAATTGTGACTTTTTGGTGAGAAACTACATTACCCATGATTCTGCAGAGAAATCTCCACCAATCAGAGAATGGAAACAAGCTAATCAAGACAAAATACATTTTTAGTGACATCCACTCCGATAAAGCACTGCGAATGCATTTCCTACACTCTCAAATTACTAAAATATTTTTATAAATATGCATATTATGCAATAAATGTGAAATTGTTTTTCTACAATAATTTTTTGCATTGCACTCCATAAGTCTTCTAAGGTCATATAGTTTTGCTGTATATTAAGATTTCTTCTCACTTAAATTGGTCTATTTAGTACTGATGTTATATTGTAAATGTAAAATAATTCAGTATTTTTTTTTAATATCAGTAGACTTTAAGAACCTATAATAATTGAGAAAGGTTAATAAAACAATTAATAAGACATTAAATTTAGTATAAAATCTTTTACTCTGTTTTGTCTTAGCTTAAGGGCTTTCATAGCAGACTCCTACAAAAACAAAAATATATAGGAGTATACTGAAAAATACAATGCTATATAGTAAATAATACATCTCTACAGATGGAAAACTAGTGCATGTATTTTTCAAATTTCTGCAATATATGCAGAGATTATGCATGCCTATAAATTGATACACACAATAAAATATATAAATAAAGACATAAACGGCATTATATCACATTATCGAAACTATGGGTTTACATAAATATTCATATTCATAAACTTTATCTGATTTTGTTTAAGAGTTTTTGGATGGATGGATGTCTTGCTAAAATCTATCTGACATGTATAACTTAATGGATTGAGTTATATATAATATATATATGCATATATATATTTGAAAAGTGACAATTCCTTATGTATTATTTAAAATATTGTGCTATATTTACACAATGTATTATTCTGTATATTTTCAATATACATTAAATAATTGAATATATGCTCTGCTAATAAATAAGGAAATATATTTACTTTGCATAAGGGAGCAACAGTTCTTAGTGTGCAGATGCTTAAATGAGAACATTTTTAGTCTTCTATATGTTCTTCAGACTTTTTCCAAACTTTTTTCAGTGTTTCTGGCAAGATTCCTTCTGAAAGTCGAATTTCAGCAAACTTTGGTCGCCGGCTCACTGAATCCATCCGCAGTGCTAATTAAATTAGAGCAATAATGATCGTAATGGCTGATCACTGTATTAATCTGCGTGAGAAAGACCTTCATTTGCATAATTATTTCTCGATTGCCTGCGCGTTTGTGCTGCATCGCTCCTTCATCGAGCGCCGGCGTATTCAATGAGCCGCGACCGGAGAGCGATAAGCGCTTCAGTCTTTCTGATGATCTGTCTGTCTGTCTGTCTGTCTATCTCTCTTCTCTGCTGTAGATCATGTGGGTACAGTAGGTACGGGTGAGCCCATAATCAATGCTATCAACAGCGACTCGGCTTTGATCGGAGGTAAATGGATGTTGTGGTGCATTAGAGAAATACTCCATTCCTCATCTTTTTTCATTTCATTCATCAGTATTTGCTGCTTTCGGCTCATATTTACTTTGTCTTGCTCTAGGAAGCCCTTAAATGAACAATTCGCCCAAATCATTCCCAAACTTTTTGACTTTATGTACTTTGTGTAAGACAAAATGAGACGTTTACCAACTTTTTCCATTCAGTAAGGCTGCAGAGCTCCAATGCAGCATAAAAGTAACAGTAAAAATGTCAGTTTAGCATTTTAAGTTTTAGAAAAAAAAATAAAATAAAATAAAAATACATATAATGTCTAAATACAAACCTACTGAGGGATTAAAATCTGTTTTAACCTTTATAATATACTATATAATATAATATTTTGTAAACTACAATAAAAACAGGTGGTAAAGACAAATCTATCATGGTAACACAAACAGCACTAAAAAATCTGCATAAATATTATTATTTAATTTAACAGCATACAATGTAACATAAAGCCTTAACATATAGACATGATTAAAACAAATGAAGAAAATCCACATGAAAAATTACTCGTAATTCTGGGAATGTCTATTTACTTTTTTTACTGTAAATTATAATTCTTTTTCACTTCCAAAAACTTTTTTAACAGATTATATTCATTTTTATATTATTAATTTTTTATAACAAATTATATTAAAAATGCCAAAATGAATGTTAAAATACATATATTTTAGGAATAAATTAACAGGTTTTTATTGTAAAATTTTGTACTGTCTTTTGCCATCAAAATTACAATATTTTTTTGCATTGTAGTCCATAAGTCTTCTAATGTCATACATTGAATTAAATAATTTATAATAACTATAATAATTAATAATAAAGTTGTTAAAAACAACAAATTACTGGAGTATGTTTTACAAGAAAATACTATTTGAGTTGTTTTTATTTATTTATTTGTTTTTTTTTTTCACTGTAGCATTTTTACAGTCTTTTGCCATCAACATTAAAAACTTTTTTGCATTGTAGTAAGTCTTCTATAATAGTTACAGTAGTTAAAAATGCCAAAATGAATGTTAAAATACATATATTTTAGGAATAAATGAACTGGTTTTTATTGTAGAATTTGTACTGTCTTTTGTCATCAAAAATTACAATATTTTCTTGCATTGTAGTCCATAAGTCTTCTAATGTCACACATTGAATTAAATAATTTATAATAGCTATAATAATTAATAATAAAGTAGTTAAAAACAACAAATTACTGGAGTATGTTTTACAAGAAAATACTTTTTTTTTTTTTTTTTTTTTTTACTGTAAATTCTAATATGAGTTGTTCTTTTTTGCTTCCAAAATCTGTCAATTTTACAGTATTTTTCTGTAAAATTATATTAACAATACCAAAACAAATGTTAAAATGATATTCACTATATATATTGTAAGGAAACTTACTGTAAACCAATTTACAGGTTTTTACTGTAGCATGTTTACAGTCTTTTGCCATCAAAATTAAAAACTTTTTTGCATTGTATTAAGTCTTCTATAATAGTTATAATAGTTAAAAATACCAAAATGAATGTTAAAATAATATTCATTATATATATTGTAAGGAAGCTAACTGTTAACCGATTAACAGGTTCATATAAATAAATAATGTTTTTGCATTGTAGTCTATAAGTCTTCTAAGGTCATACACTGAATCAATTGTTTTAATAATAATTATAATCATTGATAATATGTTTTTAAAAACAAGTATTCTGAACAAAGTTCAGTGTCACTTGCATTTCTGTCATTATTTGTAAAAATGAACTAAGAATTTCAAAATTTATTCCAGTGTATGATGCTTTTTTAAAGTTACACACGTTTGCTTTCACTATATGCACTAGAGCAGCGTCAGCATTGTGCTAAACATCTCCTTTTGCGTTCAACAGGATGAAAGAAAGTCATACAGATTTGGAACGACATTTTGAGAGACGGTTTAGATTTTGCGAGCTCAAACTTGCACTTAATGACAAAGGCGTCGAATGATTTGTCATGCAAAGTGAACTTCAGTCTCGGTGTGCATTTAAAAGACTCTATAAAACTAATCAGAAAACCTCCGGCGGCCCTCAATAATGACTGATTAACGGCTGCGTTCACATTGACCGAATATAAAGAGTTCTCCAAAGCTATCGGTAAATAGAATGAAATTAACAAAGGCCCCCAAAACTAATTAAACATTTAAAGAAATTATTTGCTGATTAAGCGGCTTCTGCTGCAATCCCGACCACACTTTGTCCTTTTCACAGCCGCTGTAATGTGGCATTAAATTGAGTTGAGATTTATTTTGGCGCTTCAATTAGACATTTCTTTTACCCTTTATAATTAAATGTGCCATGCTTAACCGGCCACAAAGGAGAGAAACATTTTAGAGGCGTTTGACTCTGACAGCGAGTAGAATTGAGACGAAGCGGCATTCACAACACGTCTGATAGCATAACGAGACCATCAGAGCGCCAGGCGCCAGGGTTTTTGCCAACTTTCTGGCCCTTATTGATAGTCTGTATTTAACAGCTCAAAATAAATGGCGCTAATGGCATCTAAATTACGATTGATTGTGGCGTGACATCGGCATGAGGTCTGGATTTACCCTTCAGAAACGCCTCTGACCGTCCCGCAGCTGAAGTTTAGCAAGTTTTGTGGCATTAAAAGCCATGGCTGTAAGTCACCAGCCACTAAAAGACCAATTTAGGTAATTACTCTTGAATCCTTTATACCATTTATACCATTTAATTAAACCTTATTTGATTCATTTTTTTTACGAAATTTATCCAAAGTTGAATTATTACTGTACGCCAAATATGTGGAATTCTTAAAGTCAGTTTTTTTTTGTTTTCATAATATTAATTTATATTTTCACCTTTACATTTTCACATTAATATTAAAAATTTTAAATATTTATATTCATTAATATTTCTACATTATTAATTTCCCCCCAATTTTGTTTTGTTTTATTTTTATTACTTTTAAATTTTTATTTTATATAAATGATAACAAAAATTAAGAAAATACATAATTTAAATGAAAAAAAAAAACTGCAAATTTGTTGAGTCACATGTAGTTCTGGGAATGTAAATGTATTTTTTTATTGTAAATTATAATTATATAATTATACAATAAACTTTAAATGTGACAAAATGTATAATGAAAATGGCAAAATGAAATGATATTCACTCCAATATGTTGTCTTTTACCATCAGAACTACAGTGGTTTTTTTTTTGGCATAGTCCATAAGTCTTCTAAGATCATACACTGAATTAAATCATTTGTAATAATTATAAAAAGTAATAATAAAGTTTTTGAAAAAAAAAAAAAAGTTTATTTTACATGAAAATACTATTAAATTTTTTTATTTTATTTTATTTTATGTTATTTTATTTTATTTTATTTTATTTTATTTTACTATCTAAAACAAACATTGAAAACCATAAACCATATGGCATTCCTGCAGTTTTCATTACAAATTATAAATATTTTTTTATTAATTGAATTAATTTGTATTAATTGAATTTATATTAATTCATAATATATTTATATTAATTGGTATTGGTAATAATGTTCACACACACACACACACACACATATATATATATATATCATTTTTTATAAAATATAATATAAAAATATTTAAATATGTTTATTATATTTTATTTGTAGATTTTATTATTAATGTTTTCTAATTTATTTGTATTTAATTTCCCCTTCTTTTTTACAGTACATCAAATGTTGAATTATCATCATGAATTACAGATATAGAAATTCCTTCTGTTTTCATTACGAATTATATCTTTTTTATTAATTTTTTGAATACATATTCATTACATTTGTTCCTTCATAATATATTTTATTTACATGTGTATATTTAATACATAATATAAATAGATTTTATTTCATTTGTATTTATTCTCAATTTTATTTATTTTAATAACCTCCATTTTTTCAGTGCATAAATCCAATGTTGAATTATCATAATTTAATAATATCATAGTTGAATTATCATCAACTATAGACATTAATTCCTTCAGTTTTTGTGACAATTTATTTATTTATTTAATACACATTGCTTAAGACATATTATATTACATCATTTTTTATACATATGTTTTTTTTGGTTGTTTTTTTTTTTTTTTTTTTTTCAAAAAATGAATCAACCATGCCCATTGCATGATTCATTATCCATGGATTAGAAATGTAATTGAGTCCTAGCGATCTGTCATAAGTCTCCTCACTATTTCGCTGTTTGTCGCTGTGCTGTTTTTCAGGTGTCATTGCCGTCGTGATATTTGTGAGTCTGGCTGCGCTGGCTGTGATGGCTCGATTCCTGTACCGGCGAAAAGAAACCTTTCAAACCCAAGAGCCCAAAGCGGGAAAAACAGAAGACAGTCCCGAAACGCCCTTTAACACGGATCCAAACTCACAGAGCATTATCAGTGATAACCAAAAAGAGTATTTCATATGACGCTCCTTCACCTCGCATCGGACTAATCCAGTTAAACCGGCGGACTGAAATGCCTCGTCGAGTCTAGGGACATTAACATTCACGGTGGATTATGGGAAACCGTCCGAAAGACTGGGGCTGCAGAAGAGGAGCGGCGCGTTCCCTCCGTTTTTGCCCTTTTTGTACATAAAACAGTTATTGTCCAGAGATTTGGCACAATAGTACGGTTTCTAAGGTGTGTATAATGGCATTCATTGGTTGTAAATATTCTTTTGAAATGAAACTTTGTAACGTCACCTTCTCCTTTTGCCTTCGAACAATTCAGTGCTCAGTATTACGTTTAACGGAGTTAAAGAAGCGATCGTTGTGTAACTAAATCAAAATAAATGTGTGAGTCTGCGAGTGCGATGTTGATGTGAATACATGCAGTCGTGCAAAAGACTTCAGATTTTGCGAAAAGGCTGTACGCTCCGTATTTATCACTCTTTGCCCGTGCTTTTCTCAATGATTTGCCATTTGGAACAAAAAATACATCCTATGACAGTTGTTTATTGTGGACAACTTGTGTCTGTGGTCTTTATTGTCTCGTAATAACATGGAAGTTGTTTTCACTATCCATTTATTAACGTATTTCCATTCCATTTTACAGGCGAAATATTAAAAAAAGAGGACAAAACAGCATTAAGAAAGTGCATTCTGATTTCATAGATATTTAAAGGAACAGTTCACCCAAATATGAACATTTGCTGAAATTTTACTCACCATCAGGCCATCCAAGATGTAGATGAGTTTGTTTCTTCATCAGATTTGAAGAAATGTAGCATTGCATCACTTGCTCACCAGTGGATGTGAATGGGTGCCGTCAGAATGAGAGTCCAAACAGCTGATAAAAAGATCACAATAGTAATCCACACCACTCCAATCCATCAGTTAACATCTTGAGAAGCCTAAAGCTGAATGTTTGTAAGAAACAAATCCATCATTAAGACGTTTTTAACTAACATACGAGTCCATAATTCATAACAACACTTCATCCAGTAAAAAACTGGTCTGGTCTGAATCAGGAGAGAAATCTGCACAGGTCAAGCACCGTTTACAAACCAAAACAGACCTGTTCTAAACAAATATGTGATGCAAGAGACAACAGGAGATGGACTTTTTCACTGGAAGAAGCATTATTATGGATTATAGACTCATATTTTAGCCGGAAGCAATGGTTTGAAGATACAAACGTTTTAATGATGGATTTGTTTCTTACAAACATGCAGCTTTTGGCATCTCAAGATGTTAACTGATGGACTGGAGCGGTGTGGATTATTTGTGAATTATTGTGATCTTTTTATCAGCTGTTTGGTCTCTCTTTCTGACGGCACCCATTCACATCCACTGGTGAGAAAGTGATGCAGTGCTACATTTCTTCAAATCTGATGAAAAAAACAAACTCATTTCCATCTTGGATGGCCTGAGCGTGAGTAAAATTTCAGCAAATGTTTATTTTTGTGTGAACTATTTCTTTAAAATATGTCGTCTTTGTCGTTTGGACAAAAGTGAGTGACGTTAAAGGAACACTTTACTTTTTTTGAAAATAGGCTCCTTGTCCGACTCCCCTAGAGTTAAACAGTTGAGTTTTACCGTTTTCGAATCCATTCAGCCGATCTCCGGGTCTGGCGGTAGCACTTTTAGCATAGCTTAGCGTAGATCACTGAATCTGATTAGACTGATAGCATCTCCTAAAAAATGACCATATATAATGACAATATTTTTCCTGTTGAAAACTTGACTCTTCTGTAGTTACATCATGTACTAAGACTGACAGAAAATGAAAAGTTGCGACTTTCTAGGCTGATATGGCTAGGAACTATACTCTCATTCCGGCGTAATAATCAAGGAACTTTGCTGCCGTACCATGGGTGCAGCAGGCGCAATGATATTACACCTGAAAGTGACTGGCACTAAGTTTGTGTAGATGCTGAGTTGCAGCCGGCACAGTTGACGGCTGCGTAATATCATTGCGCAACTTTTCATTTTTCGCCCGTCTTTTTACACGATGTAACTACAGAAGAGTCAAGTTTTAAATAGGAAAAATTTCATTCTATAGTGAGATGCTAATGGTCTAATCGGATTCAATGATCTATGCTAAGCTATGCTAAATGTGCCGAAAACGGTAAAACTCAACTGTTTAACTCTAGGGGAGTTGGACAATGAGCCTATTTTCAAAAAAAGTGGAGTGTTCCATAAAATCATGTTGTCAAATACTACAGCGGTACACGATCCACAGGATCATACGTGAACAAAGCTTTTCTGTCAGCCACATGTGAAATACAAAACACTGAAACCTTCCCACACGCTTTCTGACTTTCTCTGGATGCAGCTGGAGTTTTCTTTTCTGAAATACTATAATGCCTTTGATGCAATTCGAAAGAAATGTTGTATAATAACAAGCTGCAAGACTGAGCGACGCTGACGGAGAAAAAGACTGATTATGACTAACTGACTGTTGTGATATGACTGATAAAATCACAGACAAGCATCTTAAAGTCAACTTCAGTTTGAAAATCTCAAGATTTGTATTGATTTCACCCCAAAATCAAAAGAAAAAAAAATTGCATGAAGAAGCCTGTACAAGAATAAAAAACAGGCTTTTTTTGTTAAGCCAAATATGATCTTGTTTTTATGATTTAGTGGTGAAATACAGGACGTTTTATAGATGGATTTTGTAAGATTCACTCATTTTTAACTCTCAGATGATTTTATAGATGGTTTGCAGACATGAAGTTTTATTCAGTGGATTTCATTCAGGAGTGACATTTGAGTAATTTTAGCTGCTTCTGTAACAAACAGCAATAACAAAAATAGCCAGACTGACAGTCAGAGCCATTCAGAACAAACACAAGAATGGATTTTATTTACAGCTCACAAAGATGTTTTGTGCATCTGAGTTGTTGCACCAGCTGTCTGTGTGTGGAGACTATGTATCATTTAATTGCAAGTTTTTTTTAGTTGTTCTTATTGATTCATTTATCTCAGGTAAGTGAACAACATTTAATTGGAATGTATTTAAAAAGTACTTTTTATTTCCTTTCAGGTGAAAAATGACATGTTGCACATTTAAGTCTGTTGTTAGGAGCATAGGAGATACAGAATACATACACTGCTGGTCAAAACTTTAGTACAATTCTTAATGTTTTTGCAGTCTCTTCTGCTCACCAAGGATGTATTTATTTGAGTAAAAATACAGTAAAACTCAAAAATTGTGAAATATTATTACAATCTAAAATAGCTGTTTTCTAGTGGAATATATTGTAAAATGTAATTTATTTTTGTGATCAAAGCTGAATTTTCAGCATCATTACTCCAGTCTTCAGTGTCACATGATCCTTCAGAAATCATTCTAATATGCTGATTGCTGCTCAAAAACCATTTCTGATTATTATCAATGTTGAAAACAGTTATGCCAGTTCAAATTTAAATGTACATTTAAAATTCAAATTCATATAAAATTCAAATTGAATTCAAATTTCAATTTAAATGCAGCCTTGGTGAGCTTCTTTCAAAGATTAATGTAATTAATATATGTGAAATCATTTTTTCATCATGCTATAAAAAAAAACAAAAACACAGGTTTGTATATTGATTTGAGAGTCTATACATCCATTAGGACAAGAACTTTTACTAGCCAAAGAAGATTATTAATATCCTGCTCTGCACAAAAGATTATTAATAATACATCAGCAAAAGCACTAACACAGCCTGAGCTTTGTCCTGTTAGTTACTACAGACAGCATGAGGAGAAAGACGCGTCTGCTGAGCTGTTTGTTTACTTCTGTGATACTAATACTGATCAGATCTTTTATTTTCAAATGTCATATTTCAGCTGTGAGCCGAGGGTCACCTTTCCTGAAAGACTGGTGTGTGTTTGTGACTGTGTGTGTGTGTGTGTGTGTGTGTGTGTGTGTGTGTGACTCGCTCTCTCTCCGCTAGTCTCTGTGTTTCTGCTGTCTGCTGTTCTCCGCAGAGCAGATGGCTGAACGCTCTGAATGAATCACGCAGACTCAGGGGAAGAACATGCAAGATCCACAGACCTGATGAAGAGCGGCCTCACCTGCAGAATACATGATGAGAAACAGACAGACACAAACACTCAGAGCCACAGCCACACAAATGTGGGTCACTGCAGTGCAAACCTGTCTGTATATCCATCCATCTCACTATCTATTCATCTGTCTGTCTATTTATGTCTGTGTCTGTCTGTCTGTCCATCCGTCCGTTCGTCCGTCTATCCATCTGTCTGTTTTTCTGTCCGTCTGTCTGTCTGTCTGTCAGTCTTTCCATTTGTCTATCCATCTATTTGTCTGTCTCTCTGTCTATCTGAGCATCTATCTATCCATCTCTTTCTTTCTGTTTGTCTATGTCTGTCTTTCTGTTCATCTGTCTGTCTATCCGTCTGACCATCTATCTATCATCTATCTGTCTATCTATCCGTCTGACCATCTATCATACATCTACGTCTATCCGTCTGACTATCTGTCATACATCTATGTCTGTCTGTCTGACCATCTATCATATATCCATCTGACCGTCTATCTATCATCTCTCTGTCTATCTATCCGTCTGACCATCTATCTATCATCTATCTGTCTATCTATCCGTCTGACCATCTATCATACATCTACGTCTATCCGTCTGACTATCTGTCATACATCTATGTCTGTCTGTCTGACCATCTATCATATATCCATCTGACCATCTATCTATCATCTCTCTGTCTATCTATCCGTCTGACCATCTATCTATCATCTGCCTGTCTGTCCATCTAACCATCTATCCATCTGTCTGTCTGACCATCTATCCATCTGACTATCTATCTGTCTGTATGTCTGTCCATTTGACTGCCTATCCTTCCATCTGTCTGATTATCCGTCTGTCTATCTTCTATGCATCTGTCTTTCTGTTTGTCTGTCTGTCTATCCATCTGTCTTTCTATCCATCTACCTGTCTAACTGATTATGTATCATCTATCTGTCTGTCTATCCGTCTGTATCTCTGTGTGTCTATCCATCTCTCTATCTGTCTTATCTGCCTGTGTCTATCCGTCTTACCGTCTATCCATCTACCCTTCTCTCTGACTATCCTGTCTGTCCGTCTGAGCATCTATCCATCTATCTTTCTTTCTGTCTATCTATCTCTGTCTATCTGTCTGACATCTATCCATCTGTCTGTCTGTGTCTATCCGTCTGACCATCTATCCATCTACCCTTCTCTCTTTCTGACTATCCTGTCTGTCTGTCTGTCTGAGCGTCTATCCATCTATCTTTCTTTCTATCATCTGTCTATCCATCTGTATCTCTGTGTGTCTGTCTCTCTGTCTGTCTATCTGACCGTCTATCCATCTGTCTGAGCTATCTTTCCATCTGTACCTCTGTGTCTTTTTCTTTGTCCGTCTGAATGTCTATCCATCTGTATTTGTGTCTATCCATCTCTCTGTCTATCTGTCTGACCGTCTAACCATCTGTCTATCCGTCTGAGCATCTATCCATCATTTTTTCTTTCTTTCTGTCTATCCATCTGTCTGTCTGTTGATCTGTCTGTCTTCACCCATTTGTCTAACTATCTGTCTGCCTGTCTGTCTATGTCTGTCTCTCTGTCTGTCTGTGTGTCTATCTATCCATCTGTCTGTCTGTATGTCTGTCTGCCTGTGTGTCTATCCGTCTGTCTGCTAATCCGTCTGTAACTAATTTAGGTTTGTTAAACAGACTCAGTCTCGTTTCTCTGCAGCATCAGTAAATTCTCTCCTCATGTCACCAGTCAATGTGGCAATGATCGCAACACATTTTATAGCCGTATTAATTAAATCTCCATCTGTAATCAAAAGTGTGATGTTACTTTGACACTTTAAATGTGCTACGGAAGGAAAACTTTCTGCTCCGCGTCTGTGCATTTCAATTTACACTCAACCGTATATGTAAATACAGAGGCTGTTTAAGTCAAATCCGCCGAGACCCGACAACATCACATTTCACACCAGTAATTATTGTCTCCATAGTTACAACTACATCTTTACACACTGTTGTACTGTTTATTATTCAGATGATTCCCATAGGCAGATGTATTTGTACTAGTGCATGTTTTAAAGGCATACAATATGGAAAAACATGCAGAAGCACAGAACCAATATTGCATTATGCAACACTCAGTGTGATTTAGATGGATGAAAGCGGATGTAAACGGCATCATAAGATGACGGACTGTTTACATTCACGCAGCTGTGTCAGCTGTCAGTGTGCAATCGTCCAGGCAAATATGAAATCATATTTGTTGACAGATGGAAAAATTCTTCGCATTAATGCACTTTCGAAGCCTCTGGGCCTGTTTGTGTTAAAACACCTGCACAAATGTGTGTTGTTTGAGCTGTAAAGTGACTAAATTTTCATTTTTGTAACAGTTTCTTCTTTTCTAGGTGGATTTTCCATGCTTTCTGGTGATCTTGTGTATACAAAAGTTACTGGATTTACTGGTTTTTCATAAAAGGTGTAAAGGTCAGGATGTGATTTTATCACTCTAGTCTCAGAATAACAAATATAATGTTGAAGCCTTGTGGTTATACTTTTGAAACTGTGTACTTTAATTAGATTTAGACCAATATGTATATTAATATATATCGATAACCGTATACAATTTATAAACTTGCATATTCATTTTGTTATAGTCCTTCAAAAAGTATCATTCTTAAGGATCACTTCAAGAAAGTAATTTGTTTGCAATGGTTTATAATCTCTCAGTTCTCAAGGGAAAGGGAAAATGTTTCCTCACTAAACTATAAACCCGCTCGAATCGATATGACAAACTTTAATGGGCTCGTGAACAGCAGGAGGAACCTTTTAAAATGCAAAGCAGCACGCTCCAATTTACCCCCTCAATATTTTGCACATAATCAAGTGTATCAGCAATTAAATGCACACATTATCATGACCTTGGCATGGCAGATGATAAGACACGCGGATCGGAAGGATATGAAGCGGCGGTATGTTTATATCGCGGTGACCGAGGCCTGATTGCGTCTCCATTACCCTGCACGTCACAGGTTTTAAGGTGTCTAATCAGGCTGCATGTTTTATTCAAATTTCCCACTGATGTGTTGCTCTACACTTAGTTTGCGCTGATGATGGCGATAATGATGCCCAGGATACGCGCTCGACTCAAATGAACCCGCTTTCACGGCAACGCCGACTCAAAATCGTTTATGAAAGTTGATATTGCAGATAATTCAAGTTCCACATTTGTCCACTTCTGAGTGTTTTTGAATGCTAGAGCTCATAGCTAGAGCTCAAACCATGATGTAATCTGAAACTTTGTGTTTAATAACTTGAGTTAGCTGTATTGTCTATTCATTATTCATCATGCTTCTTTTGAAAGGGCCTATGAGCTCTCAGAGGATGTTTATAGGTGGTCCTTCAACCAATGCAGGACATCTATGACTTATTTAACACTCTTCATGGTTGCTGAGCAGCTTGAATTCCAACTGTCAGCAGAAACAGCAGATCCAAAGGTCATCCAATCAGCGCATGTGAGCTCATGTATGTTAATTATGCGTCATCTCTAATAAAACCTCCAATAAGATTTTCTGTAAAGCTTGTCTGTCTTAGCAACAGTGACCAAGGGGGTCGGAGCTTGGTGAAGTTTCAGATTTCTATAGTGGATTTGTTATGGCTGTAATTATAATATAAGTCAGACAATGAAGTGAGTTGCTGTTTTTGTCAGTCTTCTAAGGAAGATTCATTCACTTATTTGGCAATGTACCCACATGGAGACATTTTGCTTAGATTTTTAATGTGCATTCAATCTCATTTTGTAAGTGATGTTTCTTTGGATTTAAGTACTCGAAAGAGAATATAGGAAAGTGTAACTTAATTTGTGTTTCCTGCTAGCTAAATTTCACATATATAACAAAACTCTGGCTCTAAACCTCTCTTTTCTTTATTCTTTATTCAAAAGTTGATTTAGACAAGTACAGTATATAGAAACTATACGAAGTTCTGGTTAAACCATGGTACCCAAAAACTGACAATGGTTTTGCTACACTTACCATAGTTTAACCATGGTATTTGTACAAAAAAAAAAAAAAAAAAAAAAAAAAAACATGGTATGGTACTATAGCCTCCTGACTACCAGAAAATATATATTTTTTTAAAAAAGATATTTTATTCATATTTCGTGCTAAATCTTCTGTAGAGGACACATGGACTTTAAAAAGTTATGTTTAAAAAAAGGAAGAGATGAGAATAGGTAAACAGTGAATTGTTTTAATCATCAATCAATTTTTATTTTTTTATACCAAAATTGGTATAAAAATGATTCTCAACTGTTTTTGAAAGATATGAGTTTTCCCATTACATACAATGTATCTAATATGAATATTAATGTGTTTTGGGGGCAATATGTAGGCTAATTAGAAAATGTAATCTAATAATTGGATTCATTTGATTCACCCTATTTACTTGTTTTGTCTCCCAAAAAGCGTAATAAGCAGAGAGTTTTTTTGTTTGTTTGTTTTTGTACTGCTTTAATGCTTTGGTAATTCCTACTGTTTAATAAAAAAAATAAAAAAAATAAATAAAAAAAATCAGAAATAAAGATTCAACTACACTCTGCTAAAAGTCATGATCTGACTCACGAACCCATTCCGAAGCCCTGATATGAATCAAATGATTCATGAATCGCACCGAGGTCCCGATCTTAATCAAATGATTCGCGAATCGATTCGCGATGTTTTGATTAAATGATCTGCGAACCCGTTCCTATGTCCCAAACTAGATCGAATGATTCGTGAATATGCGAAGTTCTGATCAAATGGTTCGCGATCTCCAATCTAAATGATTCGCAAATCGATACGCGGATTGCTGATCAAATGATTCGCGAACCCGGTCCGAAGTTCGGATCTAAATCAAATGATTCGCGAACCCGGTCCGAAGTTCCGATCTAAATCAAATGATTCGCGAGTTGATACGCGACGTTCCGATCAAATGATTCGCAAACCTCTTCCAAAGTCCCGATCTAAATCGAATGATTCGCGAATCGACACGCGAAGTTCCGATAAAATGATTCGCAAGCACCGATCTAAATTGAATGATTCGCAAGTCGACACACGCGAAGTTCCGATAAAATGATTCGCAAGCCCCGATCTAAATCGAGTGATTCGCGAATCGTCAGCGAAGTTTTTCGAAGTTGAAGCGAACCCGCTCCAAAGTTCCGATCTAAATTAAATGACTCGCGAATCGATACGCGAATTAAATTATATGGATCTAAATCAAATGATTCGCGATACGCGATTTGAAATCCCGATCTGAATCAAATGATTCGCGATCATGATTCACTCATCACCTTTTTAAAATACCAGTGTGCATACTATCCACCCTATCTGCCCTAAATAGTAAAATTACTACTGTCACATAGAATTTAAGATGCACACTGAAATGCAGGCCCCACAAGCGATGTCGAAATTCGGAAATGAATGGCTCTTTTGATCTGGTTTTGCTAATGAATCAATCGGAGCGGTTCCAGGGTTATTGACTCACCCGACTGAATCAGTTTGTCTTTTCCTCCGCTCTTGGCATCTTTAGCCATGTTTACACTACACTGTCAGTACTGCTATTGGCTTACCCAGATTCGGGCCGATTCCGGTTGAAATGCGGCACTGTCGGCTCAGTCTCGGCATCGGTAAGAATATAATGGGCCAGAGCCGTGCCGACTCTCCAAAACACTTCTGGCTGACAGACGGCTTTTTCTCTCTGGGTAGTTGTGTGTATTTACCTTCGGCCCCAGTTTGTTTTGCCACAGGCGGGCCACTGCTAGAATGAAGGAGATCAGCCGCCAGAGGAAAAATATTTGGCGGTTAAATCCGAGGAGAGTTCGGCGGGCACGGTTCTCAAGAAGAATATTTCGGCTGCAAAAAGGTAAGTTATTTAAGTTATTAATGCTCAGTCTAATGTTGTTTGATGTTTTAAATGTCACGCAGAGTATAGTTTTTAGATGGTTTCTATAAGGAGGTTTGCGATGATAACATAAAGTCAGAAAAACCATTCGGTCCCGGAGCTGATGAGTATAGGCTACGGTCTCTTTAGAATAACATTATCTAATTTTTAATAGAAAAAACTGATGAGCTGCATCCAGTGCACGATTATGTTAGCTAATGAAATTATAATGAGTTACATTCCATTTTGTTGGCTAAAATGCATTCATTCGATTCGTCTTTTCAACGAGTGATTGCTATTGAATCATAGGAGTCGGACTGCGCTGGTGGCGCCCTTTCAAATGAGTCATTTGTTTGTGAATCAAACTGAGCACGCTGTTGTAGCATTACACCCGCTAAGACAATTCAATATGTGCAATCTGAATTTTTTAAATATTTATTTAATGGTAACACTGCCATGTGGGAAGCTCTGACACAGAAAAGCACTATAGATACATAAGAGAAAGCCGTAAAATGTAAGTGCATCTTTTGTTCTTGAATCTGTCAGCTGCACTAGAGCAGGCGCACTTTTTTTTTCTTTTTTTTTAAGAGTGAACGAAAAGCTTATATACTTTTAAAGTGCATACATGATTTGGTTAAAATCGTACGGTGGGGATACTACGAGAAACAAACATAAACTTAAAAGTTTAATCTGAACGCACTTTATATACATGTAATTTGACATCCTTTGTTTTTTTTTTTTTTTTTTTTACAGAAATTCTGAACTGCTGCATGAACTTATGCAATAACATTCATCAAACATATAAGGTGCGAATTCTGGGTCTGGTACTAACGACTGTAAAAAAAAAAAAAAAAAAAAAAAAAAAACTGTAACGCTTAAGATTTAATAATTGCCTTACAATATACATTTATACATGTATTTCAAGGCTGCAATTTGGAAAAAAGCTAATGCTGCTAAAATGGAGGTCAAGGGGACTATGACGAGGTGGCTCCAGCTAGCAGATCAAAAGGGCAGACTTCAGGAGGCAGACACACTCTGTGAGTTTAAAAGTCCCATCTCTTTAACCTTGCATACACACGACACACTATCACATTTCTATAATTTAAATCCCTTAAAGGATTTTTATGCTGCACCAATTAGGGTAAGCAGCAACACTTGGCAACACTTCCCATAATATCTAATGTACTTGTTAATTTGTAAGAATAATGGCATCATTGCTTATATTAGTCACTTATATACTGTCTCCCCCTTATACCTAGGTTACAGTAATCAGCTGATCCAGTCGGTATCCAGACCTGCACACAGGAATGACACAACACATCCATGAATGTCAGTGGAGACCATGTCAAGATGGCATATCCCCTGTGAAGATCTCATTGATGGCCCCAGCACAGACCCTCAGCAAAGACTACGAGAACCAGGCAAGCCCTCTGCACAGACCCTTTTTACCAGCTTCACCTGCTGGCATGATGTTTCTTCAAGCAGAAGTTGTTGAATGGAACATTCTGAATGATATCAATCCACAATCTGACTTGTGATGCAGCCTGGAATAATCACACTGTTTGGCCAGAGAACTGGTTTAACAAGCTATAGCTTGCTAGTTTTATGACATTAACTGAAATAAGTGAAAAAGTATGATGTTTACAAATAAAATATCAAGATTTCCATTCCAAAGATAACATTCAACACCGAATCTATGAACATATTCAGGTGAGGTAACCTGTTTATTGCTAACTAGCGAAAAACATTCCATTAATATGACGAGCTGTGGCTCTAAATACGTTAGATGGATGCAATATGATTGAGTTTACAGCTTAATTGACTTTATTTGAAATAGTTTGAGCACTGCAGTTCAGTTGGTGACAGTTCAATTGGAAATCAGTTGGAAGCATCCAGTCATCTCATACCATTGACGTCAACGTCAAAGCAGATAAACACAAAACAGCAGAACAACAAAGTTAAAGAGAGTAAACCAGCTGAACTGTGCACGTATATTTTAAACATGTCATTTAATTATTTTTAATTTAACTATTTGATCAAAATTATGAAGTTATCATAAAATTATGAAGCTAGCTTCGAAGAAAACTTTGTTTGGACAAATAAATTAGCACTTAATTTATTAAGTTATCATACAATAATGTCATGCAATAATGTATTTTTAATTTTAAGTTCATATATACATAATATACTATATATACACACATGTATATAATATATAAAACCATTGTACAGTATTTCATATATATATATATATATATGTATATGTTTGGTGTATAATGTTCAAAGTTAAATGAAATGTTTTATATATATTAAATACATACATCTGTATGGTATGTTGTTATTTATATATGCACTTAAAATTAAAAATATATTATTGTATAATAATTTAAGTGTTAATTTGTCCAAAAGACAGTAATGCAGCTTATCATCTTTTTTTTAGCGTTTGTGTTGAGACTCCACCTTTTTCTCCTCCCTTAAAATACTCCCTAAATAGGCAGCTCACTGGAGCTAATTATCTCGCCTTCCCACAGCAGAAAGTAAACGTCTTTGGGCTCAGTCGTGCTGTCGCTGATGTCCTGGATGTCACACAGGAAAAACGAACGGATCCGTGGAGTTTTATTGCTGCGGGTTTGCCATAAATCAAGCTCAGCTGAGCCCTGGAATCAACATAAGCGATTACCCGCCACTTGACTGAGAAGATAGTGACTCGTCAAGTATCCTCAGGGTTTAGTGAGGCTAAACCGTTTGAAATGTCTCCGATTATTCTCACAGAAATTATACACAACCTCACAGCTCAAAGTCAAGTCTTAAATCATAGAGCGACAGAAAAGTATGATGGCATTACGGTGTCATTTTGGCATTTACAATGATAAAACCATGATATTATTTGCAAGATCTTAAAATACTACGTTGTATATTGGTAATCATTCCAGCACCACATTATTTCTGTGAGGACAAATGGATCTGATTCATTATAATATCCAGCCGTGATTCATTATATTTTAATGATTTCTTATATGAGTGAAATGAGTTTCATTCTATCAGATGTGATTATGAGCTCTGTGTCTGTGATTCAGGTGGATGTCTGGTGATTTCTTTTGAAGTGTTATCCTCCGTCTGCGGGAATGACTTCCATATGTCACCTGAAAGACCACCCAGAGTCCATTACGTGGTAATTGGGTCACTTGTCTTCTGCTGAATCTTTTCTTTCTCGCACTGAATAAAGAATGACTTTTCTGGGCTGGTTATAGATGGCGGTGAAACATGCAGCCTGTCAAACAGAATCAACACACACTCGTCTGCCGAGGATAAAAAGCTGAAAACAATTTATAGAAGAAACAACTTCAGCTTGATGTTTAATCATCATGTTCTCTGCTTAATTAATTAATAGTCAAAAAATCCCAAAGGATTACTAATGGAGTGTGTGTATCATAATTTGGCATCAGTCCTGTTTATCTGATTTGACTCTTGGCAGGTTCTCAAAAGGTGTTTATTAGATCCCGTTAGTGTTGGTCACAAATTGTAATGGAATTTCATTAGCAATACTGTACAGATTCTGAAAATTAATACAAAACTAACTTGAGTGTCTTTAAAGGAACAGTTCACCCTAAATTGAAAGCTTGCTGAGAATTTACTCATCCTCAAACCATTCAAGATGTAGATGAGTTTGTTTCTTCATCAGATTTGGAGAAATGTAGCATTGCATCACTTGCTCACCAATGGATGTGAATGGGTGCCATCAGAATGAGAGTCCAAACAGCTGATTAAAATATCACAATAATCCACAAGCAATCCACACCACTCCAGGCCATCAATTAACATCTTGCGAGACCAAATGCATCAATAACACTTTATGTTTTTTTTTTTTTTTTTTTTTACTTCAAATGTCACTTTTGGCTAAAATATCAGTCTGTAATCCATTAAAATGCTTCCCCCAGTGAAAAAGTCATCTCCTGTTGTCTTCTCACATCAAAATCCACCCACATATTTGTTTTTTGGACTGTTTTTGCTTGTAAACAATGCTTGATCTGTGCAGATTTCTCTCCTGATTCAAACCAGATAAATTTTTCATTAGAGGAACTGTTATTATGGATTATTTCTTACAAACATGCAGCTTTTTGCTTCTCAAGATGTTAACTGATAGACTGGAGTGGTGTGGATTACTTGTGGATTACTGTAAGGTTTTTATCAGCTGTTTGGACTTTCATTCTGACGGCACCCATTCAGGATCCATTGGTGAGCAAGTGACGTAATGCTACATTTCTCTTTCTTCTTAAAGGAACAGTTCACCCTAAATTGAAAGCGTGCTGAGAATTTACTCATTGTCAAGCCATTCAAGATGTAGATGAGTTTGTTTCCTTATCAGATTTGGAGAAATGTAGCATTGCATCACTTGCTCACCAATGGATGTGAATGGGTGCCGTCAGAATGAGAGTCCAAACAGCTGATTAAAACATCACAAGTAATCCACACCACTCCAGTCCATCAATTAACACCTTGTGAGACCAAATGCATCAATAACACTTATTATGGATTATTTCAGCTTTTTGCTTCTCAGGATATTTACTGATAGACTGAAGTGGTGTGGATTACTTGTGGATTATTGCAATGTTTTTATCAGCTGTTTGGACGTTCATTCTGACGGCACCCATTCAGGATCCATTGGTTAGCAAGTGACATAATGCTACTCTAGATCCGATGAAGAAACAAACTCATCTACATCTTGGATGGCCTGAGGGTGAGTACATTTTTGGCAAGTTTTCATTTTTGGGTGAACTGTTCCTTTAAATATGTTCTTTTACAGTGAGCTGCCTATGTAGGGAGCATTTTAAGGCATTATAGGTGCACTTTGAAGGCTGAGGCAAAAGGTAAGGAACATTGTTATGCGAATATAACCTCCTACGATAGCTCATTTCATTGCATTTGGAGAAAACAATGCCAGAATGCATTGTGACAAGGTGGGATAGTGAAAAAATCTAGAAAATGTTAATCATAAATATTTGTGCACACTACTTGAATACTATGCATAGTTTAGTGTAATTAAAAATCAGCTGTTTTACCCAGTAATTGTGTGTGTGTGATATATTTTTTTTTATAAATAGAGTAAACGTACTCTAATTATAATATTTTACTTTACTAATTTATTAAAAATTTTATTTTACTAATATATATTTATATATGTGACCCTGGACCACAAAACCAAGTAGCATGGGTATATCTGTAGTAATAGCCAAAAATACATTGTGTGGGTCAGAATTATCGATTTTTCTTTTATGCCAGAAATCATTAGGATATTAAGTAAAGATCATGTTTCATGAAGATATTTTGTAAATTTCCTACCATAAATATGTCAAAATGTAATTTTTGATTAGTAATATACATTGCTAAGAACTTCATTTGGACAACTTTATAGGTGATTTTATTAATGTTTTGATTTTTTTTGCACGCTCAGATTCCAGATTTTCAAATAGTTGTATCTCGGCCAAATATTGTCCTATCCTAACAAACCAATTTAAAAAAAAAAAAAAAAAAAAAAAAAAAAAAAATTGATCCTTATGACTGGTTTAGTGGTCCAGTGTCTCATATTCTGCTAATGGCAGTAATCAGAATTGCAATGATGCATTTGAGCCCTTTCTCAATAGTGCACAATGTGAGCATGTCTCATTTATGTCTCTGTAACAGTGGACTGAAGTAAGGCGTGCAGCGGATCAATGACTCGGACAATCGCTCAACCTGACGTGTGCATGAACCCAGAAACCCGAGAGCTTGATCCCTGTAAGAGCTCCTGGTAAGTTAGTGACGGAGTGCGTAGCACTTCAGATGTGAAATGAAAGGAAACGCTATGTTTAGTTGACGATGCTCTTGTTTAGTGACTCGTCCCTCCCTCTTAATTAAACCTGCCATGACAGACGATCAAGATTAATGACGTGTGCCTATCACACTAATTCACTGTCAGATGTGGTGCAGCACTGGTTTGAAATCTTGTGAAAAAAATATTCAGGTCACGTTTCATCACAAAAGTAAAAAAAAAATATATATATCAGGGTTTGTACAAGTGCTTGAAGTACTTGAATTTGACTTTTTGAAATGTAAGGCCTGAAAAACCCTTGAAAATACCAATATTCCTGAAAAGGTACTTGAAAAATGCTTGAATTATTGAAGGAGAATCTATCTATGAAATAAGTGTTTCATTTTGTCAATAAGCACATGTATATTTTCACGCAAAACTCATGCAATTCAAAAAAACATCATACTTTTTTCATTTATTTCACTTAAATTCTGAAAACAGTTGAGCTAAGCAAGTAGTACTGACCATGTCGTGTAAACATGGTTGAAGATGCAAAAAGAGGAACAGAACAGAACCAAATCAACTGAGTAATTTATGCTGGAACTGCTCCGACTGAGTCAAACTCGTGACTTCGATCATTCATTTCAAGCGATTCGCTAGCAAAAATCAGATCAAATTAAAAGAGCCGTTTGGTTGTAATTATTTTAAAAAGTATGTAGTAATGGATGAAAACTGAGCTTTTTGAAACTCTGAATTGACACAAAATGATTCACTATTTCGAAGCGCTCCAATCAGATCGTGTATCGTTTGTTTCAGATTTATGACTTTAAATCGAGTATCACGAATCATTTGTTTAGACTGGAATTTTGCATATTGCTAATTATTTGATTCAGGTCGGGACTTCTGAGTGCATACCGCCAATCATTTGATTTAGATCGGAATGGGTTTGTGAATCATTTAGCGAATTAAATGATTCAAATCAAAAGATTCACGCTATGCGATTTTGAATTTCAAATCGTGTATCGCAAATCTTTTGCTTTAGATCGAAACTTTGAAGTGCAGATTGCGAATCATTTGATTTAGATCAGGACTTGGTGCAGGTTCACAAATTAATTGTTTCAAATTAGGAGTTTGGAGCCATTTCGCGAATCTTTTTTTCCCATTTTTTTTTCTTAAACAGTAGAAAACATCAAATGCAGTACAGATATAAAAAAAAGAAGAAAATATACACAAAATACAAATCCCTTAAGAAAATTAACCATGGTTTTACTATAGTAAAAGTGTAGTATACTTTGTAATGCTTTATTAGAAATACTTTGCATGTGCTTCACTTAATTTTTGCCATTTTTTTAATGGTATATTTTCATTTGTCTATTTCTCTTTTTTTTTATTAGTATTTTTTTTATTTGAAATAAAAGACATTGTTCAGTAAGTGAGATCTATGATTAAGGTACTTGAAAATCAAAAAAGTAGTGTTTAAGAAGGCCTTGAAAGTCGTGGAATTTCATTTTACAGTATCCCTGATCTGTGGGATTATTTTACCAAAAAATAAATATTTTGTCATTTAATCACTTTGTTGTTCCAAACCTATATACATTTCTTTGTTCTGGTGAAATGTGTCCATGTTTTCATGAGCTTCACTCCTGTACCGTGGCTAGATGTTTACTGAAGCTATGATGCAGAGCTAAATTAGCACTTCTAAAGTAAGTTTTACCTCTTGCAGGGCCGAATGAACATGAATTGGAATTATTTATACTTTTCATATGTATGTAATTTTATACATAATGAATTAATGATGAGAACAAAAGTAAGATTATTCTCTGAATGATCAAACACCATCAGCCTAAACGTATGTCTGAAGCATGTTCCTTACCTATAATGCACTGCAAACTCTCATTACATTCGAAACAAAGCAGCAGAAGCGTGAGCAGTGTCGGCGGTGAATTCAGATGCACGTATTGATCGCGGTGCGCGAGGAAGCCCATCTCTCTCAGCGGTGGCCGTAATGTATTGCGCGTTCTCTGTGGTTATCCATTTTTTGCATGAGTGCGTTTTGCTGCGGCGGTTGTGCAGGGTTTTCGACCGCTGACCCTAGATGGAACTCGCTCTGATTATTATTATAAAACATGCTCTGATTCATCATATGAGGTTATTGATGGGTGACGGAGTCGAGCACCTCTTCTGTGACGGTGAAAGAGATGTACTGTATAGAATATGTGAAGTACTGTATGCTGATTTGAAATCATGATGTAGTTTTTCAACTGCTTGAATCAGTTGTGCTGGAATGTAAAGATGAAGGTTAAACTCTCATTTAGATGTGTAAAAACTGGAATATTATATTCACTCGATGCTCGATCCATCATATGTTCAACTCCAGCTGTAATGCAATCCAATACATGAATGATTAACACAGAAGAAATTCCTAGTGGTTCCTAATAGTCTGTTCATCCAAATATCTCTCTCTTATTTTGATCATAATTGCCAAAAAGTGGAATATTTTTTTAATTATATACAAGAATTTGCCCATGCAGAACTCACTGACACGTTGCTAGGGTGTTGCAGGTGGTTTCCAGGGCATTGTTTTGGGTTTAATAAGGTTGTTGTTATGTTGCAGTTTCTATGGTTGTGTGAGTTTGCTAGGTAGTTGCTGAGGCAGTTCTAAATGGTTGCTGAGGTGTTCTGGGTGGTTGCTAGGGTGTTGCTATGCAGTTGCTAAGGTGTTTTAGGTTATTTTATTATTTTTTTGTTTTGTTTTGTTGAGATTTCCTGGGTGGTTGCTTGAGTGTTGTTAGGTGGTTTCCAGGGCATTGTTTTGCAATTATTATGGTGTCCTTTGTGTTTTTTTTAGCACACTGGTTTCATAAGTTGTTGCCTAGAAGAGCCTGGGTGGCTGCTAAAGTGTTCTGGGTGGTTGCTAGGGTATTGTTGTGCAGTTACTAATGTGTTCTGTGCTGATATTGTATTATTTTGTTATTCCTAGGGTGTTCGGGTGGTTTCTACAGTGTTGCTAGGTGGTTTCTAGGGCATTTGGTGCAGCTTTATATTAGGATTAATATTTCTGTGTTCTATCAAAGTCCTTTTAAAGGGGTCATCGGATGCCCATTTTCCACAAGTTGATATGATTCTTTAGGGTCTTAATGAAAAGTCTATAATATACTTTGGTTAAAAATTCTCAATGGTTTTGTAAAACAACACCCTTTTTACTTTGCCAAAATTAGCTTTGCATAAATCATCCTGTTCTGGTCGAGGTTGCTTTAAATGTTAATGAGCTCTGCTTGCCCCGCCCCTCTCTTCTCTCTGTGGAGTGACGAGCCTGTTTACTTTAGCCGTGTTGAGCCGCTAAACTTGCTAACTAGCACATTAATAGGAAATGGGATCGCAAAGATTCATTAAAAAACCTGTTATACTCGCTTCTGCTGTAAATGAAGCTGGATCATGAATGATTCCTGCAAACATAGACAGTTATATGTAGATCGCAAGGCACATTCCATTCACAAACAAATGTAATCCACTGCAACTTCAGCAGCTCAGATGTCAGGAGTAAATGACGACCACTGTGTTCATTATTACATCCAGAAACACAACACCTCAATCACTCAATCTGAGATACTCTTGTCTAACTTACATTTCTGCTCTGGCATCGAAACAATGGAGGTCGTCTGTTACAGCTGATGTAGGGCGGGTCTGAGGTGGGAGCGGCCTCTGTTGGTGTGACGCCACACTGACAGGCAACTGAGAATGGCTCGATTTGAAAAAGGGGATATTATTTTTACAGATTACTTAAAACCACTGCACAGATTTTTATCATTATAGGGTAGATGTGTACATACACTGCCAACACACATTAAAGGAGAAGTCCACTTCCAGAACAACAATTTACAAATAATTTACTCACCCCCTTGTCATCCAAGATGTTCATGTCTATCTGTCTTTAGTCGTAAAGAAATTGTTTTTTAAAGAAAACATTTCAGGATTTTTCTCCTTATAATGGACTTCATTGGTGCCACGATTTTGAACTTTCAAAATGTCGTTTGAATGCAGCTTCAAAGGGCTCTAAATGATCCCAGCTGAGGAAAAAGGGTTTTTCAGGTCGTTCATCTTATGGGGCTGTCACGTGATGAACGAACGACTCAAACCCAAAGACTTGTCAGATAAGAGGCGAGGTGAGCTAATCATAGACTAAAGACTAAAGGTAAACAATGAATTAATCTTTTCTGTTTCTTACAGCATTATAGTTTTGTCTTATTTGTAGTGTGATCAACGTTTGTGTAAGCAGTAGATGTGTTAGGGAAGTAACACGTAACATTTTAATTATATTTTGCTAAAATGAACGAAATGACTCAAGAAAAGATTTGTTCATTTTGCTGAACGAGACTCAAAGGTCTGAGTAGGTAAAATGATTCGAACTTCCCATTACTACTACGAATCACGTCTAAGTTCATCGTCTGTGTACTCCGGCTTAAAAAGGTAGAGTATATCAAAACTCCATCTTATTTTCTCCTACAACTTCAGAATCGTCTGACATCGTTGTACCTTTTTGTTTGTAACCTTTTTGTTTGTTCCTTTGGGGTTGTTGAGGTGCTCTGTGTGTGTGTCTTTCCAGAATGTTGTATGGTTGCTGGGGTGTTCTGGTGCACTCATAAAAATGATTCTTCAACACTGTTTAGATTATTTAAAAAAATCCTTTCATTTAACACCAGTGTGTTAGGTTTCCCATTTATACAACTGCATTGTATTAAACTGACTTGAAACAGTTGCGTTTTGGTACAACTCAATATAACTCAATTAATTTGAGTTGAGTACATAAATTATTTTACTTGTGTAACTAGGAAGTGGATTTCCCCTTCCCATCATGCTTTGCATGCTTTGTACAAAGAGAGTAAATGTTGAAATAAAATGTTATTTTATGCATTTTTAATTAAGGTGATACAATTGGGAGATTTGTTAATGTTTAATGTTTGTATTTAAAACAGTTTCTGTAGAGTTAATGTTTTTGGGGGTTACCATTGTGGTGAAGTGTAGAGCATGAGCTTAGGTCCTGCTAACGTGAGTTAAAGTTGTTTTAATAATAAAATAAACCACTACTTTGGGCGTGCCATGAAAAGCCATCTTATGGCTAATGCCTAACAGGTTGGTTAATGCCTAAAGTTAAGTACATCAAATGTATAATTTTTTTGAGTGTAGAAGGATTTCTGCCTAGTTATTTGTTTTCCAGTTAAATGTTTTAGTTTGAGCATAAAATAATCACTTCATAAATGTATCAATTTCATTTAAACTATATTTGATCAAATTGAGTTGGCCCAACTCAATTACATTTCATTGCATGAATTTAATTTTTATGAGTTGGGGTTACACATATTTATTGGATGGAAATCCTGCCCTTAATTAAATTGAGTTCATCCAATGAATTAATTTTTTGAGTGTGGGTGCCAGGATGTTGCTAAGATGTTACTAGAGTGTTACTTGGTGGTTTCTAGAGTGTTTTGGTATAGATGGTTGTCTACTGATTTAAAATGTCAGTTTGAAATCTTCTGAAATCCCAGCTCTCTAAAATTCTCTTTGGTTAATGAATGTCCATGTCAGAGTGTGTGGCACATTATTATTGTAGAAATTAAAGCATTTGCAATGCTCTCTGCCATTCTGTAGTGTGCAAGTTCCCTTAGATTGAGACTCACGAGCAAACCGTACGAATACAACAGCATAATGCAGTAAGTCTGTTTATTCATTCATAATCTTCATTTAAAGTCATCATGAGTTACTGTGTTTACAGTAATTAAATTTTAATGCTTCCAGTGAGGTGTCACATGCACTGAAAAAACATTGATTAGAGCATTTGAAGTCCATTCGTCCTCCGCGCTGAAGGTTCGCCGGATAATTACCGCCGGTCTATATCTGATTAGCAATCCTGTGGGACCGAACACTACATGGGAAAACATCTCCACGCGCCGGCCAATTACAAATGACACTACACACTCCTCTTGTCAGTTTGTATCCATCATAATCATCATGTGCAGCGCGCCGAGAATATTAATGTGACGTTTATTGATACAAAGGAGACCCGCGGTGCGCGGAGGTCCTCCGGTTGCGCGTCGTGCCCCGTCACGTCAAACCGCCGCAGGAAACACGTTGTACTTTCTGACGGGGTCGCAGTCGGGGTTGCTGCAACAGAACTCCTAGCGAATACTCACAGCGGGCTCATTCTGACGGATATTATTCATGCGCTTTCTTGTGTTACACTCTCAATCGTGGAATAAATAAGAAGCGCCGTTCGGTATCGATAAACAATAGCACTGAATGAAATAAGAGTGAAATACAATATTAGCAAAGTAAACAAAGGCCTTTGTGATATTATATGGCATGCGTGTGAAGAGCACAAAATGCATTTTCCTCTCAAGTTGCACCATAATGAATTGATTTCCAGAAAGTGCGTTTCAATATCACCTCCGCGCCCCGAAAGCAACGTGCGGCTAACATCTGTAAGTACATCAGATATTAATTGTGCTGTGTGTGTTCCTCCCAAAGCCCTGAGAGATCTGATAGCGTAAAGATGTAGATCATAGGGTTTTGTGAGCACAGATACGGATCTGAGGCGCCTACATAAATCAGAGCGATGTGTTAGATGTGAAGCCTGCTGCTCATGTTTTATTGATAGTCGCCTGCTTTACCTTCAGCCCGGCGATAAGTCTTCCCAGCCGTGCGGAGCTCGATAATCCCACAGCACTTGAGCAAAACTCTCGGCTTCATCGCCTGCTTTAGAGAGTCCGGTGAATAATGACGCGTCACTGTGTTTTTGAAGTACATGTGGGGAAATTGAAGTAATGTTGTTGATGCCGCTTCATGAACACATAAGCTGTTTGGCACTGGTTTCTCAGTGTTGTTTTTAGTTGCATAGTAGAGTATGTGCAACTGTGATTTTAGCCTGTGCAGAAGTTGCAGTCACTATGCTGGAGTGTTTAGGGTCGCCAAGTCAACCAGAGGACTTTCTGTAAAAAACATATATAGTGATGAAAGCCAAAATATTAAATATCACAGATGTATTTACTGAGTAATCCACTATTTTGTAGAGGGAAATCAAAATGACAAGTTTTGAGGGGTGTAAAAATGAATTTAGAAAGCTTTTAGCATCATTTTATTTTTACACAGAGATTGGTAGGTATACTAGTGAAATCTGTTGACTCCAGCACTTTTTGTTGCACTACATGCCAACGGTGACAGTTTAACAATGGCAAAAAGCACTTTTTGTTTTGTTTTTTTCCTAAGTTTGCATGCCTGTAACTCAAGAAGTATTAAAGATATCTTAATATCGTTTTACACTCTAAAAAAAATGCTGGGTTGAAACAACCCAACTTGGGTTATCTGGCAACCCAGCACTGGGTAGATATTGGACAGAGCACACGCTGGGTTATTTTGACCCAGCTGGTTGGGTTAAATGTGACCCTGGACCACAAAAGTAGCACGGGTATATTTGTAGCAATAGCCAAAACTACATTGTATGGGTCAAAATTATCGATTTTTTTTTAATGTCAAAAATCATTAGGATATTAAGTAAAGATCATGTGCCATGAAGATGTTTTGTACATTTCGTGCCATAAATATATCAAAATTTAATTTGTGATTAGTAATATGCATTGCTGAGTACTTCATTTGCACTGAACTTTAAAGGCGATTTTCTCAATATTTCGATTTTTTTGCTCCCTCAGATTCCAGATTTTCAATTAGTTGTGCCTCACCCAAATATTGTCTGATCTTAATACGAGGAGTGAATTTCGAGGGGGGATGGTGTTTCACTTCCAACTGGTTAGGTTTTTTGGAAATTAAAGTGATTTTTATGTTTTATCCATTCAAAAGACTACGGAAGTGATCCCGTTGGTCTGGTGGAGAAAGCACACTGCAGTTTGTCATTCATTATAACAAACAAAGTGTAGAGACGATGTAAATAATAGATTTAGTAGAAAGCTTTAGTAATTAAAATGGAAGTTTGTGAGATCGTGATGAACTAAGATGAGTGACCGCTTTTTAAATGATTATAAAGGGTGTTTTCAAATGTGAAATTAATTTTTACAACAGTTTTATACATCTTTGATTTTATACAAAATGTAATATTAAGTGACTTACATTTTAGGAACACTGTTGTCTGATCCTACTTCAGCAACAAAAATAGTTCCAAACAAAGTCACAGCTGAGCCACTGCGCATCTCCAAGCAAACACAGCACTGTTTCGTTTATGAACGAATCTGTTTTTGAACAAATCTTGTGAGTCAATGATTCAATGACCCATTCATAAAGAGATTCACTTGTTTCGCTCCTGAATGAATCAGCCGTTTGAATGAATCGATTGAATGAATGATTCAGTGACAAAGACAGTGACTTGCTGCTACCTACATGAGGTTTCAGTTTAATTTTAATGTATAAATTTAAATAGTTTAATGTTTCTGTATTCAAAACTTTATAATTAAAACATTCATCTCATAACATTGTTTTTATGTAATGTATTAATGCCACCTTTGAGTCTTGTTAAAAAGTCTGTAAATATTCCACATTTTTGCTCTTCTTTGCCATACGAAGATTAATTGTTGATGCTGATTTCATTTTACTATGAACATTTTCTTCCTGATTTTATCTTATTATTTTAAACAAATTAATTGTTCAATACATTTTTTTTGATAAAAGTTTATAAATCTTAATTTTTTACAAAAAATATGACATACATTTAATAAAGTTAAAAATGACATTACAACCCTTTGGAGTCAAATATCACCTTATAATGGGAAGGTATAATGGGATTTATTATATATATATATTTTTTTAAGTAGAGGCACTAGTGCTCCTGAAAAGAAATGTAAGTGTAAAGTCCTTAAGGATGTAATGTTACCTTTTTAAAAGTAATTTCAAATGTTTTTGCAAAGTGTATACTTTTAAATATAATCTACAAATCATGCAGTACTGTACCTCTAAATATGAAGTATTTTGAGGGCTTAATTAAACAAGCCAGTTAGAGACAATAATCATTCTAATTTTTTATTAAATCAATATATATATATTTCACTAATGCATCTTTAATTTGGCCAAATTGCAGGTGCCTGTCTTAATTTACAAGAAGGTATAGAGGAAATATGAAATAAATTGTTATTAAATGTTATTATAGATTATAAAGGGAGTTTAATAATTAAATGCATCTGAAAGGTCATCTAAAATTACCTTATTATCCTTCCAATCTAGAGTGCCTAATCATTTCCTCCACTGAATACGACACACCTCTCTGAGTGCCAAAAAAACATTTATCCTAAGTTTACAAGTCTAAAAAAAGTGAATAAAAAAGTGTAAGTATATATTCTTGTTTTTATGTAACATTTTAAGGCCCCATATGGTTCACATCAGGAAGTCAATGTGGTAACGTGCAGTTGCAATACTGCATATTTGAACTCTTGGTAGCTTCAGAAGTTGTTAAAATGAGCAAAATACCATCTTTCAAATATCCCTTATTCAAATACAGATTCTTAGAAAAACACCCATGAGAGCAAGTCATGCGTCTCAACTTAACCATTTTCAGTGGATTTTTAGTACTTGGAGAGTTATGTTTTATGCATTCTTTTTTGGAAGGAAACAAGATACAGAACATTTTTAGTTTAAACATTAGTTATCCTTCAGACATTCCTCTTCAAATGCAAAGTGAACCACATTTGGTTTTCGATCTCTGAAAATGGCTAAAATTCAGCACTGATGGAGCTGCTTTGAAATTTCCATATCTATGGTGAATGAACTATACAGGGCCTTGAAAATGAAGATTTCAAAAGGAAAGCTTATTAAGAATGATAATCTAGACAGATATTAAGATATCTTGAATGCTTTTAGAGTTACAGGCATGCAACTTTGGGAAAAGAATATTTCTTGCGCTCAGATGGGTATGTTCTGTGCATTTGTGCTGATAGGAACTTGCAAGATACATGTCTGGTTTCAACATTATTTGTTCTTTAGATGTTTCTCTTTAAAAGAAAAAAGTATCAGCTGTATGCAAAATGACCCACATTTTGTTTCTGACCATGTGAAGAATTTACTAATTTACTCATGGAGTTAGGATCTCCATTATCTCTGAGATTTCAGGGCATTTTAAATGAAGATACCACAAGTAAACTTTGTTAAGAACCAGAATCTAAAAGGATATTAAAATATCTTGAGTTACAGGCATGCAAACTTGAGGCAAAAAAACACAAGAAGTGCTTTTTGCCATTTTTGAACTGTCACCGTTGACATGTGATGAAACAAAGATTGCTATAGTCAACAGATTTTACTAGTAGACTTACCAATTTCTGTATAAAAATAACATAACGATGCTGCCAGCTTTGTAAAGTCATTTTTACACCCCTCTAATTTGGCTCCAAATCTCAGGTGATATGTCATTTTTGTCCTTCAGTGTAAATACATTTTTGTTTGTTTGTTTGTTGCATGCAATTCAAAAGTTCCTTTCATTTTGTGAACATAAAGGTGTTTTTTTTCTTTCACTCTTAGGCGCATGAAGAAAGAAACTTACATAACTTTTCATTTCTGTTGATGAAATGCGAGGCCTTTGTCTTTCTCTGTATGAAATGAACCAGCACAAGAAGACTTTGCTGACGTTGCTGTCATCTCAGTTTGTAATCCCTTTTTATGGATGAAGAGGAATGAGTTGCAGTTGTTGTTTAGAAATTGCAATCGTTACACGTGGACTGACTGAGCGTGCAAGATTGCAACATTTGAGAGTTTTTTAATGAAACCTTAACACAGGAATTTGTTTGACATTTAAAAAAATAAGACTGGCAATGATTGTGCGCGTGATGAAGAGTATAGCATAATTTCAACTTTTCCATTAAAGCCATTATGGCAGGAGAAACAGTGTGTGATTACAGATAAGAGTGAAAAGCCATCTGAATTCAGCACGTTTGCATTGCCATCGATTACAGTATTTCAGCAGCTGTCATGCTGTTCGGTTTAGGCTGTCTGAAGCGGTAATGAAGGAATCTTTGTTCTATAGATGGCGCGTCTGTCTGCCGCCTCTGCAGCAGCATTTGTCCTTGTTTTGTCCTCTGCTGTTGTTGTCTGAGTTCTGCATTAAGCTTCATTTGCTGTCTGCCGTCCAAAAACATCCTCATTAGTTTTATTCACAAAGCATTCATTAGTTTCATCACTTCACCTCTCATTTTGCAAAAACTGATCGCAGCAGATTGACTTCGTTAGTTATGTTTTGTTTTTCTGATTGTCATGACTCAAGGCACACATTCGCCCACGATTGCAAACAGTTACCGAATAAAATTGGGGAAAACCGACTGAGGTCTGTGGCATATGCTGAAATACCAGATTTAAGGCTAAAACAGCTACATGATGTTTACTTCATATAATAATACTACATTTTTATTATGGGAATGTTACTTTTGAATTTTCTCTGAACATTCTGAAACAAGTAGTAACATTCAAAAAAATGTTAGATGAATCAAAATGTTTTAGGAATAAAATGTTCTATGAAAAATGTATTTATGTGCTAATCTTTTGAGATCATTAGTAAAGACCTGATAACTTGGTTGCTAGGATGCTAGGAGTGTTTTGGGCAGTTTCCAGAGCCTTGCTATGAGTTTGCTAGAAGCTGACGTTGCTATGAGGTTGCTAGACTGCTCTGGGTAGTTTCCAGGGCGTTGCTATGATGTTGTTAGACTGTTCTTGGTGGTTTCCAGGGTGTTGCTGGAATGTTTTGGGTGGTTTCCAGGGTGTTGCTATGAGGTTGCTAGACTGTTGCAGGTGTTTCCAGGGGGTTGCTGTGAGGTTGCTAGACTGTTCTGGGTGGTTTCCAGGGGTTGCTGGAATGTTGGTGTTGCTATGAGGTTGCTAGACTGTTCTGGGTGGTTTCCAGGGCGTTGCTATGAGGTTGCTAGACTGTTCTGTGTGGTTTCCAGGGGGTTGTTATGAGGTTGCTAGACTGCTCTGGGTAGTTTCCAGAGTGTTGCTATGAGGTTGCTAGACTGTTCTGGGTGGTTTCCAGGGCGTTGCTATGAGGTTGCTAGACTGCTCTGGGTAGTTTCCAGAGTGTTGCTATGAGGTTGCTAGACTGTTCTTGGTGGTTTCCAGGGTGTTGCTGGAATGTTTTGGGTGGTTTCCAGGGTGTTGCTATGAGGTTGCTAGACTGTTGCAGGTGTTTCCAGGGGGTTGCTATGAGGTTGCTAGACTGTTCTGGGTGGTTTCCAGGGCGTTGCTATGAGGTTGCTAGACTGTTCTGTGTGGTTTCCAGGGGGTTGTTATGAGGTTGCTAGACTGCTCTGGGTAGTTTCCAGAGTGTTGCTATGAGGTTGCTAGACTGTTCTTGGTGGTTTCCAGGGTGTTGCTGGAATGTTTTGGGTGGTTTCCAGGGTGTTGCTATGAGGTTGCTAGACTGTTGCAGGTGTTTCCAGGGGGTTGCTATGAGGTTGCTAGACTGTTCTGGGTGGTTTCCAGGGCGTTGCTATGAGGTTGCTAGACTGTTCTGTGTGGTTTCCAGGGGGTTGTTATGAGGTTGCTAGACTGCTCTGGGTAGTTTCCAGAGTGTTGCTATGAGGTTGCTAGACTGTTCTTGGTGGTTTCCAGGGCGTTGCTATGAGGTTGCTAGACTGTTCTGGGTGGTTTCCAGGGCGTTGCTATGAGGTTGCTAGACTGCTCTGGGTAGTTTCCAGAGTGTTGCTATGAGGTTGCTAGACTGTTCTGGGTGGTTTCCAGGGCGTTGCTATGAGGTTGCTAGACTGTTCTGGGTGGTTTCCAGGGCGTTGCTATGAGGTTGCTAGACTGCTCTGGGTAGTTTCCAGAGTGTTGCTATGAGGTTGCTAGACTGTTCTTGGTGGTTTCCAGGGTGTTGCTGGAATGTTTTGGGTGGTTTCCAGGGTGTTGCTATGATGTTGCTAGACTGTTGCAGGTGTTTCCAGGGGGTTGCTATGAGGTTGCTAGACTGTTCTGGGTGGTTTCCAGGGCGTTGCTATGAAGTTGCTAGACTGCTCTGGGTAGTTTCCAGGGCGTTGCTATGAGATTGCTAGACTGTTCTTGGTGGTTTCCAGGGTGTTGCTGGAATGTTTTGGGTGGTTTCCAGGGTGTTGCTATGAGGTTGCTAGACTGTTGCAGGTGTTTCCAGGGGGTTGTTATGAGGTTGCTAGACTGTTCTGGGTGGTTTCCAGGGGTTGCTGGAATGTTGGTGTTGCTATGAGGTTGCTAGACTGTTCTGGGTGGTTTCCAAGGCGTTGCTATGAGGTTGCTAGACTGTTCTGGTTGGTTTCCAGGGGTTGCTGGAATGTTGGTGTTGCTATGAGGTTGCTAGACTGTTCTGGGTGGTTTCCAGGGCGTTGCTATGAGGTTGCTAGACTGTTCTGGGTGGTTTCCAGGGGGTTGTTATGAGGTTGCTAGACTGTTCTGGGTAGTTTCCAGGGCGTTGCTATGAGGTTGCTAGACTGTTCTTGGTGGTTTCCAGGGTGTTGCTGGAATGTTTTGGGTGGTTTCCAGGGTGTTGCTATGAGGTTGCTAGACTGTTCTTGGTGGTTTCCAGGGTGTTGCTGGAATGTTTTGTGTGGTTTCCAGGGCGTTGCTATGAGGTTGCTAGACTGCTCTGGGTAGTTTCCAGGGCGTTGCTATGAGGTTGCTAGACTGTTCTGGGTGGTTTCCAGGGTGTTGCTGGAATATTTTGGGTGGTTTCCAGGGTGTTGCTATGAGGTTGCAAGACTGTTGCAGGTGTTTCCAGGGGGTTGCTATGAGGTTGCTAGACTGTTCTGGGTGGTTTCCAGGGGTTGCTGGAATGTTGGTGTTGCTATGAGGTTGCTAGACTGTTCTTGGTGGTTTCCAGGGGTTCCTGCAATGTTGGTGTTGCTGTGAGGTTGCTAGACTGTTCTGGGTGGTTTCCAGGGTGTTGCTATGGGGTTGCTGGAATGTTTTAGGTGGTTTCTAGGGGGTTGTTATGGAGTTGCTGTATTGTTGCTGTTGCTATGAGATTGCTGGACTGTTTTGGGTGGTTTTCAGGGGGTTGCCATGAGGTTGCTAGACTGTTCTGGGTGGTTTCCAGGGTGTTGCTATGGGGTGTCTGGAATGTTTTGGGTGGTTTCCAGGGGGTTGCTATGAGGTTGCTAGACTGTTCTGGGTGTTTCCAGGGGGTTGCTATGAGGTTGCTAGACTGTTCTGGGTGGTTTCCTGGGCATTGCTATGAGGTTGCTATACTGTTGTAGGTGTTTCCAGGGGGTTGCTATGAGGTTCCTAGACTGTTCTGGTTGGTTTCCAGGGGTTGCTGGAATGTTGGTGTTGCTGTGAGGTTGCTAGACTGTTCTGGGTGGTTTCCAGGGTGTTGCTGGGATGTTTTAGGTGGTTTCTAGGGGGTTGTTATGGAGTTGCTGTATTGCTGCTGTTGCTATGAGATTGCTAGACTGTTTTGGGTGGTTTCCAGGGGGTTGCCATGAGGTTGCTAGACTGTTCTGGGTGGTTTCCAGGGTGTTGCTATGGGGTGTCTGGAATGTTTTGGGTGGTTTCCAGGCCGTTGCTAGACTGTTCTGGGTGGTTTCCAGTGTGTTGCTATGGGGTTGCTGGAATGTTTTAGGTGGTTTCTAGGGAGTTGTTATGGAGTTGCTGTATTGTTGCTGTTGCTATGAGATTGCTAGACTGTTTTGGGTGATTTCCAGGGGGTTGCTATGAGGTTGCTAGACTGTTCTGGGTGGTTTCCAGGGTGTTACTATGAGGTTCCTGGAATGTTGGTGTTGTTGTGAGGTTGCTAGACTGTTCTGGGTGGTTTCCAGGGGGTTGCTATGGAGTTTCTGGAATGTTGCCATTGCTTTGAGGTTGCTAGACTGTTTTGGGTGGTTTCTAAGGCATTGCTATGAGGTTGCTCAACTGTTGTGGGTGGTTGCCGGTTGTTGGCATGAGGTTGCTAGACCCTTATCAGGCTGTTGCTGCGTAGGCGCTGAAGTGTTTTAGGTGGTTGCCAGGTTGCTGCTATAAGTGTTGATAGGTTGTTTTGGGTGGTTTCCAGGGCATTGCTATGAGGTTATTAGATTGTTCTGCATGGTTGCCAGGGCATTACTATAAGGTTGTAATTTATAATTTTGCAAACATTGTTACTTTTGAGTGCTCTCAGAATGTTCTGAAAATTTGAAGTTGTCGCTATGAAGTTACTAAGGTGCTTTGGTTGCCAAGGTGTTCTAGGTGGTTTCCGGCCATTGGCAAGAGGTTGCCAGGGAGTTGCTTTAAGGTTGCATTTTATAATTTGGCAAACATTATGTGGAACATTACTTTTAAATGTTCTCTGAAACAAGTAGTAAAATTTAAAAAATGTTAGATGAAATAAACATTCAATGAATGATGTACAAGTAACTGTGTTGTTGCTGGTTGCTATGGCGTTGCCAGGTCTGTTATAGTAACCATCTAATCCAGGAAGGAACTTTGAAACATTTAAAAATTTGAAGCCAACTGCCAGTTAACAACAAATGTAACATTCAAATCATCAGCTAATGCATCTTTACATCACACCTAACATCTCTTCTACAGTGTCTCCATCTGTTTTCCATATTCATATCTGTCTGCTGCGTTTAAGGCCGGTCATATCTCAGTCTAATTATTCACGCGGTGCTCTGTAATGCATCACTGCTGTTGTTTACAGCTCAAGGTCGCGGCTCTACATCCAGACGAAGAAAGGGGTGATGGATTAGTATTTTCTGGTTTCTGGACTACACAAGACAGACGCTACATTTCCTGTTTTGCTGTCAGAATGTGTTTAATGCTGCATGAGTAATGTCTGCGGCTGCAGCGGTTATGCATGACCTTACAGCGTTAGCGCGCGTTAAACGCAGCGTCCATGCAGCTCGCTTTACACTTCATCTGGTGTCAAAGAAGAGGCCATTCGTATTTACTGCTGTCAGAAAGTAAATGTTCTGATGGCGGCTAAATAAATGTCAAGGTTTATGACGTGCTTCCCTTGTCTTTTATCAAAGCGTTTATGATCTTTAACACCGCGCCGCTCGTGTGCCATTCATGAACAAAAACACCAGCGATTGCCATCAAATATCATTCAACATAATATAGAGATCAAGTCATACAACTTCACATCTATTCAAGTGTAAAATGACATGATGTGGACCACAGTGAATGCTTTGAACAATCATACACATCTTAAAGAAGTGAGTGAGATACATGCACATTTATTGATTAGTAGCCGTTTATCAAGTTATTTCAAAGCAAGCTAAAAGTATATAATTTTTTGTTAATTAAAATAAAGCTAAAATAAATGACTTAAACTGAATTTAAATATAAAAAAGCTTAAAAAAATATATAAAATATTTGTAAAAATGCATTTAAATGAATAACAAAATTTAAAATAAAACTATTGAAACGTTTAAACTAATAGAAATGACAAGCACATAACAAAAATGTAACTAAATATTAAACAAAATTTATAAACTGAAAATATCAAATTCATATTAATCAATATTATATATAATAAATATTATAAATAATATGTAACAAATAATATCAAATTTTATAAATAATATATAATACCAAAATAACACTGACCTAAAGTGTACGGTTACTTTACTGAGTGATCAGACATGCAGCCTTCAAAAAACATCATATTTAGTCTTTCAACCCTCTTTTTTTAATATATAATCATGTCTGTTTTACAGAAGAGCGTGGTCACGTCTCTATCCTGATATTATGCTGACTGTCAGGGCCTCATTTGGAAGAATAACCCCGAGTGAAGCGGCACGTTGTGCTCATATGCTGCGTTTATCGCCCGCGGCTGTGTTTGTTTTACTGTCTGCGATTGTTGCCCGTTCAAGGCCGAGCCAATTAAAAAGTGCTCTGCAAAGTCACTTATGCAATGACAGATTGAGCTAAAAAATGAGAAAAACGCTCAGAGAAACAAACAAACTCATCATGTATGAAAATGAATGCATTTACACACAAATAAGCGCAGACAGATTTTTTTGTACTTTTAGAAGTTTTGAGCAAAACATGTTTTTAGGACAAACAAAATAATCTGTAGTCTTCACAGTTTGCAATTTCAGGCTGTGAGATTATATTTTAAATATTTGGTGTTTTAAATGTTATTTTTTTTAATTTATCTTTACATTTTCAGTGTAAAGAGTTTTTAAAGGGGTCATCAGATGCAAAGTTCATTTGAACATTAATGTGTGTTGGCAGTGTATGTACAAATCTATCCTATAATGATAAAAATCCATGCAGTGGTTTTTAATTAATCTGTAAAAATAATATCCCCTTTTTCAAATCGATCCATTCTCAGATGCCTGTCGGTGTGCCGTCACACCAACAGAGGCCGCTACCACGATAGTTGATTGACATGAGCGTCTTACCTCAGATCAGCTGTAACAGTCCAACCTCCATTGTTTCAATGCCGGAGCAGGGATGTAAGTTAGACAAGAATATCTCAGATTGAGGTGTTGTTTTGCTGGATGTAATAATGAACATAGTGGTCGTCATTTAGTCCCGACATCTGAGCCGCTGAAGATGCAGTGGATTAAAGTAATCTCTCAGAGCAGCTGGTCACTCCACAAAGAGAAGAGAGGGGCGGGACAAGCAGAGCTCATTTGCATTTAAAGGAACAGTCCATCAGAATGGGATGATTTTTGCAGAGCTCATTTTGACAAGGTAAAAAGGGTGTTGTTTTACACAACCTCTGAGAATTTTTAACCAAAGTATATTATAGACTTTTCATTAAGGCCCTAAAGAATCATATCAACTTGCGGAAAATGGACATCCGATGATCCACTTCCAAAACAAAGATCCACATATAATGTACTCACCCCCTTGTCATCCAAGATGTTCATGTCTTTCTTTCTTCAGTTGTAAAGGCATTGTTTTTTGAGGAAAACATTTCAGCATTTTTCTCCATATAATGGACTGATATGGTGCCCTGATTTTAAACTTCCAAAATGCAGTTTAAATGCGGTTTCAAACAATCCCAAATGCACTTGTAAACAATCCCAGCCAAGGAAGAAGGGTCTTATCTAGCAAAAAGATTGGTTATTTTCATTAAAAAAAAATACAGTTTAAATACTTTTTAATCTCAAACGCTCGTCTTGCGTTTCCTTCAACTCTGTGTATTCTGACTCAAGACAGGGTATGTCAAAAAACTCCAATCATATTTTCTCCCTTAACTACAAAAATCATTTCAAAATCATCCTACATCACTGCAGAAGTACCGACCCAGTCTTTGCAAAGTGAACATGCAAAGAAGATCAAACACCCTTAAAGGAACACTCCACTTTTTTTTGAAAATAGGCTCATTGTCCAACTCCCCTAGAGTTAAACAGTTGAGTTTTACCATTTTCGAATCCATTCAGCCGATCGCTGGGTCTGGCGGTAGCACTTTTAGCATAGCTTAGCATAGATCATTGAATCCGATTAGACCGTTACCATCTCGCTCAAAAATGACCAAAGAGTTTCAATATTTTTCCTATTTAAAACTTGTAGTTGCATCGTGTACTAAGACTGGCGGAAAATGAAAAGTTGCGATTTTCTAGGCCGATATGGCTAGGATCTATACTCTCATTCCGGTGTAACAATCAAGGAACTTTGCTGCCGTACTATGGGTGCAGGAGGCGCAATGATATTACGCAGCCGTCAACTCTGCCAGCTGCAACTCTGCGTCTACACAAACTTAGTGCCGGCCACTTTCAGGCGCCTGGAAATGGTCATTTTTGAGCGAGATGCTATCGATCTAATCAGATTCAATGATCTATGCTAAGCTATGCTAAAAGTGCTACCGCCAGACCCGGAGATCGGCTGAATGGATTCGAAAACGGTAAAACTCAACTGTTTAACTTTAGAGGAGTTGGACAATGAGCCTATATTCTAAAAAAGTGGAGTGTTCCTTTAACAAAAGGTAAAACAGCGATATAGGACGATTTTGAAGTTGAGGAAGAACATGAGATGGGAGTTTTTCTGTCATGAACCGGAATAAAAACAGTCCAGCCAGAGTAAGACAAGACGAGCGTTTGGCATTAAAAAGTATATAAATTGTATTATTTTTATGAAAATAATCGGTCGTTTTGCTAGATAAGACCCTTCTTTTTCGGCTGTGACTGTTTACAGCCACATTTGGGATCGTTTGAAGACACATTTTGGAAGTTCAAAATCAGGGCACCATATCAGTCCATTATATGGAGAAAAATCCTGAAATGTTTTCCTCAAAAAACATAATTTCTTTACGAACTGAAGAAAGACAGACATGAACATCTTGGATGACAAGGGGGTGAGTACATTATCTGTGAATCTTTGTTTTGGAAGTGGACTTCTCCGTTAAATATTTGAACTCCTGAAGCACTTACCAAACATTGTTAATCATTTATGTTTTTTTTTTTTTTTTTTTTTTTTAAGATGTAACTGGCTTATTTTATGCCTTCTGGCCGCCGAGGGTCTCCTGAAACAGCGTCAAGGTTAAGCGTCTTGCACAAGGGCAGCGGGATGTTGTACCCAGCAGCCCCGGGGTTAATTTAACACCGCTGGTGCCGTCAGCCACACATTTGAACCAGTAACCTTGTAAGTGTTCATGGACTAGTGCTGTTTGATTTAGCACACGACCGTTACGCTCCAGCGTCTCCTGTAATGACCTTAGGCTTCTTTTTGTACTTGAAGTGTGTTCATACTGCTCATTTCTGCCCCTGCAAATATAATGACTTCTCCATCTGTTATTGGTCAGATGAAATCACTCAGAAATGACATTGCATTTGAGCTTAAAGGCAAGTTAGTCCAATTAGTGGTCATCTTTTTTATTATGTATTGTTGTTATTTAATATGTAAATGTATTTTTGAAAAAAATAGAAATACAACTTTATCTGCTGTATCTGCTTTATCCAAACCTCTTTGGCAAGCTTATGTTTCAGTAACAGCGTAATGCAATCATAATATTACTTTTTCAGCTCAAGTCATACTAAATAATTCACGCTGGCTTGAAGTTCATGTACGTGCTAAATTAATCGTTATTAATTGAATGTTCATTTGAGGTACTAAAATTATTAAAACTGTAATGGGCAAGTTAAAAAAAAAGTTTTTAAAAAAAATTAAAAACTTACTAAAACTACAAACTTACTAATAAAACAAAATACAAATATATTAGATGACAAACTTGAAAGAAAATTAGAAATGTTGCCTTTGCAGTTACATTAAATAAAATACATTAAGTTGAAATACTTAAATAATTCAAACTAAAACAGAAATAAATTCTGAAAGTTAAAAAAAAATGTATTAAAAATAATATGAATTACAAACGCACATCACATTTACTAAAGCTACAAACCTACTAACAAACTCATTTAGAAAATTAGAAATGTTGCCTTGGCAATTTTATAAAATAACATGTTTAAGTTGAAGTAATAACTGTTTGTTTGTTTTTGTTTTGTTTGTTTGTTTTTTGTGTGTTTATTTTTGTTATCACGTTTATTAAATATTTAATGTTTTTTAAATATAATTTTATATTATTTCTTTCTAAATCATTTTTGTATTTCTTTATTATTATTTTTTTTTTTATAATTTTGCATTTTAGTACTATTTTAATTTAATTAATTGAATCTGTAATATAATATGCAAGTTAATATATAATTTAAAAATGTAATTTTTCGTTAAAAATTTAAAAAAATATTTAAAATTGTATCTTTTTTTAATGTTCTTTTTTGCTTATTTATTTTGTAATCACTTTTATTAAATTGTAATTTTTGTATTTTTTTTATTTTAGTATTTATAATTTAGCATTTGAATACTATTTCAATTTAATTAATTCAATCTATAATATAATATGCAAGTTAATATATAATTTGAAAATATCATCTTTCATTAAAAGTTAAAAAATATTTAAAATGATTGAAATGAAATTTTTGCTTATTTATTTTTGTAATCGCTTTTATTAAATATTTAATATTTTTTAAATATAATTTAACATTATTTCTAAAATTATTTTTGCATTTATTTTTATCATTTAATTTTTTATTTATCATTTTGCATTTTAATACTATTCAAATTTAATTAATTTTTAATCTATAATATAATTTGCAAGTTAATACATAATTTAAAAATGTAACGTTTCATTAAAAGTTCAGTAAAAATATTTAAAATGATGATCTTTTTGCTAATTTATAATCACTTTTATTAAATATTTAATATTTTTTAAATATTTTACTTTTATTTCTAAATTATTTTTGTTTATTTTATTATTTGTAATTTAGCATTTTAATACTATTGTAATGTAATTAATTTAATCTATAACATAATATGCAATTGAATATATAATTTAAGAATGTTGTCATTTATCATTAAAAGTAAAAAAGAACATTTAAAATAGTAACCTTTTTAACTTATTTATTTTTGTAATCACCTTATTAAATATATGATTTTTTAAAAAATATAATTTTACATAATTCATTTTTCAATTCATTTTGTATTTATTCTGATTTTACTATCTGTTTATAATTTTACATTTTAATACTTTTTTTAATGTAATTAATTCAATCTATAATATAACAAGTTAATATATAATTTAAAAATGTAATTTTTTTTATTAAAAGTAAAAAAAAAAAAAAAATAATAATAATAATAATAATAAAAGCACATCAAACTTACTAAAGCTACAAACCTACTAATGAACTAAAGATGACTAAATTAAAATTAATCTAAAATGAAAATTAGAAATGTTTCCTTGGGAGTTATATAAAATAAAACGTTTAAGTTGAAGTAATTACTGAAAAATTACTAAAACAGCAATAAAAAAAATATATAAGACTAATAAATATGGATTAATAACATATTTAACTTTTTTTTTTCCAAATGTGTTGTCTTTATGGTATTGTTGTTGTTGCTGCTGTAGTAAAATCCCTGTACTGCATTATCTGATGTGCAATGCGGCCAGGAGCTGATTCAGTGCGTTTAGTTTCTGGCGTTGCGTTGACGGCTCTGATCGTATGGAGCGTCCCATCGGTCGAGGTTAATTTTCTGGAGTCTGTATGTAAACAGCAGTGTCATGATTATACGCCGTTGACCGGCCTCATTGAATTCTCATTAACGGCTCGGCTCGGGCCTCGTGAAGAATGCTAATGCCGTAATTACTCCGGCGTTAAACACACAGACTTATCAAGAGCCACTTTGCCCCGCTTAAGAGTTCGGAGAGTTTGACTGTGAATGTGACTGTCTTAATGCTAATTATTTAACATGTACCATTTGAATTAGGCCATGAAAGTCAATTTAAGTTATCGCTGAAGGAGCCGCGTGAGGACGAGGCTTTGAATTACGCCGGCGGAGAGACTGTGATATTAAAGGTGGCTTTGACCACTAAAAGAGAATCGACGCTTTGAACATAAAGGGCAGAAAATGAGAGAGTTTTTTTGTGGTCTATTGAGACTTTGACAGATTCCTGTGAATGTCAGTTTGGGAAAAGCATAAAGAGGCTCCTAATATCAAGTATAGTTACAGTGAAACAGTGAAAATTATCCTGTTATTTATTCACCACGTGTATGTTGTTCCAAACCTGTGCTGTTTGTTTGTTATTTTTATGTATTTATTATTTATTTATTTTAGCTTATTTATTGTTTTAAGCATTTTTTGAATATTCCATTTTTTTAAAATATCATTTTAATTTATTTTTAATTATGTATTTATTTTTATTGTCGTTATTTTAATTTCATTAATTTATTTTATAGTATAATATATGTTAATATATAATTTCATGTAATTATTTATTTATTTTTATTTTTTTATCGTTTTTCAGTCATTAGATTTTGTTTTCTGTTCTTTTATTTTTTATTATTTTTTTAAATCATTTTTACTATTTATTTATTATTTTTAGTATTAATATTATTGTTATGATTGTGTTAATATTGTATTCTTTTTAATACGTTTTATTTTTAAATTATCTTATTTTTAATTATTTTTATCATGTTTTTTAGATATTCTATTGTTTTTATTTTTTAATGATTTTTCACTATTTATTTTTTTAGTGTTAACATTATTGTAAATAATTAACTTAATTTTATATATTTTTATTTTTATTATTATTTTTCAGTCATTTTCATTTAATATATTTGATTTATTTTTTAAGTTAATTAGTTTTTTATTTATTATTTTTATTTATAATATTTTTTCATATATAAAATATAATTTTAATATATGATATATAATTCTTGAGTCATTTATTTATTTATTTTTTACTATTTATTTATTATCTTTAGTTTTAATATTATTGTAAATAATTACAATGTATATAATATTTATTTATTTGTTTTTATTATGATTATATATTCATTTTGTATTCTTTTTAATAAGTTTTATCTTTTAATAATTTTATTTTTTATTATTTTTTATCATTGTTTTTTGTTTTTTATTTTTTATGATTTTACAAAAGTCTATTTATTTTTCAGTCATTTTCATTTATTTAATATATGATTTTATTTTTTATATATTTATGTTAATTCATTTTTATTTATTTATAATTTTACTTAACAATTATAAAATATAATTTTAATATATAATTTATTTACTTATTTGTTTTTGAGATATTTAGGTATTTATTTATTTGTGCATGCACATTTTTGCCATAGAGCATCAGTTCAGATGCGGTCATTATAAACTTTTTGTAAAAATGAAGGGTGAAAACATCTTTGAAAAGTTTTGGAACAACATGAGGGTCAATAACTTTTGATTTTTAGATGAACTTTAATTAAAAATAATAATGAATGATTTCATATGTTGTTGTTTGGGTGCTTAGCGGTCATGCTGTTTTAATGATGTGAGTTAAGATGCAGGGCATGCCACTAAATTCATTATTTTAATGCAGTAATGAATGAATTATGAATGAGCAGAGAGATTTCGGGTTTAATTGGACCTTGAAGGGTAAGAAGATGTTGTACCTTAAGACGAGCATAATCTCATTAAAAAGGGCACATAATCACCTCTAATATTTGCTCAGACGTTGCCAAAAACTTGAAAGATTTGGGAATCAGCATCGGCGTGGAGCTGAGACTGAACTGCCAGATGTCACGACTTTAGTGATGAGAGCTTCGTTTCTCTGCCAATATGCACAATATATATCTATAAATACATGCTAATGTGTCCTGATGAATAAACATGAGCACAATTGATTCAGAGCCTTTGTGTCTCCTCCACACCTGGCATTTCTATGAGGAGTTCAGAAAGTGCTGCTTGTTTACATTAGCATTTTCAAAGTGTAATATTTGACACTTACCGACATCACTTTAATTATATTAACAAATATGAACAAATGAAATCGAAATGTGTTTACTGTAGATATTTGCATCTATTTGTTCCACAGATGCTTTTGACTGAAAAATCAAGAAGATGCTCTCACGTCTCTGCTTCGGTGGCATTTTCACCTGCTTTTATGGTGCGTCTGATCACGTAGTGAAGAAGCCGAACAACACAAACTCATTTTAACTTGTTTAAACTAATATTACTAAAATTAGAAATGTTGCAACAGCAATTTAATTAAATAAAGTACATTAGTTTGACATAAAAAAAAAAAAAAAAACACTGAAATATAATATAAAAGCACCTCAAACTTACTAAAACTACAAATTTGCTGAATGAAAATGAGAAATTATGTATTAGAAAATAGTGAAAATGTATAATAAAATTTAAAAGTGATGCTAATAAAAATAAAATAAAATGTTTAAGTACTAAATAGAAATGTACAGTAAAAAAAAAAAATACATTTATTATATTACTTATAAAAAAATGTACTAATAAATTACAAATATTATATGAAAACCTTGAATAAAAAATGTGAAAAATTGCCTTTGTAATAAATTACAATAAAATATGTTTAAGTTGATGTACTAAAATTACTAAAACTTAAATAAAATTTAACACTATATGCATTTTTGTTCAAATAATTAAAAATAATAAAAATTAGTAAGTGCATCAAACTTACTAGAAGTGGAAAAAAAAACACGAATAAAATATTAATATTAGGTGGAAAAACTTAGATTTAAAGAGAAAATAAAATGTTTAAATAAAATGTGGCATGTTTAAGTTGAAGTACTAAAATTACTAAAACTTAAACTGAAATAGAATCGAAGCTAAATATAATTAAAAATGACAAAAGCATAAATTAGCTTTATTTTTATTTCAGTTTTAGTTTTTACATTTTTAAGTTGAAGTACTGAATTTACTAAAATTAAAATTGAAATGAAAATAAAAAAGCTAAATAGTGCTTTTGCCATTTAAATGATTTTAATATTATTTCTTTATTTCAGTTTTAAACTTATTTTATGTACATTTAAATATTTTTCTATCACAAAGGCAACGTTTCTAATTTAAATACTAAAATTTAAATAAAATTTAGCTTTATAAAGCTAAATAGAATTTAAAAAATTTAAACTAATAAAAATGACAAAAGCATTTAGCTTTATTTTTATTTCAGTTTTAGTTTCTATTTTTTTAAAGTACTAAACTTACTAAAATGAAAATAAATCTAATAGTGCTTTTGTTACTTTAGGTTTAATATTTCCTTAAACATATTTTATGTAGATTTAAATTTATATATATATATATATATATATGTGTGTGTGTGTGTGTGTGTGTGTGTGTGTGTGTGTATATATAATATTTTTCCTTTCCTTGATATTTCATGTTTTAAACATATTTTATGTAGATTTAAAAAATATTCTACATTTCAAATTGAAGTACTAAACTTACAAAAACTGAAATAAAAATAAAGCTAAATAGTGCTTTTGTCACTTTAGTTTAAAATTTTTTTTTCGTTATTTTTATTTCAGTTTTAAACGTATTTAATGTACATTTAAATATTATTTTATTACAAAGGCAACATTTCTAATTTAAGTACTAAAATTACAACTGAAATAAAAGTAAAGCTAAATAGAAATAAATATATATATATATATATATATATATATATATATATATATATATATATATATATATATATATAATATATATAATTTTTTTTTTTTAATTAAAACTAAAAAAAATGACAAAAACGTAATTTAGCTTTATTTTTATGTCAGTTTTAGTTTTTAATTTTTTAGTTGAAGTACTAAACTTTCCTTATTTTTATTTTAGTTTTACATGTATTTTGTGCACATTTAAATATATTTAAATAAAACTAAAGCTAAATAGAAATATTTAAAAAAAAATTAAAACTCATAAAAATGACAAAAACATTAGCTTTATTTTTATGTCAGTTTTAGTTTCTAATTTTTAAGTTGAAGTTCTAAGCTTACTAAAACTAAAAATGAAATAGAAACTAAAACTACACAGTGCTTTTGTCAGTTCAGTTTTAATATTTTGTCCCTTATTGTTATTACATTTTTAAAAATATTTCACATTTAAATATTATTTTATTACCAAGGCAACATTTAAAAATAATAAATGTTTATAATAATTTTAATAAATAAAAACGACAAAAACATACTAAAACTAAAATTCAATTTAAACTCTCCTGAATAACACAATTTGTCATGCATGATTTCAAGTCAGCTGAGTGTTTGTGGTTTATTTAAAGTGTGAGCAATATTACAAGTAATGTCTGATTGATCAAACCCCAGTTATTAATAACACAAGACCGCAAAACTTTACGAATCAATGCTGATGCGATGGGTTTGCCGTTTTATTTGGGCTCCCTGATGAATGGCTCCTGAAAGCCTCTTATTTCAGGCCCTGATGTCGGACTAGGAGTTTGCCAGCGGGATTTGTAATTACAGTGGTTTAACTCAGCAAATATTCTCTCCCAAACCAATCAATAAAGAAATCAGCAGCTAAACTGGCTGTTAACCGAGTGCTTTACAAAGATCTCCTCCTCTGGGCCTTCATTTGCTGTTAGCATGGCCAAACAGAAGCGATTTTGATGACTGTGTTAATAAACACCTTCAATTTTTAATCCTGTTTTTAAAAAGCCCTCGACACAGATGTAATGAGCGGCTGAAATATGGCAGACGCCGTGCAAATGTGGTGATTTATCGACTGGCTGACAGCACCGACAGCATTAGACTTCTCTAACATGTAATGGACTTCCGATCGCTCCGTTCCGAAGAACGGGAGATTACATTTCGGGAATGGAGAGGCTGTAACACGGACTGATCTGCATAATGATCCTTAAACCGGGACGCCCCTCACCGCACACAAGACGGAAAATAAATGTCACGTCTCTGAGTTTTAGATGTTTGTTTGCAGTTTTTCATCCTTGGCTCATCTTCAGGGATTCGTTCACTCCTCCATGTGCTGCACAAATGTCATTCACATATGTTTGATAGCAGATCGGATTGAAATCATTCAAATTGCCATTTAAAAAAAGCTTTATAACAATAGCTTTATATGTACACTGTTAGACATTTCAAAGGGTTTTTATAGTAGTGAACTGTATTTAAAGGAGAAGTCCACTTCCAGAACAACAGTTTACAAATAATTTACTCACCCCCTTGTTATCCAAGATGTTCATGTCTTTCTGTCTTCAATTGTGAAGAAATGATGGTTTTTGAGGAAAACATTTCAGGATTTTTCTCCATATAATGGACTTCATTGGTGCCCCGATTTTGAACTTCCAAAATGTAGTTTAAATGCGGCTTCAAAGGACTCTAAACGATCCCAGCTGAGAAAGAAGGGTCTTATCTAGCGAAACGATCTTTTTTTTTTTTTTTTTTTTTTTGAAAAATAAAAATTTGTATACTTTTTAAGCACAAAAGCTTGTGTAGCACAGACTCTGGGATGCGCGTCCATGATATTAGTGATGGGTCGTTTTTGAACGATTCGTTCATTTTGAATGAATCTTTAATGTGACTCAGGAAGAACGAGTCGTCTCGGGGAGTGATTCGTTTAGTCGCGCATGCGCAACATCCTATTAGGTTCTGTACTGGAATTAGTTCACCTGGTTTGAGTCTTCGGGTTTTTCGAGTCGTTCGTTCATCTTATGGGGCTGTCACGTGATGAACGAACGACTCAAACCCGAAAACTTGTCAGATAAGAGGTGAGGTGAGCTAATCATAGACTGAAGACTAAAGGTAAACAATGAATTAATCTTTTCTGTTTCTTATAGCATTATAGTTTTGTCTTGTTTGTAGTGTGATCAGCGTTTGTGTAAGCAGTAGATGTGTTAGGGAAGTAACACGTAACATTTTAATTATGTTTTGCTTAAATGAACGAAATGACTCGAAAAAATATTCGTTCATTTTACTGAACGAGACTCAAAGGTCCGAGTCGGTAAAATGATCCGAACTTCCCATCACTACTATGAATCACGTCTAAGTTCATCGTCTGTGTACTCCGGCTCAAAAAAGTAAGTATGGCAAAAAACTTCATCTTATTTTCTCCTACAACTTCAGAATCGACATCGTTGAACCTTTTTGTTTGTAAACCGTGTTTGACTTACTTGCACTTTCTTAGTCTTTGCGCGTTCGCTTTGTCAACACTGGGTCTGTAGTTCCGCCTACGTTCTGTGTGACCTTTCAACGTGATTCAATAGACACGCATCCCAGAGCCTGTGCTACACAAGCTTTTGTGCTTAAAAAGTATACAAATTTTTATTTTCTGAAAAAAATGACAGATCGTTTCGCTAGATAAGACCCTTCTTCCTCGGCTGGGATCGTTTAGAGCCCTCTGAAGCTGCATGTAAACTACATTTTGGAAGTTCAAATTCGGGGCACCAATGAAGTCCATTATAAGGAGAAAAATTCTGAAATGTTTTCCTCAAAACCATAATTTCTTCATGACTGAAGACAGAAAGACATGAACATCTTGGATAACAAGGGGGTGAGTAAATTATTTGTGAATTGTTGTTCTGGAAGTGGAGTTCTCCTTTAATTTACAGTTGCAAACTGTACTGTTTTACAGTCAAATACTATATTAAAAAGTTAAATTCATCAGTATACTGCTGTTATTCATTCATTTTAATATAGATTTCAGTAGATTTTATATATTTTTTTTTATATTGAATTCATTTAAATTTATTTTATTTTTACTCTACATAGGTATTACTGGCATTCAATTAAAACAGACACAATAATTACAAAATATCAAATACTTTATTTTAAAACAATGCATGTATAACTCTTAAAAATAAAGACTTAAAAGACTTAAAAAAGTCTTCCACTGCTGGAACACTGCATCTTCACCATTTCTCATGTCTTAGGACATTTTGCAGTGCATTATCTTGTATCCTCTGGATTTATCCTCACAAAGAATCTTTAGGCAACAGAAACATAATGGAGAAAAGACATGCAGCCAAAGAATACACAGCCATCTGCAAAACCCAGGTGCTGCTTCAAAACGTGGCCACCACCTACCATCCACTTTGTTAGTGACAGGAATGTCTTCTCTGAAAAACAAGTAGAAGAAATGGCACACTTTTAAAAGGAAAACCCCACGTAGAATACACAAATGTCTCTAAACCATATTGTTCTCTTACCATGAACTATCAGTCTCAGAGTGGTTGGCATGCTCGTCTTTCTTGATGCTTCATTGCAGTTTAAAACTTTAAAACACCTTTAAAACACAAACACAAAAAAATCCAGTAAATCTTAAATTCCATTTTGATAACAAACTAATTCTAAAACTAGAAAGGCAGCTAACAGTTAGCCGTAAGACTTGTTTAACCTAGCTAACATACGATTTTATGTTCTCAATAGGCTACTGGCCAACATTAACTACTAACACCTGAACAAAATATCACATTAGTTAACCTAATGTTGATATAAGATAAGCGTTACTCGTTAAAAATAACTTTAATTCTGTAACTTAATTCAATAAGCTGACGAAAGCCGTTTGAAACGACAGCGCAGATTACCATAATAAAGTTTGTAACTGCCATGTTGATGGGCCTAGGTTAAACTGTTTTGCAAAAATCTGACAAACGTACATATATTTGTACCTTACTTGCTGGTGTAATCCTCTCGTAAGGTGCATCAACACACAGCGTTGATGTTCTCAGGAACTCTTCCGCTCTCGCGGGTTCATCCCCGGGCTCATCCCCGGGCAAAACCTTCCTCAGACACGTCACAAAAAATTCCCATGATGCAATGGTTATTACAGTTATTTACTGCAAAGGTGATATACAGTTAATAACTGTAGAAATTACAGAAATGTCTAACAGTGTACGGTGCATGCATAATTATTAGGCAAGTTGATATTCTGAAATCTTTTTTTTTTTCAAGCACATTTTACCAATTCCAAAACACATCAATCTTAATAACTATGAGCAATTTTGTATTTAATCATTTGTAAGTGATACATATTTGTGCATAATTATTAAGCAGGTTTTTTTTTTTTAGCCAAAAAAGAGATTTAACTCGGACTGAAAGTCAAAAATGATTAAATGCCCTTGAGAAATATTCAAAACTAATGCAGTACAGAAATTGCAAAGTTAAGGCATAACCATTTGACAGCCAAAAAAAAAAGTTTTAGGAGCTTATTTTTAGTCCATCTGTGTAATACATACTTTTCAGCATAGAAGATGCACTAAAATGAGCTCCCAAAACTTACTGCCAGGTTCTTGAAAGAGTGGTACAAGAAGATGTGATGCTGGTCCTTCAAGAGACCTCATGTATTTCAAAACACTTCAGCATGTTATTCTTATTAAAGGAGAAGTCCACTTCCAAAACAAGGATTTTGAGCTGTAATCGGGCCTTAAAAGTTAGGCCCGACAAAGCCCGAGACCGACAGAATTCGGCCCGAGTCCGAAAAGTATATTTTGATTGGCAGCTTTTTAAAAGCCCCAACCCGTTTACAGCCCGCCATTATTCAAATGTGCGCAAACACACAGCTATTTTGGCTTTTGTCAAGAATAAGTCTTTTATACATGTTTTAACAATTTATCAATGACTAACGTAGGTTATAGGCCACTTGGAAGTTGGAACAAAGAAATAAAATAAGTCGTCTGTAACATCGTAACATCTAAATAGGCATACACTTAGCCTTTGAATAGACCAACTTGCTAATAAAAATGAGTCAACTTTAACAAATTAAATTAAGATAAGTTCTAAATTAAGATGGGTATTTGGGAAATAACGAAATTAAGATAAAATCTCCGCAGGATTTGCTTCGACACTTCTCTTCACAATCCGGCCTCAACGGCACGGTGAATAGCAGCTGAAATGTAGTAAAAGAATAATGCCAACATTAGCCTATATACTCTGTCTATATTATGCATTTAAGACTCCATTAATATTTAGTTATATTTGAAAAACCTTTACTCACCAAGATTCGGCTACATTTTTGTGGAGGAAAATGATTGAATCCACTGTAGTTTCAGCGCGGTCCTGCGCTCACTGGTGCGTCCAGCAACGCTGAAAACCCTTTCACTAATACTGTGGCAGGCCGGGATGCATAGTACTGATCTGGCTAATTTTGTCAAAACGTAATCACCAGAGGCAAGCCTCCGTTTCACCTCCACAGCATCAATTTTCGCATCTTTCTCGCGCTAATCGAAACGCATCACATGACCGCTCATTTACCGTGCAAGCCGAAGCGCAAGCCCGAACCCAGCCTGAGTAAAATGATATAAATTGAGTCCGAACCCGTCCGGGCAAATATCTTCAGCTCTACAAGGATTCACATTTAATGTATTCACCTCCTTGTCATCCAAGATGTTCATGGCTTTCTTTCTTCAGTCGTAAAGAAATTATGTTTTTTGAGGAAAACATTTCTACGTTTTTCTGCTTATAATGGACTGATATGGTGCCCGGATTTTGAACTTCCAAAATGCAGTTTAAAAGCGGCATCAAATGATCCCAGTCGAGGAAGAAGGGTCTTATCTAGCCTAACGATCGGTTATTTTAATAAAAATAATACAATTTAAATACTTTTTTAATCTCAAACGCTCGTCTTGCCTTGCTCTCCCTGAACTCTGTGTATTCTGGCTCAAGACAGTTAGGGTATGTCGAAAAACTCGTATTTTCTCCCTCAACTTCAAAAATCATTTCAAAATCACTGCAGAAGTACCGACCCAGTCTTTGCAAAGTGAACATGCAAAGAAGATCAAACACCCTTAACAAAAAAGGTAAAACAGGGAGAACAATTTTAAAGTTGGGGAAGAACATGAGAGTTTTTGACATACCATAATAATAAAAACTTATATGAATATGATTCATATTCATTTGTCTTGTCCTTGTTATCATTGAGAAAACCCAATTCTAAGATAAAAGCTTATTTTACGATGATCAGTGAATTAAAAGCTGATATTTAAAATGATTTAAATGTGGAATTACAACCGCCATTAGGTGTCAGTAAGTCACAGTTAATAAGTGAGTCATTGCGATTGAACCGAATCCCTTAAAGGGTTGATTCATTCAGGAACGAAACAATGTCATGTTGTTTAGAGACGCAAAACAGTGCAGTGGCTGTGTTTGGAATGATTTTTGTTGGCGAAATAGAGCAAAAATAGGCAATAAAATAGGCGTAAGTCTCTTAATATTAACTTCTAGTTTAACTTCTAGCACTCATAACTCCTCTTATAATCAATGAAGCTGTCCGTACACTGTATGGTAAATAAATCGCTTAGTTACATAGTTCGTACATCTGCACTTTGTTGCTTATGGTGAGGACAAAACAATCTGAACAAAACTCCACGTTTCAGCAATGACTGTTCTGAACGCCTCTGATTGGCCGCTGCATTCTAAACTCAACAGAATCGTGTGTGATTGGTTATAATGCGCGACGCTGTAAAAACACGGAAAAATAAAATATGATTTAACATGAGCAGGTCTAAATTTCTTTTAATTAACAGTTTCTTCCCTCGGGCAATCTACCTTATGAACAGTTAAATGTTCACCCACCCCCCCCATTGTGCAATAAAAATATGTGCAATAACCTTATATTTACATCTCAGTACATCCCGACATCTCATTCTATTCTATTCTATTCTGTTCTTTTTCTATCATCTGTAGCACAACTGTATATACAGTTTATTTATTTTCTTAAATCTTATATTGCAATTTTTGTCTATTTATATTTACATATGTGTATTTTTTTTTATTTTCAACTTCTGATTCTGATTCAGCAACCCCATACTTTTTATGTTTGACTTGGGGACCCCCCAGGTATATTTTTTTGGGTGTTATGGGGGGTCCCTTAATGCTTATGGGAGGTCCGGAACCCAACTGCGTAAGAAATATTTAGGTGATCTGGTTCTTGTTGGTGATGTTTGTAGTGATGTGTCTGGATATGCATGGAGATTTGCATTGTATATATATCATGGAATGAAGAAAAGACTATCTGCCATGTGGTGATGATTTTGTGGAACTTTGGGCCGAGTGGCCGTATATTCCTGAAATAAATTTGAAACTTGAAACACAAGCGGCTTTTAAATATTGTCATACACACAAACACTAAACACCATTATGGTAACACACATGAAACTGAAATAATGTAATAAACATTAATTTGACAGCATTACATGTTACATACAACCCTAAAGTACAAAACTGATAAGAAGAAAACTAAGAAGAAATGGTTATTTCAACCAAAAAACAAAATTTAACACAGGGAATTTGGTAAATTTATGGTTATTTACTGTCAATTTACTGGTCAATTTTCATTCTTTTTCACTTCCGAAAAACGGTATACTACTGTAAAATTACATGCAATGTCCAATATAGTTTTTCACCATATAGGGGAACTTACCATTAACCTTTTAACAGGGGTTTTACTGTAGCATTGTTACAGTCTTTTACTGTTAAATTCACTGCCATTCTTTACAGTGCCGGTAGGTTGCAGTTAGGGGTGGGCGATATGGCAAAAATATTATATCACGATTTTTTTCAGAGATATCACAATTCAAGATTTTATCACGATTCTTTATGTTGGTTTTACTATTTTGCAAGTTGACAGAGCAGTACAGCCAAACTGTACTGTACTGTACTTTTCTTCTCCACCTGTTTTTTTCTGATTGTACTGAACCAGTGGTCATGCCTTAACTTTGCCAGCTCTAGTATTGCATTAGTCTTGAATACTTCTCATGAGCATTTAATAACTTTTGACTTTCAGTCTTTTTTGGCTCATTTTATCTAAAAGGAAACCTGCTTAATTAATAATTACGCACATCTGAATATAAGGAGTTTTTCCACTTCTAGCCTTCATGGACAATTATATATAGTATTTAAAAATGATTAATACAAAATGAATAGTTTTTATTAAGATTGATGTGGTTTGGAATTGGTAAAATGTGCTTAGAGAAAAATATGATCAGAATATCAACTTGCCTAATAATTATGCATGCACTGTATAATGGAATATAATAAGGGAATATGGAATATAATTTACTGTAGGTGATGTAAATCAGTGTGAGTTTAGTTTTTAATTTTATATTTGTGATTATAGTATTTAATGCTGTTTCAAATTAGTTTTTGTTTTTTTTTATTTTTAGTATATATATAAGTACAATGCCCTCGACAAATATTGACACCCTTGATAAATATGAGCAAAGGCAGCTGTGGAAATAAATCTGCATTGTTTATCCTTTTAATCTTTCATTCAAAAAAATTCACAAAATTCTAACCTTTCATTGAAGTAAAACAATGGAAAGTGAGGAGAAAATCTCATTATGAAATAAATGTTTTTCTCCAGTTCACATTGGCCACAATTACTGGCACCCCTAGAAATTCTTATGAGTAAAATATCTCTGAAGTATATTTCCATTTTGTTTAGCACACCAGGGTGACTAGGAACATGAAATTGTCCAGCCATGACTTCCTGTTGCACAGGATTATAAATATAAGGAACAGAAAGGCCAAATTCCCTTAATTGTCCATCACAATATAGTTCAGATGTGCAGAACAAGATTGCTGAGCTTCACAAAATAGAAAGTGGCTGTAAGAAAAGAGCTACAGCATTGAAAATCCCCATTTCCACCACCAGGGCAACAATTAAGAAGTTTCAATCAACTAAAGATGTTACAAATCTGCCTAGAAGAGGACGTGTATCTAAATCGTCATAATGGATGGTGAGGAGGAGACTGTGAGTGGCCAAAGACTCTCCAAGGATCACATATGGAGATTTGCAAAGATTAGTTGAGTCTTGGGGCCAGAAAGCCTAAAAAAAAAAATTCAAATAGTCCCTACATCACCACATGTTGTGTAGGAGGGATTCGAGAGAAATCCTGCTCGCTCACCCAAAAACAAACTCCAGCATATTCAGTTGTCAGATACGACTAGAACTTCAAACAGGACTGGCTTCTATGGTCAGATGAAATTAAAGAAAGAGCTTTTTGGCAGCAAACACTGAAGATGGGTTTGGTGCAAACAGGGATAAAAAGTACCCCATGCCCACATTTAAATAAACTGCTGGATCTTTAATGTTCTGGGCCTATTTTTCTGCCAGAGGTCCTGGACATCTCGTTTAGATACATGGCATCATGGATTCTATCAAATACTAAAAGATAAAAAAAAATCTAAACCTGACTGCCACAGTTAGAAATCTTATAATGGGCTGTGTTTAGATATTCCATCAGGACAATGATCCACATCAAAATTTGTTTTTTTTTTTTTCTGTTTATTTTTATTTCAGTTTTAGTCATTTTAGTACTTAATGTTTATTTAACTTGTATAACTGTACACAGAGTGCGTGTGATTGTGAAATCGAAAATTAAAGTAAACCGCAAACGCTCATTAAAAAATGATTTCAATACCCCACATATTGATAGCGGCTCCCTGATACGTGAAAATTGTATGCAATATTAAAATGTTTGCAGGAGCGGAACACACACGTTGCAGGAGCAGGGGATAATGGTCAGAAATTCAGCGGGAGCGGGATAAAGAAAACTGTCCAGAAGAAATCCATACAAATCCGTAGTCAACATGGAAATCCGATTCTTTTCCACAAACTGATTCTTTTGGACAGTTTATTTTAATGAACTTGTTCAGATCTTAGTTAATTTATATAATCACACAATGATGTAACATATACGCAGTTATATTAATAAAACACCCAATAATGATGTGAAACATGGATGTTTTACATGTGTAAAGCATATAAAGTGAATAAACTAGTGTTCATCAGCTTAGCCTTTCACATAAACCTTTAGAAAAAAATAGAAAAAAAAAGAAAAAATCTGAGTCGAACTGTTTCCTTAGTTCAGTGACTGTTGTAGGAACTGAATCAGTTCATTCATTATTTAATCATATAATGAGTCGGAGCGACTGAAAGTGAATTTTGATTGATTAACTTGTATCTGTGCTGCTTGAGACGTAAATGGTTTCAGGATATTCAGTCTGATTTGATCAACTGGTTTAACTAGTTCACTAAAAAGAATCAGTTCAAAAGAATCATTTGCTTGTGAACCAGGCATCACTCTGGATCATTTGCTTGAGCCTCTGGATTACAGGTAATAATGTTGTAAATAATGTTCAGTTTCTTTCACAAACCGATCATTTCACTTCATAAGACCACAATATATCGTCAGGAGCCACGGCTATTAATTTTGTTGCCTGATATGCTTTTTTTTTTTTTTTTGACTCTCAAATACAGAAAGCTATTGACTTGCATTGACTTCTTTACTGTTCTAATGAAGAAAAAAGTCATCTACATCTTGGATGGTAAGTAAATTAACAGAAAATTTCATTTTTGGATGAACTACCCCTTTAAATTTTTGGTAACACGTTATTTTACCCTTTCTTAACTAGTTGCTTATTAGCATGCATGGTACTAGAATATTATCAATTTATTAGTACTAATTAAGCACATGTTAATGCCTTATTCTACATCCCTAATCCTGAACTTAACAATTCTCTTGCTAACTATTATTAGCAGCAAATTAGGAATTTATTGAGGGAAAAGTCGTAGTTAATAGTGAATAAGTGTTCCCTATTCTAACGTGTTACCAGATTTTTCATGTGATATTTTATTCAATTTCAGCTTTATTTAAATTGCCGAAACAATTGTAATAATTTTAGTTAATAGCGAGTATCTCATTGAAACATTGAATTAAATGTGACATTTTTAAGTAACAGAAAGAAATCCTTTTATTTGGCCTACAACTCTTTTTCTTTTAAAAGTGATACAGTTGTTTTCTTCCAGAACCAAAGCTGCTGAGAAAGTGATTGCTAACTGTTGCACTCAATCCAAACAAGTGAGTAAATTGTTGATTTTTTTTTCCCCCAAAGTGAGCCTTTCTATCAGTAGAAATGCTTTGCAGTGACACATTGTGCACTTCTATTACTCCTAAACTCTTTCCGTCTTCATTCCCGTTCTGTTGCTCCAATTGTCTCTCGTCTCCCTCATCTTTTTATCCCGCAGTTCAGTCGGTCAATCTGCCAGGACTTCATTGAGTCCCGTGTTCCTAACGGTTCGGATCCACGCGCGTCTCCCATGGCTTGTGTAAGGAAAAGCGGGGCCTTGTTTTCCAAAGGCTTTGACAATCCGGCAGTCATGCTTCAGTGGGCAGCGTTCACGGCGTGACAGCCAGCATTGTTCCCAGACTGACGGGGTCCGGAGCCGCCCGGAGCGACGAACACCACGGATAAAATGCATTTGAGGTGAAATGATAGAGCTGCTTTATTTTCTTTCATCTTTGTTCTTTTGCAACATCTTGGATTTTTGCCGGCATGTGTACATGAGTCAGCCTCGGTGGTCTTTACTCAATTTAAATGTGTCAATCACCTTTAGTAATTAGAACTAAAATGTGGTAGCCTAAGAACTAAAATTTGTCATATTATTACAACTAATCTATATAATAACAATATAAAATGCGCTAAGTTCTGATCAGATGCTGGGTTAATTAATATTAATCACGTTGTATGCGTTCACTCAAAGTGATTTGCTGAAATCAAAACGGGGGTGGTAATGGGTGAGCACTAGCCAATGAGGTTGCAGCTTGTGCATTAGCCCCGCCCACTACTGAGAGAACCAGCAGTGGATTCTGCTTAAACTGACTGAATAATTGCGAATTAACTGCTATTTTAATAGTAAAATATAACGAATGTTATTTATATGCGGTGCGTCAATTCTACATGGTATGTAAGACTTTTTCACATTTTTTCTGTCCCGTGTGAGGAAAAAAATAGTGCTATGTTCTAGACTTTATGGTGCGTCAAATACACCGTGCGTCCATCAGTATTAATTAGGGCTGCCCCAATAGTCGACAAAAACCGTTAGTTGACGAGAAGAGGCTTGGTCGACCAAAATTTTATTAGTCACTTAGTCACAGAAAAAAAAAATCCACAGGAAGTGGCGAAGTCTGTATGGTAATACAGTACATTGGACAGGACATCCCAACGCTCACCTGCAACTAAACATTTTTCTGGTGGACTAGTTGTCATTTGTTTTAAGTGTTATTCGCATGTTTATTAATAAACCATATAAATCATAATAATGAGCCTTTAATTCCTTACATAGCCTAATAAGTGCTCAAGCGGACGCAAAAATAGCTTGCCACAGCACACCGGCAGATATAATAATTATGAATGTGTAAAGGAAAAACAAACTGCATTAACATTTAAAGAATCTTTTGATAAACTAAACTAGTGTTTTCTTTGTTTTCAGCTTAAGAGATAAAGTCGGCGACACTGACTCGTCATCTCCGCAGTAGTGATGCGCCTGTATGCATGTTTCATACAGATTACATAATCTGAGAATATTTGTTTTCTATTTGAATTTAACAGTAGACATTTCACTCTCTATAGATATATTTTTCATGTCTGTAAAGGCAAGTATACACAGAGCTTCGAAGTGATGCTCTTAAGCTCACAGAGATCGAGACGGCAGAAAGCGCATCCTGTTTGCTTTCATTATTTTACAAAAGCGCAACGTTTCGTTATTGTGAGTGCACACAAATAAATAAACAATAAATATAAATAATATTGTTTATTATTAAACAATAGTCTTTATAGACCGCACCGCCGCCTCAATCTGTCCTGTGAGCTTCCACACTCCACAAACATTTCAACAGCGCACATTTTTGTACGTTAACATTAGATTAAGCAGCCATGTAAAGTTGTTGCTACATACATCTTTAAAATAAAAAAGCCATATTTGAGGTCAGTGAATGATCAGGGCTATAGTGCAACTATTTAACTCACATTTGTGACTGAAAACTACTGTGTGCGACTATGAAAAACTATTTAAGAGCACCCAATGTGAGTGACCTGATCAGCATATTTGTGTTTGCGCTGAGGGGAGCTTCAAAGGCTTCTACGTGGTTTCGCGACGTTAAGTAATGTATCACAGACATATCTCACGAATCCTTTCATAAACAAAGTGTAGAGAGAGTGTAAATAACAGATAAATTGTGCAGTTTAGAGAGCTTTGTTGATTATAATGGAACTTTGTGAGATCGCGATGAACTAAGATGAGTGACAGCTTTTAATGATTTTTAAGGGAGTTTGTAAATGAGATATTGATTTAATACAACAGGTAAAGAAACAAGACGTTAATATTAAGTGACTTATACTGTCTGACTATAACACTATTGCCTGATTTTGCTCTATTTTGTTGTCAAAAATAGTCTGAAACCAGTCACAACTGAGCCGCTGCGCATCTCCATTCAAACACAGTGGTGTTTCATTTATGAATGAACGTGCATTTTAGTCATTGATTGAATTTCCCATTCATAAAGACAGTCACTTGCTTTATTCCTGAATAATTCGCCCATTCGAACGAATCAAATGAATCGTTCAGCAATTAAATCAGTGACTTGCCGCCACCTACTGGCAGTTTTAGTTTCATTTTTAAAGTATCTTTTTAGTTATTTTTAAATCATTTAATATTTCTATATTCAAAATTTTATATAAAACATTATATTAAAACATTAATCTCAACCTGAGTTTATGAATTTGATTGCACTCATGCCACCTCTAAAACTCATTAAACATATGAAAATACACCTACAAGCCATTTTTGTGTCCTTCTGTGCCACCTCTGTAGTACAAATTAATTTTGTGGGGCTTCCGGTTATGGCCGCCATAGAGTAAGACAAATTAATTTTGTTAATACTGATTTCATTTGATTGGTAACTTATTCCTGTTCTACTTCTGTTGTTTTAATTAGAAATTTTAAAAAGCTTAAAAAATAAATAAAAAAAAATTGACATAAAAGATGACATACTTTTAATAAAGTTAGAAAAATGCCATTACAAAGGTTAAAACTAAATTCCCCTGTAAATCAATTTGAGTCAAATATCACCTCATAATGGGAAGGCCATTTTTTTGTTTGTTTGTTTTTTTAGCAGATTTTTTGATTATTGGTTCGAAGGTGCTCCTGGAATTTTGATTGTGCTCCTAAAAGTTAGGAGCACAAGTCCTCCTAAAGAGAAAAGTAAGCATAGAGCCCTGATGTTAGGTAAGCATTTGGATGTCCTGTCCGATGTACCATATTACCACATAGTCCAGCCATTAACACAGACTGTGTGACTTCACCATTCACTTCGTGTAGAATTTTTTTTTTTTCTGCGACTAAGTGTGCAATAAAATTTTGGTCAACCAAGCCTTGTCTAGTCAACTATCAGGGGGCAGCCCTACCTATCATTCATTGACCTCAAATATGGCTTTTCATCTGGAAGATGTATTTAGTAGCAACTTTACATGGGCTCTCAATCTAATGTTAACCTCGAAAAATGTGCACTATTCAAGTGTGCGGAGTGTGGAAGCTGAACAGTAGCACGCTCACTGCGTGACAGATGGAGGTGCCAGTGCAGTCACTTGCTCGTAAAATACTCAGAAATGCTCATACAGATAAGAGTAGTACATCTTTCAAGTCTGTAAAGACACCACGTTTATTTGTGTGCACTCACAATAACAACGAAACGTTGCGCTTGTGTAAAATAAAGCAAACAGAATGCGCTTTCTGCCGTCACTGTCTCTCTGAACTTGAGCGTGACTTTAAAACTCTGTGTATACTTGCCTTACAGACATGAAAAACATATCTATAGAGAGTGAAATTAACTTTTAAATGAACCAATTCAAATAGAAAATAAATATTCTCAGATTATGTAATCCGTATAAAACATACATACAGGTGCATCACTACTGCGGAGATGACGAGTCGAAACAAAGAAAGCACTAGCTATTCAATAGATTACTTAAACGTTAATGCAGTCTACTTGCTGTTTTTCCCAGACACATTCATAATTATGCAAGCTTTTTTGCGTGTGCTTGAGCGCTTATTAGGCTCATTATTATGATTTATATGGTTTATTAATAAATGTGCGACTAATAGTCGACTAATGCTTAAAATGAAGGACTACTAGTTGACCAGAAAAATCTTTAGTCAAGGGCAGCCCTATCAGGAATAAAACATCTATGGGTGACCAAACAGTTGATGGTCCCCACTAACTTCAGTATTTGCCTAATATTTCACCTACGTGACCGGAAATGAATAGAACAAATATGAATGTTGTCAGGATTGTGGCCTTGGAAATTCTGGTTCAGTTTGGCCAACCACAAATGAATTTTGTTCCTCAGACAGTTTTTGCACTTTTCTCCTTGATTTGTTATAACTTTTGGCAGTCTATAGTACTCCAAATGTTTTTCCTGGTCCAACCAACCCAAAACATGACAATAATTGACAATTTTCAGCAGCAATAATCAGCAAAATAAACAAGTTTCGTACAGTTCAGTGGCATTGTTTATGTTCTGTGCCACCAATATGGCCGACTGAAGACGCATTGTGAAAACACACTATAGTATGGAAAAAATACTATAGAAGTCAATGGGGACCATCAACTTTTTAGCTTATTTTTAGCCTCCAACTCAAACAGTGGTGAGTGAAATGAATAATTTATTAGCCAATGGCTAACAATAGACATCATTTAGTTGCTTAGCATGACAAATCATGAGTGATTTACTTGCATTGGCACGTTGTTGGGGATTTTTCCAATCTATTGTAGGATTTACCATTGATTTGGTGTATTTGAGCTGTTTCTGGGCTTTCCATCAATCATGATTTCATTGCTTTTCACATTTCCCAAGGTGGAATCTCACAACCAATCTGTAATCTTGCAAGACATTTCCTTTACAGGAGGTTTATATAGAATTCCCACTGTCTAACATCCAATATAAATGCTTACATTCAGGATTAGGCTGGAAAAACTGAATGTTAAGATGGTTTGTGGTCAGGTCGGGATGGGATAATCCCTTCGGCTGCTGCCCGACACGCCTGTCTATCATGGCTGATGGAAAAAATAGCCATGAAATGCCCAAACGCTGAAGCTCTTATCTGGTGGTGGAGCATCCAGATATCATTTCTCATTTTGAAGTTTTCTGAATCACCTACTCCAGTCTTATCTTTACAGCAACTAGCTGGACTGGCCAAACGTAGCTCTTTTTTGACGCCATAAACCTGTTCTGAGTGTCTGTCATGTCAAACATGAAATAACACACCCTTTCACTTCAGAAATATTGAACCAAATAAGAGCTACAAGACTCTGTAGATCAAAAGGATTATTCACGTTATGTTGTGGATTTCATTTATATATCAAATAAATTTCATATATATACATATTAGTTGAATTTTAACAATTTTAAATAAATTTAGCTATTTTTTCATATATTTTTTTCATATTTGTTACATACATTTGTTTTATTTATCATATAATATTGATTACATAAAATCTCAATTTTAGGTGTAAATATATATATATATATATATAGTTGAATTTAAATATATTTAGCTATTATATATATATATATATATATATATATATTATATTATATTTGTTACATATAGTTTATCATAATATATATATATATTATATAAAATATACATTTTTAAGTGTGAAAAGATATATGTATGCTACATTTATATATCTTTAGCTATTTTTTTTATATATCTTCAGCTATATTTTATTAATCACATTATATATATTATATAAAATATTTACATTTAAAAATTGATATTTTATATAATATATATTATTAAAATATATATAATATTTTCATATTTGTTACATATATTTTATCATATAATGTAAATTATATAAAATAAATTCAGGTATGTACCTGATGAAGGTCATGTGACCGTAAACATTTCTGACAGTTTTTGCATATTTCGGTAGTGTGCGGGATTTGTTTTTGTTATATATTATATATGATAAAATTTATATAACAAATGTCAATATATATTTTAAAAAATTAAGTGTATTTAAATTCAACTTAAAACAAAAGAAATATATAAAATATAAAAATAAATATTTAAATTTATATATATATATATATATATATATATATATATATATATATATATATATATATATATATATATATATATATATATATTATGTAATTTTTAAATAGAAAGTTTAATCTAAAAAAAAGTAGGAGAAACTTCAAGTTGAAGTCCTTAATGTTAACTGACTGTCAATGACTCATTTTAGCTCTTTATTTCCATCATATTCATCCTGTCATTGTGTAAATAATTGTTTTAATTAATCAAGCAGTCTGATCTCTATCAGAGCAGATTTCTGAGCGCTGCTAAATCCTATTATGAGCGTGTCTTGAAACAAATGAAAATGAATCACAAACAGATTTATTAAAGTTACGGAATTCAGAAGGTTCAGCAAACCGTAAAAGCCCAGAAAACCTGCATATCCAGGAATATATATGTATATTTAAGCTAATTAAAGGAATTCAAACACTTATAGACAGCACTGAATGAATTATTGATGCAGAAATCATTTATTCTCCATAATAGCGACGCCAGGCAACTAATTACAGCAGTCAAATTTGCATCGCTAACAAAAGACGACAGAAGCCATGCGACTGAAGGAAGATCACTGCTGAGAATTAGTGTTACTGCGGAGGAAAACAATCCTCAAAGCTTCACTGATGCCCAGTTTGTCCATTACATTCCTCTCAGTGCTCTCCAGATTTCATTCTCGCTCTTCAAATAGTGTAAGTCTGATTTAATAATGAGTTTACATATGGCAGGACGTGAGGAGGAAGCCGTCCAAACAGGATCAAGCCTCCGCCGGGCGACGCTCTGGATGAAATTGTTTGTTCATTCCTTGCCAATTATCATTTCTCCTCAGAATAACCAACTCTGACTTCTTTTTTTATCTTTGTGTTGATGCATAGCAGGGGAAGCAGGGCCGGCTGGAGATCTGGCTCAGGTCGGAGATGACTTTCGCTTCTCTAATTGGATTTGCTGCTGCCAGTGTCGAGCTCACAGGCCTGGACGGACGCCAGTCCACTGCATCTGGGTTCGGTCCTTCAAGCTTCAGCGCTTCGCTGATTCTCATTCATTACGCTGGCGTGTGAAAGCGTAACTCGGAATAGGGAGATTGGAAGAAGAGTGCAGAGGGACTTCCAACTGGAACTGCAGGTGAAAGATCTGCTGCAGTGATTTCACTCAAGAGTCACAACTGTGATGATTCTCTGGTGACACGGGAAGATTCGAGGTGATCCGGGGTTGATTATATGTGCTACTAACTTAGCCAGTGTTCTTATTGATAGGCTACATAAAACTAAAAGTATTCATTAGTTTAAATTAATTTAAATTAATCTGAAATTAAATAAAATATAGATATTAGATGACAAAAACTAACAAAATTGCTAAAATGTAGTAGAATTACTAAAATGTAAACTAAAAAAATAACAAAAGCACAGCAAAATTATTCAAATGTAAACTAAAAACTAAAACAATGACAAATGTGCGTAGCAAAGTTGGTAAACTAGATGACAAAAGCATGTAGCAAAATTACAAAAATGTAAACTAAAAAAAATCAAAAACGTAGCAAAAATTCTAAAACATGAACTAAACAAGTACAAAATGACAAGCACATAGCAAAATTAGTCAAATGTAAACTAGAAAATACAAAAGCATGTAGCAAAACTACTAAAATGTAAACTAAAAACTAATAAAAAAACATGTAGCAACATTTTCTAAAACATAAACTAAAAACTAAAACATGAAAAAAGCATGTAGCAAAATTACTAAAATTAATAAAAGCTAAAAATGACAAAAGCACAAATTACTAAAATGTAAACAAAAAAATGATAAAAGCACTTAGAAAAATGATTAAAACATAAACTAAACACTAAAAATTGACAAAAGCACATAAAAATTATTTTTTAATTTAAAAAAAAAAAAAAGGTCAATGTAACATAATAAATACTATAAAAATGTTCATATAAAATACTAAAATAATACTGAACTTAATTACATCTTTTAGCAGCATTACAGTATGTATATAAAACAAAAACAACAGAGATCTCATTTACGATGACAGCATTAAATTTGTATAAGCTAACAGTTCAACAGGCTGTTTTTTGTAAGCCGTTGCTGTATCTTTATTATTCCATTCATGCATTGGTGGAGCAGCAGCATGTGCAGCATTACTGACCTTGATATCTTAAAGAATTCAACATGACGTGTGGTGAAGCTCCTGCAAGTGTGTGTGTGTGTGCTCTGTTTGACAAAGTCCATGCATGTTTTAATAGATAATGTTCCCACTATCTCTATCTGCAGGCCATGTGTAATCCACAAACTCTGTTGAATCACGCCAGCATGTGATGGAATAACCGCAGGTCTGCTTAAATACATTTGTTGACTCACCTTTTCACCAATTACAGGACAGATAGCAGCAGTTTCCATTTGGACGGCACATTCGAATGCATAAACATCCCGTGTGCTATTGATTCGCTCCCTCTGGGTTCAGGAAATTAGATCGCGTGAACGGCGCAGTATATTTTAGATGTAAAAAACGAAGCTTCTTACGGCTTTCCAATAAACGTAAAGACAAACGACGACGCAAAATACGGCTTCACTGAGTGATGCAATGCACGTTTCTTAATGATAACTGCGCTTTCAGTGAACTGCCTTGTTTTCTGTGCTATCCTATAATACTCTCATTTGATGTTGTGTCAACGTGGAGCGCACAGGGGCCGCCGCGGGCCCCCAGAATGAACGTCTGTGACTGATGCACTTGAAGCTGCGACTGTAGAGGATGAAAGGCAGCGCGACCACAGCGATGACTACGACAACCACACTTCCAGCCATCACAACACAGATGCCTGGTTTGACTTTTGGTTCGAAATGGACAGTGCATCCACTCAGTATTATAACTTTACAGATCACGCTCTCTGTGGAAACAGAGTATAAAAGATAGAAATATCATTCTTATTTAACTCAAGGGCTGGTATGTGAATGAAGTATTACTATTGAATGATGGCAAAAAATGTGCTATTTCTGAGCTGTGCTCAAATTACATGCTTGTGTACATGAATATTACAATGTGCATATGTTTTCTAATCAAAGCAAATTTTATGTACATATTTCAAACCTACAATAGCAAGGGTTTATTCATGAACCATCAACATTATGTATTAATGAAGATGTGTATGCATTAGTTTGGTTCAGAAATGTTTAAATAATAAATGTACTAAAATATGTGCTAAATATAAATTTTTAAATAAAATAAATACATTTCTAAAATAAAATAATTTGTAATTAGTACTTTTCCTGAAAAAACATCCTTAACTGGTTTAGAGGTTTGGCAATGTACCCACAGAGACATGTGGGTCAGATATTTTTGGATCGTTTGACTACTCAAAAGAGAATATAGGAAAATAAAATTCATTTGTGTTTCCTGCTAGCTAAATTTCACATACACAAACATTTACTAGCTCTAAACCTTGCTTTTCTTTATTCAAGGTACACAAGTATATGGAAACTATCTAAAGCTCTGTTCATCACAAAGCTGTCAAAACCGCATCTCTATATTTATCCTTTGTGTCCTCTACATTTAAACGTTATTGTTCTTGTTTTACCCTGCCTGGCAACACGTCTATCTGTGCTCTTGTTTTTATTTTCTTTGTTTCTTTATCTGTATTTGCATTGTACTGCCTTACTGTTTTGTACTGTTTAATGAAAAGCCTTCCGTCGTCCCGATCTGAATCTAATAATTCGCGAAACTCGTTTTGAAGTTCTTGAATCAAATGATTCGCAATGCGCGCTTTGAAGTTCTTATCTGAATCAAATGATTCGCGATCCGAACTCCCGCTAAATCAAATGATTCGTGAAACGCGCTCCAAAGTGCCTATCTAAATCAAATGATTTAAGAACCCGCTCCGAATTTCTGATCTGAATCAAATTATTCACGAAATGCGCTTTGATCTAAGTGAAATGATACGTGATAAGTTTTAAGTTCGAATCAAATAATTCACAATCTGCGCTCCGAAGTCCCGATCCAAAAGATTCGCGAAACGCGTTCTGAATTCCCGATCTAAATCAAACAATTCGCAATACGTGCTTTAAAGTTCTTATCTGATTTAAATGATTCGCGATCCGAACTCCCGATCTGACTCAAATGATTCGCGAAACGCGTTCTGAATTTTCGATCTAAATCAGAAGATTCGCAATACGCGCTTTGAAGTTCTTATCTGAATCAAATGATTCGCGATCCG
>CM070016.1:25653357-25885857 GCA_036247105.1 Cirrhinus mrigala
TGTAGTTGTTACTTATGTAGTTGTTTTGATAGTTTTTAAAAGAGTTTTGAAAAAAAAAAAAAAAGAAAGAAAAGAAAAATCATGAATTTACTCAGTAATGCAATTTTGAGTTTTTCAGCATCTAATTTAATAAGTTTATCATATTGTGAAATGACTTCGATTAATCATATTTTTAAATAGCTTTTTAATGGAATTTTGTTTATTTTTACCCAAAAATGAGAAGCTAGTCAATGCTTAATTCATCTGCCACAGTAATGTCTTTTAATTATTTAAAGTTGCCTAATTTTCTTAGCAAGATTAGCAGATTTTGACCATTTCATGTGAATTTGATTAATCAAATTTTTATTACTATTTTTAAAACTTTTGTTCATTTTTACTCAAAAAAGAGGCTCCAGTCAATGATTTACTATTCTGCAATAATAATGTTTTAATTATTTTAAATCGAAATAATTTAATTAATTCAGTTATATTATTTATTTTTTATTTTAAAATAATTTTATAAATTTCATTAATGTTTTAAACATTTTTTTTAAATTCAGTAAAATAGTTTTAAAAATGTAAAAAAAAAACAAATTGCAATTTTTTAAAAATAATTCTTAGAAATGTGTCATTTTTAATTAATTTTAATGGGTTGTTTTAATCAGTTTTAATGTAAATTTGATTAATCAATTTTAATTACTGTTTTTACATTTTGTTAATGTTTTAATTTTTTTACATTTAAATTATTTAATTTAATTTCATTATATTATTTATTTTTTATTTTAAAATAATTTTATAAATTTGATTAATGTTTTAAACATTTGTATTTCAATAAAATAGTTTAAAAATGTAAAAAACAAATTAAGTTTCTTTTAGCATTTTCATAATTTAAATGTGTAATTTTTAATCATTTTTAATGGGTTGTTTTAATCAGTTTTAATGTAAATTTGATTAATAACATTTTTAATTACTACTTTTAGATTTAGTTTATTTTTACTCAAAAAAGAGAGGCTCCAGTCAATGATTTACTATTCTGCAATAATAATGATTTAAATTTAAATTTAAATCATTTAATTAAATTAATTTTATTGTATTATTTATTTTTTATTTTATAAATTTGATTGTTTTAAACATTTTTTTAATTCAATAAAATAGTTTAAAAATGACCTTTTTTAAAATAATTTTCATAATTTGAATGTGTAATTTTTAATCAATTTTAATAGTTTGTAATCCGTTTTTAATAGTGTTATGTGGACATGTTTCTGCCACAATATGGAAAAAAAAAAGGAAAAAAGCAAATTTTCTCTTATTATTTTATCGCAATTCTGAAAAAAAGAACAAATTGCGAGGACTTGCAGTTCTGAGGCCAAAAAGGTAAAAATGTAGTGATTATACAAACTCACGATTCTAATTTTTGCCCTTGCAATTCTCTCATGATTCTTTTTTTTTTTTTTTTTTTTCCGTCACAGAATGAAAAATGAAAAAGGTAATTGCGACTTTTTATCTCACAATTCGGGTGTTTTTTTTCTTCAGATTATCAAGTTTATGTCTCACAATTCTATCCTACAGCAGAAACGAGCTTTGATACATATCAGTGCTGTAATGATATCTCCCAAATAACATATTTCCTAACTTTGTGAACTAAACTCAAGATTTTCTTCTTGAATATAGGCTATGTGGATTTGCACAGGTGTCTCATGAGGACTTGCATGCAGTACAGAATGATGCATCAAACCCCAATTCCACTGCAGTATAAGAGGACTGATACCAGTCTTGGATGTTTTCAATGAACAGAGTGTATGCGTTTGCAATTTCCACATTTCTCAGTGGAGGAATAACAGTTACCAAACCTCCTGTTTATAACCTCAAAAGATCCCGCACCAGCACACAATAAGTCATAAATCCTGGAAATGAAATCTGCCGCATATACGCGGCTCCATCCAGGAGACACAAACATGCGTGCGGTGCTGATACGGCAGCCCATCTGCAATCGCCCTGCATCTGAATAATGGCACTGCCGAAACAGCCCTGAGATTCATGCCGATCTGCGCTCGACCCAGGACTCTATATTTCTTTTGTTGCCAATAAAGGAGGAGTCCTGCTGCCCGCCGACAATAATGACATCATGAGCGTCTGTGCCGGTGATATGGAGGTGATGGATACTGTGAGCTCCTCCTTCAGAGAGATGTGAGGATAAGGTAAGAAATGTGACGCACACACAGATGTCAAGTCAAACTCTGTTTGGTTTCAAAATGACATTTCAGAATGTAAAAATGCACTTATGCAATTAATAATTTTATTAGGAAAGTACCATATGCATAGACTACCGGTCAAAAGTTAATAATAATGGTAATATTTTTAAAGAAGTCTCTTTTGCTCACCAAGGCTGCATTTATTTGATCAAAAATACTGTAAAATTGTGAAATATTATTACAATTTAAAATAGCTGTTTTCCGTGTGAATATATATTAAAATTTAATTTATTAATTGTGATCAAAGCTAAATTTTCTGCTTCGTTACTCCAGTCTTCAGTGTTACATGATCCTTCAGAAATCATTCAAGCAGTTGTTTTTTTTAAAGAGTTGTTTTGAACTCTGATTGTTTTATAAATTTACTCAATAATGGAATTTTGTTCATTTTTGACTTCAGAAATGAGACTCTAGTCAAATTTTTTTTAAGCAAATCTTTTGTTTATTTTACCCCCAAATTGAGATGCTAGTCACTGATTTACTCATCTGCCACAATAATGTCTTGATTATTTTAATTTGACAGATTTCCAGCTAATCTTCAGCATTTGTTTCAACAAAAATGACATGCAGTGGACCACTGCCATGAAACACAAAACGGACACATTTCTGTCTAGTGAGCTTTAAATTGCTGCCTTCAGCCATCATTGATTGTCCGTAACTTAAGATTTACTTATTATATTGCTTGAGTTTGTTGAATGAGGCCTATGACTTATAATATAGTTTTATATATTATAAACACCATATATATAAACACCACAGGTAAATAGGGTAAAACAATTTATAGACGTAAACAGCTAATAGATATGACTATAGTTACACTGTTGATTAAACGTACAACTTTAAGAATTTGCATGTGTTTCCAAAACATAAATCTGAACACTGGATAAAGTCAGGTTTAAAGTTCTTGTTTGATTTTGTTGACACATTAAAGTTTTCTCCAGAGGGGATTTTGGATTTCTCTTTTTGTCACTCCATAAATCAGAGAAAAGCTGTCAAGAGCCAGAAAATAATAGTTTCACCATGTTTTTAGGATTAAAATGTTAAATATTTCTCAGGGGAGTGATATATGAACAAACCCTTCTACAAAAATGTTCAGAATATGGATGGGAATAAAACTAAGTTTGGTGCATGTAAGCACTACTGAAGTGAAGAAAAAAACATTATTTTGAAAGAACGTCATTTAAAGATATGTACTGTAATTGAAAACTACAGACAGAAATAGATGAAGTGCAAAAATAAAACCAGGCGAATGATACATGAACAAACTCCTCTATAAAAGCTTTTGGAATATAGAAAGGTATATATAAAGGTATTCTGTAAATTCTGGTGTAAGTGCTGCTGAAGTGGAGAAACAAACTAATTTTAAGAAAATGACCTTTAAATATATATATATTAAAATATACAAACACAAATAGATGAAGTGCAAAAATAAAGGCAGGCGATTGATATATATACAAATCCCTCTATAAAAACTTTTGGAATGTAGAAAGTGTAACGGTACGCAGATCTCATGGTTCGGTACATACCTCGGTTCGGGGGTCTCGGTTCGATACGATTTCGGTACAACAGGAAAAATCTACTATGCTTGCTATGCTAAGTTTCTTTTCATTTATTTTGGTCAGACAGTAGTACAAATTACAATTTTTTTCCACCTAGATGTGAAAATACTAAACATTCTCAAATTATAATGTTATATATATATATATTCTGCAGTACATATATACATACAAGGAATAAATACTTGAAATATATTTGATTTAGTAAACAGATAAACAAGGTCAAAAAAACAGTGCGACACGTAACGTAGCCTATATATGCTGAGTTTCAGTTCATTTTTGTGACAGAAAGGAAGCTCTAATGGCAGAAAGTGACATGCAGAAAAAAGTGACAAAGGCCTCATGCACTGAACCGAGATAGTACGAATGCATGTATCGTTACACCCCTAGTAGAAAGGTATAAAACTGTAAATTCTGGTGCATGTAAGTGCTGCTGAAGTGAAGAAAAAAAACTAATTTTGAGAAAATGTCTTTTAAAAATATGTATTCTAATTAAAATCTACAGACACAAATGGATTAAGTGCAAAAATAAAACCAGGCGAATAATATATGAACAAACTCCTCTATAAAAAGTTTCAGAATATGGAAAGAAATAAAACTATAAATTTTGGTGTATGTACGTGCTTCTGAAGTGGAGAAACAAATTAGTGTTAAGAAAATGAAGTTTAAAGATATATTGAAATGTACAGACACAAATAGATAAAGTGCAAAAATAAAACCAGGCGAATGATGTATGAACAAACCCCTCTATAAAAACTTTCAGAATATTGAGTGGAATAAAACTGTAAATTCTGGTGCATGTAAGTGCTGCTGAAGTGAAGAAAAAACTCATTTTGAGAAAATGTCTTTTAAAAATATGTAGTGTAATAAAAAAATCTACAGACATAAATAGATGAAGTGCAAAAATAAAACCGGGCGAATGATATATGCACAAACCCCTCTGTAAAAAGTTTCAGAATATAGAAAGAAATGAAACTGTAAATTTTGGTGTATGTAATTGTTGTTAAAGTGGAGAAACAAACTAATTTTGATAAATGACCTTTAAAGATATGTATTGTAATTAAAACTGAAAGACACAAATAGATGAAGTGCAAAAATAAAACCAGGCGAGTTATATATGAACAAACCCCTCTATAAAAACTTTTGGAATATAGAGTTGAATAAAACTGTAAATTCTGGTGCATGTAAGTGCTGCTGAAGTGAAGAAAAAACTCATTTTGAAAAAATGTCTTTTAAAAATATGTAGTGTAATTAAAATCTACAGACACAAATAGATGAAGTGCAAAAATAAAACTAGGCAAATAATATATGAACAAACCCCTCTATAAACATTTTCAGAATATAGAAAGAAATAAAACTGTAAATTTTGGTGTATGTAATTGTTGTTAAAGTGGAGAAACAAACTAATTTTGATAAATGACCTTTAAAGATATGTATTCTAATTAAAACTGAAAGACACAAACAGATGAAGTGCAAAAATAAAACCAGGCGAATGATGTATGAACAAACCCCTCTATAAAAATTTTCAGAATATTGAGTGGAATAAAACTGTAAATTCTGGTGCATGTAAGTGCTGCTGAAGTAAAGAAAAAACTCTTTTTGAGAAAACGTCCTTGAAAGATATGTAGTGTAATTAAATCAACAGACACAAATAGATGAAGTGCAAATATAAAACCAGGCGAGTGATATATGAACAAACCCCTCTATAAAAACTTTTGGAATATAGAGTTGAATAAAACTGTAAATTCTGGTGCATGTAAGTGCTGCTGAAGTGAAGAAAAAACTCATTTGAGAAAATGTCTTTTAAAAATATGTAGTGTAATTAAAATCTACAGACACAAATAGATGAAGTGCAAAAATAAAACTAGGCAAATGATGTATGAACAAACCCCTCTATAAAAATTTTTAGAATATTGAGTGGAATAAAACTGTAAATTTTGGTGTATATAGGTGCTGCTGAAGTGAAGAAAAAACTCCTTTTGAGAAAACGTCCTTTAAAGATATGTATTGTAATTAAAATCTACAGACACAAATAGATGAAGTGCAAAAATAAAACCAGGCGAGTGATATATGAACAAACCCCTCTATAAAATCTTTCAGAATATAGAGTTGAATAAAACTAAATTCTGGTGCATGTAAGTGCTGCTGAAGAATAGAAAGAAAAACTCTGGCCCTTAAAGATAGATTTTGAATTTGAATACATATGCAAATAGATAAATTTCATAAAATAACGCATGGATGTGTATTTTCTTTTCACTTGTCTGAATGAAGAAATCTCAAAATTGACAAGTGTATGACAAATGTTTTGCCTTAATATAATTTTTGTAAGATATTTTACCACTCTTTTGTGTTACAAATGATTTAGGAAAAGTACCAGATTAATTTATGACAAGAGTGCACCTCAGAAATCTACATCATAACAGGAGTTCTGACTTTTGTCACAAAAAGACTTTCTTTGTTGCCTTTTTACCTATCACGCAATAGAAATCTTAAGAAATTATATATCACCTGAAAACTTAATCTCAGAATTCATCCTTTGAAAACCATTTTAAAATTAGACATTGCAATACCATGGAAATTGTACATCAAAATCATATTACAAAATGTTTTCATTCATGAATTATAAAAATGTAACTCTGGATAGTGCATTTTCAGGTCTATGTTCAAAATAGGGAGTGACAGGGTTAAAGGTTTAATAGTGCAGGACTTAGCAGTCTAATCCCACACTAACTGAAACTCCCAAAAAAGAGAAATATATTATCTGACTAGATATAACTTTTGCGATTATAATGTGATTTGTGGCATTTAATTCAAAGAGCATTAATTGGCTTAATTTGATGGGAAAGACTAAGCAAAACAAGTTATAGGATTTCTAATCAGGCCTCAAAGTTCTTCAAGCGAATGCAATCATTCAGGGGTTCGAGGAGGTTCATGTTTTGACGGGTTGGGAGGGATTGGGACGACAGCGGTCAGGCAGGATTGGTCATTTGCATGCCTGATTTAATGACACTTGGTCGGCAGCGGCGCAGATCGATATGAATCTCCTCGTCTGTTCATCAGGGCTTTAGACCTTCCCGCGGTTTAAGTGCGTGTTGTTAAATGAGATATCAGCTCTTCGATTTTTCCACATCTGCGCTTGTGCGTTTGGGAGAAGAGTGTTCGCTCTCTGAGTGCTTTTGACACCTTCACATTTCAATTAGACGTGATTTGTGTTTGAATACGGGGAGATTTCATGAATTAAAAGCATCAGGCTCTAGCATTTTATGTTCAGTGTTGCTCATGGTGTCATCTCATCTTGTTTGAGTCCTCCTGTGTAAATGTTTCTGATAAAATAATGTTGAACCATATTGTCAATACAAAATGGAGAAGAATAGTAATAATGCTACTACATTTTCCAGTAGTGTCACAGTAACAAAATACTGCAGGTTTAACATTCTGACTGTTTAAATTAAATGATTCACTGAATTATTTGATTTGTCACCCCATAGTGTTTCCACAAGTGTTTTGTGGACACAGTTAGTAAAATATTGTAGGGAATTTTACTGAAAAATGAGGCACTAATCAATGGTTAACCTATCTGCCACAATGTCTTTAAATTATTTTCGTGTGGCAGGTTTTCATCTTTTAATCTGATCAATTTATCATCATATCATGACACAAAATTAGTTAACATTTTTACTATTATTTATTTATTAAAATAAGTAATATTGATGAAATATTTATAAATGGTCATTTCTTTTATTGACTTTTTGATTAATTCTCAATAATGGAATTTTGTTCAGTTTTACCCCAAAATACATTTTTACTGTTTTTTATTAATTAAAATGTTTGATATTGATAAAATATTTAAAAATTGAATTTTTTTTCAGTAGACTTTTTAATTAATTAATAATATGGAATTTTGTTCGTTTTTACCCCAAATTACATTTTGACTGTTGTTTATTTATTCAAATATTTTATATTGATAAAATATTTAAAAATTGTAATTTTTTTATTAACTTTTTAGTTAATTCTCAATAATGGAATTTTAATTTTTACCCCAAAAGAAATTTTTGCTGTTATTCATTCAAATATTTTATATTGATAAAGTAGTTAAAAATCATTTTTATTGACTTTTTAAGTGATTCTCAATAATAGAATTTTAATTTCTACCCCAAAATACATTTTTACTATTGTTATTTATTAAAATATTTAATATTGATCAAATATTAAAAAAAAAAAAATGTTTTTTTTAATTAATTCTCAATAATGGATTTTTTTTTTTTCATTTTTACCCCAAAATACATTTTTACTGTTGTTTATTTATTAAAATATTTAATATTGATAAAATATTTAAAAATGGTCATTTTTAACTTTTTTATTAATTCTCAATAATGGTATTTTTTTTTTTTTACCCCAAAATACATGTTTACTATTGTTTGTTTATTAAAATATTTAATATGCATAAAATATTTAAATATTCTCAATAATGGAATTTTCTTAATTTTTACCCAAAGATGAGACACTAGTCAATTATTTACTCATCTGCCACAGTAATTATTTTATTCTGTCAGATTTTCATCATTTAATCTGATAAATTTATCACATCATGAAATAAATTTGATTTTCTGGAAAATATTTAAAAAATTGCAATTAAAAGTTTATTAAAAATTTAAATAATAATTATAATTATAATTATAAATTCTTAATAATGGGATTTAGTTAATAGATGGCTTGGACCCTGATGGGAAACGCAGAGGCCGCTGACGTGTCATTGTGTGTTCAGCTCGTTTCTTTGGCAGCCCAATTGTGATTAATGGCATGAGGCGCAACAACACAAGCTACATGAGCATGTAATCATCATTAATTACTCTAACGCTGAATGAGCTGTTGTTCCTCGGGCATTAAGTTATCAGCAATAACGTTCCACTTGGATGGACAGCGAATCAACATAACCAAGTTACCAAACCACAGGCTGCAAGCGTACAATCTCTTCAGATTGATTGGTGCTTCCAAACAAGCTTTGGATGAAAAAACATTTCACATGAAGAATCTGTTGATGCTTCTAAAACTGAGATGAGTAATGTTCACTGAATGTTCAATGCAGGAACGAACCATGAAAAACCAAAACACTTGAGTGAAATAGCTGAAAAAGGTCTGTTTTACCTCTAAATGTCTGTATTCAGACTCTCACAATAAGTGAAATCATGAATTATGGCAGAATGCTGATAAGCCTGTCGCTCGCATTGGGTTATAAATCAAAAAAACTCCAATTGAGGTTTAGCAAATACGTTGACCTTTGTAGATCCATTTCGTGCAAATGTGTTTCCCGCTTCTTATCTCACCGTGAAAAATAATAACTGCCAGGTAAATTGTATCTGTGATTTGCACGTGATAAATACTTTTAAAGCCACATTAAACTGTACAATTTCATGCCGCCTGGCTTGGAGTCGAATACAGAAAGCTTAATGGAGCCATATGAAGCCATGCATAATTCATGATCGCTACATATCTGAGAATTACACTCAAAATGCAAGAGGGAAAAGGTTACGGGTGTGCAGAGTCAAAGTGGCAATTGACAAATTTGATGGTTTTCGTAATACTGAAGTGAATTGCTTTTGAATATTGGAGGTTTTACCCTCTTGACCCACAAATGAATGTTTGCTGAACATCCAAGATGTAGATGAATTTGGTTCTTCATCAGATTTGGAGAAATGTAGCATTGCTCAATCGCTCACCAATGGATGCTCTGCAGTGAATGGGTGCCATCAGAATGAGTCCAAACAGCTGATAAAAACCTCACAAGAATCCACAAATAATCCACACCACTCCAGTCCATCAGTTAACATCTTGAGAAGCCAAAAGCTGTGTGTTTGCAAAAAACTAATTCATCATTAAGACGTTTTTATCGTCAAACTGTCGCTTTCTGCTTAAATACTATAACGTTTCCTCCAGTAAAAAAGTCATCTCGTCTAAATGAAGAGAGAAATCTGCACAGATCAAGCGGTGTTTACAAGCCAAAACAGTTCAAAACTGCTCTAAACAAATTAGGGGTCGACCGACATGCATTTTTCAGGGCTGATGCCGATACCAATTATTACAGATCAAGTAGACCGATAACCGATATTCTGAACCGATTTACAGTGTATGTCTGGTGTAAAAACGAAAAATTAATGTCAAAATTAAAAGAGTTTTGGGCTCTGACAAAAACTGTCTTCCCTGGTGTTGGTTGAGTGTAGTACTCCCACACTTCACTTCTTACTCTTGTCTTCCTCTGTGCATTCATCTACAATAAGGGTAATATAAACAGAAAGGTAAAAGTGGGGCCACCTTCATGATTAACCTTATGAATATTGTACTACAGCTAAACAGCTTGGGGAAATGCAAGTATTTGGCTTCAATAATTTACATGTTAGAAATGTATGTGTAATAGCTTAACCTCTCATCATTTCTCATTAATTCTTTTATGATGACTAAAACATAACCTGCAATAGTAGAGGTGACTATTCAATTTATCATCTAATGCACATCAGTGGATTAACTTAAAAAAACAATGTATATCCTAAGTATAAATAATTTAATTGTCTTTATAGCTCTGAAACAGGTTAATTTAGCTCAAAGGGAATTGTTTAAGGTATTATAGGGAATTTGAACAGAATCTCCGTATGAACAAGCCGTATGACATCAACTCTGCAATACATATTGCTATCCAAAATATAGTGAAACATGTATATGAATGCAATCAGAGTTGTATGAAAAATGATCCTGGCACTCCCAAGCTTTAGAATGGCATAGAAGGGTGTTTCTCTTCATCAGTCCAAAATAAGTCCAATAAAGTGCATCCATCCATAATAAAAAGTGCCTCACATGGCTCCTATAGTGAATAGGAGGCCTGAATAAAGGCCTCCTATAGTGAATCGATGCGTTTTGTAAGAAAAAGATCCTTATTTAAAACATAAGAATCACTTTAATCTAGCTTGCGCTAACAGTTGTACACGGAACTTGCTGCTTTAGCAGTACTGAAACACCGTCTAAGCTGTTTGCCAATCACAACGCAGTGGAACAGCTAACCAATCACAACACATTTTGTTTTTCGGAAGGCGGGCCTTCATTAAACCCGGAACTAATCGAGCAATTTGTGCCAGGCTGGGAGAAATATATTGTAATAATGTAAATTATGTGAAAAATAATGCATTTTTTGAACCACCAAGCATGAAAGCATTTTCTAGTACACCCTCAAAACAAAATCAAGACTTTGTAAAAGAGCATATTAGGACCCTTTAAGAAGACTGCAACTATTTTCATGAAACTATAACACTAATAGCCTATTATAGACACCCTTAGTTCAATAGCCTATTGAAATGTCTCAATTTTTGTCATCCTAATCTTGGCCGATGTGTCACTAGAAATTTCAGTAAGTTTTAATTTACAGTACAGTGCAAATGAAGGCATAAAACAATTTAATTTATCTTTTAATCAAATGAGAGTTAAACTAACACAGGGGTTTACCATTAAAATTAAAACATGGAAGAACTAGCGTATTGTGTAGTTTATTCTTTTAAACAAAATTGTAATAATTGTAGTAGTAGTAGTATTATGTATATTCTACCGCACCACAGTAATATATTTCTGACAAACTAAACGGAACCTATATTTTGATGGGTTGCCATGAGGACCTTTAAAGTCTCTGTAGCCTATTAAATGATATGGCGATAGTTTTACTCAAATGAATTGGTCAAATGCTCATGAATGAGTCTCAGACCAGTTCTGAATGTGGTGTTCATGTATTTATGTCTTCATTTAGTGAGATGACAGACGCTGAAATCACCACGAGTGCAGTGCGCTTCAGTATGTGTGTAGTAAACAAAACCGTGCGTCTTTGCCATTCACACACAGAACACACAGGATTCATATTTAAATAGTATTTTTGCGGCTTAATATTTACAGATATTAATTAGGGGTGGGAAAAAAAATCGATATTGCAATATATTGTTGTGTTCTCTGTCGCAATAAATAATCGATACACTAACAGCCAATATCGATATTTTATTACAACACAAAATGATTAATTTACCCGTTGTCAGTGTCACTGTCACTACCCAATATCTACCATTCTGTTTGCGGGGGGCGCTGTTCGAGTAAATAGGGGTAAAGTGGCGCAAACAGCGGCCGGTGAAGAACACAAGTTAACTAACAACAACAGAGAAGAAGCGCAGAGAAAGGCGGAAAATAATAAAAAACAAATCAAAGACCCACCCGCTAGTTTCTACTCTAAAGTGTGGAGACACTTCGGGTTTTACGAGACAGTCGACGGAAAAAGACTATGCAATCTGCAAGAACTGCAAAGATAAAATATAACAGCAACACTACGAATCTGCAAATGCACCTCGTTCGCTATCATGGTGAACTACTCTCAGGTGATAATGAGGGCAAACCAAGTCAACCGACAATCACTACTGCGTTCAAAGCAAAGCTCCCCTTTGGGTCGCCGAGGGCAGAGAGTATCACTAAGTCCATCGCCGAATTTATTTGCAAGGACCTTCGCCCTTACAGCGTGTAGTGTAATAAATGTTTATCTGTCTAGCTGTACAGTGTTTACATTTAAGACCAGGAGGCAGTGAGTTATTATGCAAATGCATATTTCTTTGCACAATGTTGGAAATGTTGGCATTAATAAATGCATCAGATTTCCTTATTATTTCCTTATTCCTTATTTTTCTTTTTCAGTCACATATATCGTGATATATCGTTGATGAAATTTCTTCCAATATATTGAATATCGTAGATATCGCGAATCGTGATATTATCATTATCGTGGGCCACATATCGCCACAGAATTGAATCGTGAGTTACCTGTATCGTCCCACCCCTAATATTAATCCATATCGTGGCTCAAATTAATTGTACTGACCCACTTTTGATTAATTAATCCAAACTTCGACAATATCCGTGACACTCCACGTTATACTTCCATTTATGACTAGATTCCATGATTCCGTCCGTGTTATCCGCATTGCAACTTCAGCAACGTTTGAGAGACAGCTGATGCGTGATCACTGAAGCAGCTCCAGTTAGCAAGTGCTTTCAGTGTGAAAGTGCAAAACTTTCAGTGCCTTCAGCCTTCCGCATTGATTGGTCAGACTCGTGATTCCCAACAAATCAGTGAGCGGAGATTACTCTCAGCCACAGAGTGGTGAGTTGCAACAAGCTGCATCAGAGCCAAATAGCGTGTTTCGAAATAAATAATTTTATCGGCGAATCGGTTTTGAAAATGACCGATGCAAATAATCATAAAAATGCTTGAAAGAAGTCCACAACAAAGATTAATAGATAATGTACTCACCCCTTTGTCATCCAAGATGTTCATGTCTTTCTTTCTTCAGTCGTAAAGAAATTATGTTTTTTGAGGAAAACATTTCAGGATTGGTGCCCCGAGTTTGAACTTCCAAAATGCAGTTTAAATGCAGTTGTAAACAATCCCAGCTGAGGAAGAAGGGTCTTATCTAGCGAAACAGTCTGTCATTTTAATAAAAATAATACAATTTATATACTTTTTGATCTCAAACGCTCGTCTTGTCTCACGCTGCCTGGACTCTGTTTTTGTCAGGTTCATGACAGTTAGTGTATGTCGAAAAACTCCCATCTCATGTTCTCCCTCAACTTCAAAATTGTCCTTTATTGCTGTTTTACCTTTTTTATGAAGGGTGTTTGATGATCTTTACATGTTCACTTTGCAAAGACTGTGTCGTAGAGGACTGCATTGGGTTTGGGCTCCCACAAGACCCAATGCAAATCTCACGGACCTTTATCTTTGCTGTTGGCGGTCAATTTACAATACGTGTGCACAAATATGCATTAATTCATGCTTAACTAATGCAGAGATAATCATGAGTTAATGTATAACTCATGAAGGACTTAACCATTTATTAATAATTACTTCATCAGCAACAAATGAACATTCTATATGATTCATAGATTAAGTAATCAATACATTGTTATTAGTTAAATGTGTTATAATGTCTTAATTCCCTAATAACTTTTTTTATTAACTAATGGTGTAAATTGTGTTAATTACCGCAATGGGTTGAAGCCACGCATTTCATCTTCCAGTTGTCTGCTTTAATTAATCATTACCTAATGATTTGCAAAGATATCATTAGGTTATGACTTTACTTGTTGAGGCACAGAACTATTAACTAATTAAGTAATATGTCATTGTGGTTACGGATTTAGAATTAGATAGTATGCCTCAACAAGTAAAGTCATAACAATGATATTTTTGCAAATCATTAGGTAATGATTAATTAAAACAGACAACTGGAAGCTGAAATGAATAGCTTCAACTCATTGAACCAACTAATTCTATATCCATACCCATCATCTCGGATGACAAGGGGGTGAGTACATTATCTGAATATTTGTGTTCTGGAAGTGGACTTCTCCTTTAATATCGGTGCCGATAATCAGCCTGTCCACCTCTAAAACAAATATGTGGGTGGATTTTGATGTGAAAGGACAACCAGAGGAAGCCTTTTTTATGGATTATGGACTCATAATTGAGCGGAAGTGACATTTTGAAGTAAAACCGTCTTAATGATGGATTTGTTTCTTACAAACATGCAGCTTTTGGCTTTATAAGATGTTAACTGATGGACTGGAGTGGTGTGGATAACTTGTGGATTATTGTGATGTTTTTATCAGTTGTTTGGACTCTCATTCTGACGGCACCCATTCACCTCAATTGACGAGCAAGTGATGCAATGCTAGATTTTTCCAAATCTGATGAAGAAGCAAACTTACCTACATCTTGGCTTGAGGGTGAGCACATTTTCTGCCAAAAATCATTTTTGGGTGAGTTATTCCTTACAGTTCTCTATCAAGTTTTCCTGCAGGTTTAATTTTGAAGTGTGCAACATAAAAAGCTTGTAAGACACAGTGTGTCGCAGACTTCCTCTCCTAGAATTGTTTGCTAATGTAATTACGTTTAATTGGTGATCTGACAGCGGAAGACTTAAATTGATAATTAGCTTCTCAAAGGAGAAAATAATTACTTTCTGTTTGAGATTTGTACTCGGTCTTTGGACCGACTCCAGATACCGACTTTGAGAATGATTAATTTTATAGCTCACAGATGATATCAAAGGATGCTTCACTCGACTCGACGCTTAACTCGTGAATTGTCTTTGCCAGCTTTCTCTCAGCAGACTCTGTCTGGATTTGTTGTGTTGCAGTTCCCGGGTCATTACGTGCTTATTTTTTAATACACATTGACTTCCCTGTCACTAATTGTGTTAACTAAGCTACGATTAAAGGTCAAAGCAAATTAATCAATGTGAAAAGCAGCTGTATAATTGATGATTGGATGATGTCCTGCAGATTAAAACCATTTGTATCTATTGAAAGCTCAAGTCTTTTTCATTTTAATATGCAGACTTTGTCTTATTGTTGGGTTTTTGGTCGTTGTTGCTTTTCGTTCATCTGTTAGTTCAGCTTTGTTTGTCTGTCAGTTTTGAATGCTGCTTTTTTTTTTGACAGCCAAGGTGGAAATGTATTTTCACAGTTGGACAGCTGGTTATATTAAGACACATTTTGTGAACACCTGCAATTTTGATTAAAAGAAGGCAGTGTTATTTCATGATTTGAAAGGTGCAAATGAGATTCCAAACAAGAATTAAAATAACAGAGGCTTAAAATAACACCCATTTGTCATGTTTTATTACCTGCTACTCTAGTGGTTTTATAAATGATATTTTTAAAAACATACAAAGTCGGTATTAAAGCCAGATTTTTACTTTATCTGAGGAAAATGTGAGTGGCGAGGTTATTATAGTTACCTAAAACCATAAAACTTTATTAATTGAAATAAATGTTTACTGAAATCAAAATAAAATATAACACATCTTATTTATTTCAGCTTGTTGCCAAGACAAGAGTTCTCATTTGCATTTTGTTTTGACTAAAACTGAAATAAAATAATGCTATAGCAATTAAAAGTTAATAAAAAGATAAAAGCGTAATTAAACACAACAAAACTAAAACTTTACCTAAATTTATATGAAAATAAAAAAAATCAAACCTAATTAAAAATGTGAATAAAAAAAACTTAAAATAAACATAAACTGAAATTATATAAATATTTCAGCTTGTTGGCAAGGCAGTATTTCTCGTTTGCATTTTTACTTCATCTGCTCCAATAATACTAAAACTGATATAAAAATGAATACTATATAGCTGTTTAAAAAGATTTAAAAAATGATAAAAGCACACAAACACTCTTTTTTTATTTTACCTGAATTTAAATAAAAATATAAAAATAAAACCATAATGAAAATTTATTACTTGAAATAAACATGAACTGAAATAAAATATAAAAAAAGCATACACTTATTTCAGTTACTACATAGCTATTTTAAAAAAGCTAATTGTTTTAAAAATGATAAAAGCACACAGCGAAATGACTAAAACTTTACCTGAATTTAAATGAACATTTAAAAACAAAAACATTCAAAATATGAATTACAAAAAACTCTTACTTAACAAACATTAAGCAAATATAATAAAATGAAAACATTTTATTTGTTCTTATTGCCAATGTGGCAACATTTCTCATTGTATTTTGTTTTACTTGATGCACTACAATAAGACTAAAACCAAAATAAAAATGAATACTATATGTCCATTTTAAAAAATAATAATAAAATTGATAAAAACACTTTTTAACTAAATTTATATGAAAATCTAAAAATAAAACCTAATTTAAAATAATAATACTAAAATGTATTGCTTAAAATAAACTGGGGAAAAAAAACTTTTATTTCAGCTTGTTCCTAGAGCAACATTTCTCATTTGCCTTTTGTTTTACTTGATCTATTTCAATAATACTAAAACTGAAATAAAATGTAATATGTCACCATTTGAAAAAAAAAAATATAATAAAAATGATAAAGGCATACAAAAATTACTTTAACTTTATTCAAAATTAAATAAAAAAATAAAAATAAAACCTAATTCAAAATATTAATGGAAAACCATTAATATTTGCATTTTGTTTTATTTATAACAACTAAAACAAAAATAAACATTTATAAAAAATGCCTTTTAAAAAGCTAATAATAAATGTATAAGTAAATGAAAAAAATAAATGTATAAAAATAAATGAAAAAAAAAAAATGCATATAAAAGCACACAGCTAAATTACTAAAACTTTACCTGAATTTAAATGAAAATTTACAATATATAAATTAATCCAAAATATTAATTAAAAATATATTACTTGAAATACACATTAGGTAAAAAAAAATAAACCTAAACTTGCCAAATGAGGCAACATTTCTCATTTGTATTTTTTTTACTTGATGCACTATGATAGGACTAAAATAAAAATTAATACTATATAGCCATTTAAAAATAACAATAATAATAATTACAAAAGCTCACAACAAAATTACTAAAACTTAAATTTAAATCGAAATATAAAAATGAAAACTATTTTAAAATATTAATAAAATCTAGCAAATAGTATCTCAGTTACACTAAAAGTTACACTGCTGAGTGGCGTTACAGTGTTTCCATTGCATGGGAGGTTTCCAGGATGTTACTAGTTGTTTGCTAATGTGTTCTGACTGGTTGCTATGACATCAAAAGAGTGTTTTCACCTGTTTTATGTTTCCGCAGGTAAAAACAGTGCATCTGATCACTTAGTGAAATAAATCTCCTCAGCAACACTTGAGATTTAAGGAAACACAGTTAATTAATGACACTAACAAAGTTCACGTTCATTTCGCTCCATGTTTATGTGCAAGTCTTTCATTGCCGTGTCTTTAAATAACTCATTTAACCTCTGTTCCACATGCTCTGTATTTTGTGTCATTGTTTCCTCTGTTCTCGGCTCTTTTAGGTGTTGCACGACTCCATTTGTGTACAACTAAGTTCCCGGGAGCCTCATTAGAGACAGAAGTGTTTGGCATCATCTGGGAGAGTAATTAACGGCGTGAGTTTAACACGTTCCTGCCACGTGGAGCCGCGTTCCGTCTGCTGAGCGCCGGGACGGTTCTCACAATATCACTTCAACAAATCCCCATGCAGACGCTTCGCCTGAGACCCCAGACAGACTGTAAATGTCAGTGTTAAAGGTAAATGTACTCAAAGACAACAGATTAACATCACATGCTGCACATTTCAATGGCTTGTTTGAGTGTGTGTGTGTGTGTGTGTGTGTGTGTGAGCTGCTGCTACACCTGCTAAACAGTTTCAATTCCCATTGACTTCCCATATATGGATAAAAAAAAAGAAGTCTGTGGGAATCAAAGCTGTTTGGTTACCAACATTCTTCAAAATATCCACCAATCAGTTGTTCTATAGACCCATCCATCCATCATTCTATCCGGCCATCCACCCATCCATTGATCTCTGTCCATCGTCTATTCATCCATCCATCCGTCTGTCCATCATTCTATCCATCAATTTTTTTTTTTATCAATTCATCATTCTGTCCATCCATCCATCCATCCATTATTATGTTCATCCATCCAGCCATTGATCTATCTGTCCATCTTTCCTTCCAGCCATCTGTCCTTCATTCTGTCCATCAATGATTCTATCCATCCATCCATCCATCCACGCATTCATCTATCCCTCATCTGTCCATCCATCCATTCCTCTGTCCACCATTCTGTCCATCAGTGATTTTATCAATCCAGCATTCTATCCATCCATCCACCCATGGATTCATTTGTCCTTCATCCATCCATCCATCCATCCATCCATCCCTGTCCATCATTCTATTAATCAATGATTTTATCAATCCATCATTCCATCCGTCCATTATTTTCTCCACCATCCATTCATTTTTCTATCTATCCATCATCCATCCATCATTCCATCCATTATTCTATCCATCCATCCGTGCATCTATCCATCATCCATCCACTCATTATTCTATCCATTTATCTATGTATATGTCTGTCCATCGTTCTATCTGTCCGTCCATCCATCAATGATCCGTCCGCCTGTCCATTATTCTATCTATCCGTCCGTCCATCCAGCCTTCTGTTATTCTCTCCATCCGTCCATCCATCCATTCGTCATTCTATCCATCCGTTCATCCATCTGTCCATTATTCCATCCATTCATCATTCTATTCATCCATCCGTCCATCATTCTATCCATCCATCCATCCATCCATCCATTGTTCTACCCATTTATCCATGTATATGTCTGTCCATCATTCTATCTGTCCATTCATCCATCAATGATCTGTCCATCTGTCCATTATTCTGTCCATCCATCCATCCATCCATCCATTATTCTATACATCCATCCATCATTTTATCCATCCGTCTGTCCATCTGTCCATTATTCCATCCATCATTCTATCCATCCATCCATCTGGCTGTCCATCATTCTATCCATCAATGATTCTATCCATCCATCCATGCATCTATCCATCATCCATCCATCCATCCATTATTCTACCCATTAATCCATGTATATGTCTGTCCATCATTCTATCTGTCCATTCATCCATCAATGATCTGTCCATCTGTCCATTATTCTGTCCATCCATCCATTATTCTATACATCCATCCATTATTCTGTACATCCATCCATCATTTTATCCATCCGTCTGTCCAGTTATTCCATCCATCATTCTATCCATCCATCCATGCATCATTCTATCCATCCATCCATCTGGCTGTCCATTACTCTATCCATCAGTGATTCTATCCATCCATCCATGCATCTATCCATCCATCCATCCATTATTCTACCCATCCATCCGTCATTTTATCCATCCGTCCGTCCATCTGTCCATTATTCTATCCATCCATCCATCTGGCTGTCCATTACTCTATCCATCAGTGATTCTATCCATCCATCCATCCATTGTTCTACCCATTTATCCATGTATATGTCTGTCCATCATTCTATCTGTCCATTCATCCATCAATGATCTGTCCATTATTCTGTCCATCCATCCATCCATCCATCCATTATTCTATACATCCATCCATCATTTTATCCATCCGTCTGTCCATCTGTCCATTATTCCATCCATCATTCTATCCATCCATCCATCTGGCTGTCCATCATTCTATCCATCAATGATTCTATCCATCCATCCATGCATCTATCCATCATCCATCCATCCATCCATTATTCTACCCATTAATCCATGTATATGTCTGTCCATCATTCTATCTGTCCATTCATCCATCAATGATCTGTCCATCTGTCCATTATTCTGTCCATCCATCCATTATTCTATACATCCATCCATTATTCTGTACATCCATCCATCATTTTATCCATCCGTCTGTCCAGTTATTCCATCCATCATTCTATCCATCCATCCGTGCATCATTCTATCCATCCATCCATCTGGCTGTCCATTACTCTATCCATCAGTGATTCTATCCATCCATCCATGCATCTATCCATCCATCCATCCATTATTCTACCCATCCATCCGTCATTTTATCCATCCGTCCGTCCATCTGTCCATTATTCTATCCATCCATCCATCTGGCTGTCCATTACTCTATCCATCAGTGATTCTATCCATCCATCCATCCATTGTTCTACCCATTTATCCATGTATATGTCTGTCCATCATTCTGTCTGTCCATTCATCCATCAATGATCCGTCCATCTGTCCATTATTCTGTCCATCCATCTATCCATCCATTATTCTATCCATCCATCCGTCCGTCCATCTGTCCATTATTCCATCCATCCATCCATCCACCATTCTATCCATCCATCCATCTGGCTGTCCATTATTCTATCCATCAATGATTCTATCCATCCATCCGTGCATCTATTCATTGTGCATCTATCCATCATCCATCCATCCATCCATCCATCCATTATTTTATCCATTTATTCATGTATATGTCTGTCCGTCGTTCTATCTGGCCGTCCATCCATCATTGATCCAGACATCCTTCCATAATTCCATCAGTCAGTCATTCTACCTATCCATCCATCATTCTATCCATCCATCCACCCTGTATGAGCCATTATTTGTCAATATAGTGACACCTGCTGGCAAAGGACTGTCACAAAAGATTGTTTAAATATTGCTTCCCTAGTAAATGACATAATGAGCTCGTGGAACTGTGGAAGACGCCAGCAGATAATAAACTAAGTCATCATCGTATCAAACCATCTCATCATTGGAGCACTATTGAATTCACTGTAAGGGCGTCCAGACAAGTGACTGAAAAATCACACTTTGGTCACTACACACCATTATTCTATCCATCCACCCACCCATCCATTATTCTATCCATCCATCTATCCATTATAATATCCATCCATCCACCCATCCTTTATTCTACCCATCCATCCATCCATCATTCTATCCATCCATCCATCCATCCATCCATTCTACCTGTCCATCAATCCATAATTCCATACATCCATCATTCTGTCCATTCATCATCAGCCATTCTTTCTATCCATCAGCCCATCCATAAATCTATTCCATCATCAATCATTCTGTCCATCCATCATCCATCCATCCATCTGGCTGTCCATTATTCTATCCATCAGTGATTCTATCATTCTATCTGATTCCATCATTCTATCTGTCCATCCATTGATCCAGACATCCGTCCATCATCCTTCTATCGTTCATCCATCGAAAATAACATCCTTCAATCATTCTACCCATCCATTCATCATTCTATCATCCATCCATCCATCCATCCATTCCATGCATCTATTCATCATCCATCCATTATTCTACCTGTCCATCATCCATCCATTCATAATTCCACCCATCCATCATTCTATTCGTCCTTTGATCCGTCTGTTATTCTATCCATCCATCCATCTTACAACCTTAAAACTGTCAAACTTTCAAACTTTTCAAACAAGACTTTGTCTAACCAGCAGTTTGCCGTGATAAACTTTTAAATAAAGTACGTTTTTCTAATGAAAAATGACATGCATTTCTTTGAATTGTAATTCTACTTACATTCAGATTGCTGTTGCAGCATGCTAAGCTAATCAGCAGTTAGACAATCTCCCACAGACGCTGCAGCAAAGTTAATGTGTCTTAAGGTGCAATTTAAGGATGAAGCAGAGAAAACTGGAAGGAACAAAAGGTTCACAGCGTTGATGAGGCTGTGAAAGCGTCACTTTCTGACCTGGGACGTGATGAGTTTTCTGTAGGTGGATGAGAGCTGGCCTTTAGCCTGCACTTAACTCACAGAGGAAGATGTTTCAAGAGCTGCTCTCGTCTGAACAAATGATGATCCTCTTATGGATCACTTGATGCTCAGTTTGTAGTTTCTGTTCATAGGTGAGCTCAGTAACCCTTGACCCAATGTGTGTGGTTGTTACCAGAGAATGCTTGTGCTAAAGAAATGCAACCTTTTTGAAACACATGCCCACTGCTGTAATATCTGTAGCATTTGTTTGTTCTAATTAGTCAAACATCACTTTCATTTCCATAAATTATTAAAATCCAGTTGTTTTCTTGCCTTCTCAGAGGCATTATATGTCATTCTTGCATGTTCAATTAATTCATTCTCCAAACATTGTCTTGTGATCGCATTTTACATAATTCATTTTACTCCAGAGTGTCATTTCATTCACTGCTGACTAACACATGTTGGCCATGTAGAAAAATACAATCTAGGCCAAAAAAAAAGAAAAAAATGTAAAACAAGATTTAAAAATTCTTAAAAGTACCATAAATATCTTGTAAGACTTGTATAAATCTTGACAAAAATGATTTAATATATTAAATGTAAAAAAAAAAAAAATTATAAAATTAATATATCCTAATATATTAAATATTAAATTAAATTATAATTATATTCAATATCACATTAAATATTTATTCTGTGTAACTCTCTGAAATGATTGGCTGCTGCTGTAGTAATTGTAGTATTTGTTTTAATTATGAAAATATGAAAATTCAGTTGTTATATGTAATATTTAACATAATGAATATTATATTTGATGTATTTAAAATAAAATCTAGCAGAAAAATGCTGAAGAGATAAATTCGCAAATTGATTTTTGAATCAAAAATGACTAAAAATATCCAGGTAGGATGATGGTAATAATCCCAAATTTTGACAGAAATTATTCAGTATCATTTTTATATATTTTATATATTGTTTTAGAAATGTATTCAATATCACATTAAATATAAAATATATTATTGTGGCAAAAAAGAAACTAAAAAAGATAAAGAAAAAATAAAAATGAGATATAGAAAAAATGAATTTACCAAAAATATCTAGTAAGGATAATATTAATATTTATCAGTCTTGACAGGAATGATTCAACATCATATTTAACATTTTAAGTTAATATGTTGAATATTATATTTGATATATTTTAATATATTAAAAATAATCAAAAATATATATATATTTAAAATATAGTATATTTAAAATGTAATATGTTATTGAAATATATATGATATATTTTAACTGAATAAAATCTTTAAATAAAACTGCCAGTGAAATTATCCAGCAACTCTTGAAACTATCATAAATATCTAGTAAGGATAATATTAATAATCATAAATCTTGAAAGATATGATTCAATATCACATTAAATATAAAATGTAATATTTTAATATTATATTTAAAATATTATTTTGAATCGTACCTATGATTTTTTTATATATTGTTGAAATATAAAATAATCTAAATATCACATTAAATAAAAAAATATAATATTTTATCCATTCAGTTTAAACCACAGTTTAAAAGCCCGTTGATCTACGATTGTCACAGAATCATTTATAAGAGCATCAGCCGTCAAACCCTGTCAGAAAGGTCATGATCACACGAGAGGCGCTAAGAGACACTTCAGATCTTATTAAACTATTTGATGGATCAGAAAAAGTGTGTGTTAATGGCTCTCCAGGGTCTGAAGTCCTTCAGGATCATCGGTCTGCTTTTCAGATCCATGTTGACTTTTGCACACGACCCACAAAGAAATTTATATTAACCAAGTGAACGCTAAAACCACACAATGGTTCCCGAGAGTCTGAGCTTCTGCTGCTGTGAGCAAAACAGAGTTTATAGATGTAAAATGGGGAGCAGAAATGGTGTTTGCTCTTGCACAGCTGGTGTAAAACTCTCTGAATGAAGGTGAAAGTCCCTGATCTCTTCGCTCGACCCACCGCAATTAATTTAGTTCCCCACAAACGTACGGCGCTAATGAACGCGGGCTACATTAGCCTCGTAAAACACTGACTCCACAGCTTAGCAGGAAGGTAGTCCTGCTAAAAGTTAAGCCACGCTAGCACTTCATTTCAACTTGTGCAGAATTGTAAAATACTTCTACTCATTAAAACTGGAGTTTAAGGGATCCAGATGGAATATTTTAACATCTCTGTCCATTTTTCTTCATTTAGATCTCATACAATGACTGGGGAAAAAAGACGTTCCAGCAGTGAAGCTCAATGACAGACGGGATGAATAAGGCTCATGGATTTATTGACAGGTACAAGGACAAATTGTAGAAATAAAAAATGAGTCTTCATAAAACTCTTCGCTTAATTAATATTACATATTTTCTTGGTTTAATATCAAGACCTGGTTTTGACCTTGGTTTTATTAGAATTTATATCATATATTATACTTATTTTGAACATTAAGCATAAAACTGATATTTTGTATTTGATTATTTAATATATTTAAATATATAATCTGCGATGCATATGATGTTAATTTAAATAAATAAAATATAATCTAAAAAGAAGAAATACTACCATTAATATCTGTTGAGGATATTAATAACAATGTTCAGAAATATTGATGGAAATTATTCAATATTGAATATATATATTTAATAGTTTGAATATTATATATGTTATGTATTATAAACTGAATTATAATTATATTCAGTATCACATTAAATATCAAATATTTTGCATATTTAATATACACTTTAGGATATTATGATATATTTTAAACACATTTAAGAAGCCAAAAAAAAAAAAAAAGACAACAACATTATAATAATGAAATTCTTGAAACTACCATAAATATTTAGTACGGATATTACTAATAATCCTAAATATGGTATATGATATGTTTTAAATAAATAAAATGTCATCTAAAAAGAAAAAATACTACCATAAATATCTGTTAAATATATTAATAACAATATTCAGAAATATTGATGAAAATGGTTCAATATTAAATATATATTTAATATTTTAAATATTATATTTTTGTATATTATATACTAAAGTCATTTGTAATTATATTCACTATCACATTAAATATAAAATATTTGTATTATTTAATATACAATTTGGGTATTATGATATATTTTAAATCCGTTTAAAAAGCCAAAAAAATAAAAAATAAAAAAAGACAACAACATTATAATAATGAAATTCTTGAAACTACCCTAAATATTTAGTATGGATATTACTAATAATCTTAAATATGATGTATGATATATTTTAAATAAACAAAATATAATCTAAAACAAAAGAACACTACCATAAATATCTGTTAAATATATTAATAACAATATTCAGAAATGTTGATGGAAATTATTTATTATTAAATATATATTTAATAGTTTGAATATTTTTAAATATTTTATACTGAATTATATTATGATTATATTCAATGTGACATTTAAATATGAAATTTTTATATTTTTTATATTTAATATACACTATTGGATATTATGATATATATTTTAAATACATTTAAAAAGCAAAGATATATATATAATAATAATGACATTCTTGAAACTACCATAAATATTTAGTAAGGATATTACTAATAATCCTAATTATGATATATGATGTATTTTAAATAAATAAAATGTCATCTAAATAGAAAACAGTACTACCATAAATATCTGTTAAAGATATAAAAATATCTGGAAATATTGATGGAAATGTAATATTAAATATATATATTTAATAGTTTGAAAATGATATATTTTATATATTATACTCTGAATTATATTATAATTATATTCAGTATCACATTAAATATAAAATAGTTTGTAAATTTAATATACACTATTGGATATTATGATATTTTAAATGCATAAAAAACCCACACACACTATAATAATACAATTCTTGAAGCTACATTAAATATTTAGTAAGGTAATTTAGTTATGTGATTTTATATGTGATTTTAAATAAATTAAATAGAAAAAATACTACCATAAATATCTGTTAAGGATCTTAAAAACAATATTCAGAAATATTGATGAAAATTATTAAAGATATATTTAATAATTTAAATATTATATTTTTTGTATATTATGTACAGAAGTAATTTATAATTATATTCAGTATCACATTAAATATAAAATATTTATTTATTTATTATTTCATATTTAATATACACTTTTGAATATTATATTTTTTAAATACATTTAAAAAGCAAGAAAAAAAATTATATATATATATATATATATATATATATATATATATATATATATATATATATATATATATATATATATATATATAATATTAAATATATTTAATAGTTTGAGTATTATATATTTTTTTATATTTAATATACGCTATTGGATATTATAATATATTTTAAATGCTTTTAAAAAAGAAAAAAAACATTATAATACAATTTTTGAAACTACCATAAATATTAAGTAAGGATATTACTAATAATCCTAAATATGATATATTTTAAACAAATAAAATATAATCTAAAAATAAAAAAATAGTACCATAAATACCTGTTAAGGATATAACAATAATATTTAGAAATATTGATGGAAATTATTCAATATTACATATATATATTTAATAGTTTGATTATTATATGTTTTATATATTATATACTGAATTCTATTATAATTATATGCAATATCACATTAAATATGAAATATTTTTTATATAACATTAAAAACAAACCCACAAAAAAAGGCACAAAAAGCCAGAAACTTAGAGCAAAAAAAAAAAAAAACTTGCCCATGAGGGGGAAAAAAAATAATTCACATTTTTAAAACTACTGTCTAGAAAGCACAATATTTTATTAACAATCCTAAGTCTAAGTAAGTTTATCTTTGTTGAGCATAAAATATTAAGCAATTTCTGCCTAGATTCAATAATATTTTCAGTGGCTGAATATTTAAGCAAGATGTATACTTTTAGGAAATCTTACCCAGTCATTTTGTTTACGCCACTGGCAGCTTTTTATTTTTATTTTATTTATTTATTTAAATTTAATAAGTCGTTTTCAGTGTACTTCATATATTCCATGTTATATTTCTTACTAAAGCAGCATAAAAAATTGCTTCTAGACTTTCCAGGCTGCACAGCCGGAGTGTGTTTTGATAACGCATGTGTTCAACATGATTTAACACATAAATAAACATGAAATTTGATGTATTTTCCAAACCCAGTACTCAATATGTAGTTCTTTTCTCTCTCAGGTTCATGTAGATAACATTTCTTGCTAGTGTTTTGTTAAAAACATACTGTACATGCTGTCATGCCATGTGGAAATCTCAGTTTTGCGCTCCTCTGTAGGCTCGTGCTTTAAAGCGGGTCATTCCCGCGCCTGTATCTTCCTCCAGCCGACAGACGCGAGCGGCTGCTGCCGTTTCTGCAGCTGAAATCGTCAGCGGTGCCCTGACACGGCAGATAAGCGCACAGGCTTTTCAGGAAACAGCGAGAGGGCTTCATTTGCTCAGCTTTAAGACAACGCGAACAAAACGCCTTCAGGAGCAGAGGTCCTCCCAGAATGCACTGCACACACTATCAAACATACTGCAGATCCTCACCGTCCTTCACAGATATTAAAGGAGTTCAGATATGAACATTGTGCCATCGTTTACTCCCCCTCATGTCATTCCAACCCTATAAGACTTTCTTCTATGCTATTAGTGACCAAACTAGTCCATATGACTCATTCGCCGTCTTCTGAAACTTTTGATTTATTGGTTGATTAGCATCCCATCAGGGCTCTACGCTTACTTTTCTTTTTAGGAGCACTTATGCTCCTAACTTAAAAAATTTAGGAGCACAGTCAGGACCTTCTAATCAATAATCAAAAAATCTGATTAAAAAATTAGCCTTCCCGTTTGACTCGTTAAAGGAGAAGTCCACTTTCAAAGCAAAGATTTACAGATAATGTACTCACCCTATTGCCATCCAAGATGTTCATGTCTTTCTTTCTTCAGCCATGAAGAAATTGTTTTTTGAGGAAAACATTTCAGCTTTTTTCTCTATATAATGGACTGATATGGTGCCCCGATTTTGAACTTCCAAAATGTGGCTTAAATGCGGCTTTAAAGGATCCCAGCTGAGGAAGAAGGGTCTTATCTAGCGTAACGATCGGTTATTTTAATAAAAATAATACAATTTATATACTTATTAATGCCAAACACTCGTCTTGTCTTACTCTGCCTGGACTGTTTTTTTTTTTTTTTTTTCTGGTTCATCACAGTTAGTGTATGTCGAAAAACTCCCATCTCATGTTCTCCCTCACCTTCAAAATCATCCTATATCGCTGTTTTACCTTTTTTGTTAAGGGCGTTTTATCTTCTTTGCATGTTCACTTTGCAAAGGCTGGGTCGGTACTTCTGCAGTGATGTAGGATGATTTTGAAATGATTTTTGAAGTTGAGGGAGAAAATATGATTGGAGTTTTTCAACATACCCTAACTGTCTTGAACCAGAATACACAGAGTTCAGGGAGAGCAAGACAAGACGAGTGTTTGAGACTAAAAAGTATTTACATTGTTTCGCTAGATGAAACCCTTCTTCCTCGGCTGGGATCGTTTACAACTGCATTTAGGATCGTTTGAAGCCACATTTAAACTGCCTTTTGGAAGTTCAAAATCGGGGCACCATATCAGTCCATTATATGGAGAAAAATGCTGTAATGTTTTCCTCAAAAAAAACATAATTTCTATACGACTGAAGAAAGTCGTGAACATGATGACAAGAGGGCGAGTACATTATATGTGAATCTTTGTTTTGGAAGTCGACTTCTCCTATATAAGATAAATGTCCCCATTGAAACCTATTAAAACTGCTACTTTTAATCACAGTGACATTTAACTGTAAAATGATGCCATTTTTGTTACTAGACTTTTATTCTGTTGGCAAGGCTTCAAAATTAAATTTTTTACAGTTTTGACCAGATGGTGCCCTTTTTTAAATTTGGCCTATAAAGCGAATACTCGCTTTCTGTTTTTCTGTTTCTCTATAATTGTGTTGGTATGGATGTCAGAGTGTGGTTTGTATGCATGTCATAAAAAAAATTGTGTGCTTGTAATATTTGAGAGAGAAAAACTTTACTGCAAATCACAAATCCAACCGCTGTGTGCACCAGCGGAGTTTTGCTGGCATCTTATGGGGAAAAACTGGTACTGCGCCCAAACAAAATCTTCTGAAAGCTCATTTACTGAAATATCAACCTCAAATTTGAAACTCAACTTGTTTAGATTTATGGCTTTGATTTTCTAGCAAGTTTAGAGTTCAACATGTTTCATAAAATATATATTTCATATAAAATATTGTTCATAAAGCATTTTCATAAACTTAAACCTGTATAACTTTTGTTTGGTTTCACTTTTTAAACTTTTTTTACTTCAACAATAATCTGCCATGGGTCTTCTTTAAAATGAGACCAAACTTAAGTCTTAAGTGCTCACTAGTTTCAAAGTTTTTTGACATGGACATTTTTGCCCACTAAGGACCTATGTGTAACTTTTTATTGACGCACAAGTAAAGATCATGTTCTATGAAGATATTTAGTAAATTTCCTGCAGTAAATATAACAGAATGTAATTTTTGATTAGTAATATGCATTTCTAAGTGCTTCATTTGGACAACTTTAAAGGTTATTTTCTTAATATTTAGATTTTTTTTTTTTTTTGCACCCTCAGCTTCCAGATTTTCAAATTGTTGTATATGACCAAACTAACAATTCTGGTCTGGTCCTTACTATCATATGGGCTTATTAGTCTTAGGCCTAGACTATACTTTTTCATATTTTTAGTCAGTTTTCATTGTGTTTATAAGAATGTGAACATTCTGCTCAAGTTCTCCTTTTGTGTTTCACAAAAGAATGAAAGTCATACAAATTTGGAACGACATGAGGTTGAGTAAATGATGACAGAATGATCATTTTTGGCTGAACTAACCCTTTAACTGCTCACATAATGTGGCTCGTCATAAAAGACCATTACAAACCAGTCGAACCAAAATAACATTCGGGCAGGAGGTGATTCAGGCTTTGGATGGACTGTGAAGGTGCTGTGAAGTATAATTGCATCATCAGAATTGAGAATCCTGCTCCATATAGTGCACTAGGGTGAGAGTGAGAACGTTCTCCTTAAGAATCACAGTAACACTTTGAGGTGACCTCTGCGTTGGAGATATGCAACTGATGCATAAAAATACATGATGTAATCTATTCACTGCTCCCATGAGAGAGAGCGTGTCGAAACTACAACTATAAATATTTATGAACTACACAAATGTGTGATAGCGTGCACAGAGTCAAAAATGTTCTTGTGCGCATTTGAACTTGCCATATTGATTATATTGACAGTAATAACAATATAGCATGGTCTTTACTACCTCACTGGTGTGTCCCATCACACTATTTTGTGTATTTTAGCACCACTTTAACACTGTATTGACCATATTCACCTTATTTTTCCTGTACGAGACCTGGTCTGGCTGATGGTCTCATCAGCATCCAGCTATTTTTAGCTGTACAAAACAGCTGGTTTTGCTGCTTGATATTGCAAATTGGTGAGTCATATTATTTTAATGTATTATCTTAATTATGAACACACTGGTTTGTAGTGCAAACAGTTTTACCGTTTACTGCACTTTGTTATTCTTCTCGCCATTTCCCCGTAGCAGCTAATGAACCGGAAGTCTCACCCATAGGCTTACTTCCACGTTGAAGAATAAGGTAGAACTTCAAAATTGCTGTTTTACCTTTTTTGTTAAGGGTGTTTGATCTTCTTTGCATGTTCACTTTGCAAAGACTGGATCGGTACTTCTGCAGCGATGTAGGATGATTTTGAAATGATTTTTGAAGTTGAGGGAGAAAATATGAGTGGAGTTTTTCGACATACCCTAACTGTCATGAGCCAGAATACGCAGAGTTCAGGGAGAGCAAGACAAGACGAGCGTTTGAGATTAAAAAGTATTTAAATTGTATTTTCGTTTCACTAGTTAAGACCCTTCTTCCTTGACTGGGATCGTTTGAAGCCGCTTTTAAACTGCATTTTGGAAGTTCAAAATCGGAGCACCGTAGCAGTCCATTATATGGAGAAAAATCCTGAAATGTTTTCCTCAAAAAATATCAATTCTTTACGATTGAAGAAAGAAAGACATCTTGGATGACAAGGGGGTGAGTATATTATTTGTGAATCTTTGTTTTGGAAGTGGACTTATCCTTTAAAATTAGTCTCTAATGGACTAAAACAAAAACTGTTTTGGTAGTGACATGAAAAATGCAGGACAAATTTCTTTTACAAAAAAAATATTTTTTGAGCTACACTTTTGCAAAGAATCAAAATGTAACTTTTAAAAACAACAATGAAAAAAAAAATGCAAAAATTATTTAAATGTCATTTTCATTAGTTGAAATATAGGGGTTAGGGTTCAGGACAGCCAATAGATGAGATTAATTAAATGCTGTTTAAATGTGTTTTTTGGTTGTGGGACAGCAGTTTGCACCAGTTCTGTAGAATGGCCCGTATGTGTGGATGTGCAGTATTTAATATTTGGTCTGTTCTTCAAATAAAGCACCATGACATCACATTCTATAAAAGGTCTGTAAAAATAGGGCACAGAGAACTGTTAAAATGAAGGAATTTTCCGTATTGATTTTTCACGGGTGTTTTTGCTGTATTTTTGAATTACACATTGCACCATGTTGTGTCTGTAAACTAAACAGAAAAGGTCCAGAGCTTTTTTGTTTTTGTTTTTTTTTTTTTTGGTGGTGCAGAAGACTTAAAGGCTTGTTCACACCAAGAGCGAAAACTATAAAGATGACTAGAAAGTTTAAATAACTAATTATGTTCTATGAGAATAGCAAGTATAATGACGTAGATATTCAGTACTTTCAGAATGACTTTTTCCCGCTGATAAATGGTAAAACATTGGCAGCCAATCAGAATCCATCCTGCTTTAAAGAGCGCATGCATTTAAAGTGGCAGACACCAAAACATGTTCTTAGTCTAAGTTAACATTGTTGGTGTGAATGGACCTTTAGAATATGTAACCCTGGAGCACAAAACCAGTTATAAGGGTCAGTTTTTTTAAAATTGAGGTTTATACATCATCTGAAAGCATATGTTTTCTATTGATGTATGGTTTGTTAGGATAGGACAATATTTGGCTGAGATACAACTATTTGGATATCTAGAATCTGAGGGTGCAAAAAAATCTAAATATTGAGAAAATCACCTTTAAATTTGTCCAAATGAAGTTCTTAGCAATGCGTATTACTGATCAAAAATTACGTTTTGATATATTTACGGTAGGAAATGCACAAAATATCTTCATGGAACATGATCTTTACTTAACATCCTAATGATTTTTGGCATAAAAGTAAGGTCGGTCATTTTGACCCCTACATTGTATTGTTGGCTATTGCTACAAATATACCTGTGCTACTTAAGACTGGTTTTGTGGTCCAGGGTCACAAAAATAGAGTGTCATATAGTGTGTTTATATAGCCATAATGTAGTATCTTTTGATACATTTATGATTTTTAATAATTTTTTGAACTTTACAATCTCTGTTCACTGTCATTGCATGGAGAAAGAACATTTTGCGTATGCTGCTAAACAACTTCAGAGGTCCATGAAGCAACAACTGATTTGAATAAATGCAAGTACGTAAACAAGTTAATGATTTAATTTGTGGCTGCATTGTTCATTTAGGTGGGAACAGCACTAATGTAATCAATAGTAATGGCAGTGCTAGTAATCGTGTCAATATGTGAAAACCAAACCAATAGTGTTTTACTGGTCATTTCCTAATGAAGTGAACAGGAACAGTGTATTTTAAACTCTATTTGGGACGTTTTGTAGCATCACTAAACTGAACTACATTAGAGGCATTTAGATACCGTTCTGAGGTTATTCCGATGAGATCTCAAGGGTTTGGCATGAGTCAGACGTCTGAGATACATCAACACTGCCATCCAGAGGAGATCTGAGGACTCAAGTGGGAGTATTTCACATGCATCAAAACACCAAGGAACGTTTGATGACTTTGCATCTGTGAGTTTTATTAGGTGGGAATTTATTGCATCTTGATTGGTTGACATTTTGAAATGCACTTCCAGTCTGATTTACAGTAAATTATCATGCATTTGGAATATTTATAGGTATGAAAATATTTAGTAATTTCCTTTGGAGCACTGTAAATTGAAATGTTTGTGATTAAAGACTGCAACCAGTTGATTACACTGCACTAAATATGATTGAGAGAATAATATTCCTTGGTTGTTTTCCTGTAAAATATGAACTATGCTGTTAACATGGTGCATATCAACAAAAAAAGGCAATGCAAAGTCACTATGTTGGGGTTCCAAGAAATCCCAGGACGTAAGTAGCGCAACAGCGCCATCCAACGGAAAATCAAGGGAAATACTGCAGAAGAAACACGCATCACGTCATTACTCTGGTTTTTTTATTCGTTTGCACCTATTTAATAGATTCCCACAATACATGACAATAAATACATAAGGGTCCCTGTACATTTCATCTCCATCAGCTGCTCAACGTACTCGGTATTTACAGTCAGACTCAGATCTACTACAAATGAACATGTTTTACAGTTCAGGCACCTTGTGTATCCCCTGAAAGATACACAAATACTTGACGAGTTCAGAAAGCGAAAGTTATTCTCGTTAACGCGCACGTCGCTCCTGATGCTCGGTTTATGTTATTTGGAGCGGTACGTTAGTTGTTCCAAAAATATTGCGGGTCTGGCAACATGTAAAAGTTTGTCTGTAATACTATTCAATACATATACAATACTTTACAATCCTAAAATAATGATGAATATGACCGTCGCTATATTACATTTTAAAACGGCCGTTACAAGCTGTGCGCGAATATATACAAAACTCAAAAGCGCGGGAACTGCGGCTGAGCCGTTAGACGCTTTGAAACGTAAATCGCGTCATAAATACACACCAAGCTTAAAATTTCACATTGCTGCATTATAAATATGACTGAAATAAAACAAACACATGGAAAGAGGGTGACGGGTGGAGAAAAAAATGATGGAAAGCAAATATTCAGATTCTGTTCACGATCTCTGTCTGATTCAGTTCACTGGAAGGCTTCTGAATAGAATATCTGCCAAATTTGTATGGAATACTGGAAGTGGAGGAAATGCTAAGCATGTGGAACAGGAAATGAGCACAGGTCAGTATAATGATGACCTCAAACTCTAATGAGATGCTCCACAGTGGAATTATAAAGCATTCATACAAGTGTTCATGCAGAACAAATCATCAGCTTGGAAAACATTCGCTGTATGAGAAAATATGGAACTCTAATGAATCTTGGAAAAATCACATATTGAAAATGGATCGTGGCTATAAAACAAAACGTAGATAAAAATATAGGTCGAATCTCGCCTCATTTAAAAAAAAAAAATCATCGAAACCTCCAAAAATGAGGTAGCTGGTACATAGATGTTGGCTGATTTTTAATAAATACTAGTTATCCGTAAGGAAATATATAAATACTGTTGAGTAAAATAGCTCAACGCACACTGCCAATTCTCAAAAGTAAAAATGAAGGTAAAATTTCACTTGTACAAATGTAATATTTTCCGACGGCTTTTTAGTGCCATGTTAAAAAAATTTCTAATAATAAGATTACAAGATTAAAGTCGTAATATTTCGAGAATAAAGTTGAAAACTGCGATAATAAAGTCCCAGTAAGATGATGTGGCCGTTCGGATACAATATTCAAATAAATTCCGGTGGCCTGGCAACTTCTCCTGGTGCTCTCAATCCAGGCCTTTGCATTCGCAATGTATGCTATTATAACTTTAATTTCTACGATTTAAATTCTTGAAACATTTTTACTTTATTCTTGAAACATTTCGACTTTATTCTTGTAATATTTCAACTTTATTCTTGAAACATTTCAACATTATTTTCGTAGTATTTCGACTTTATTCTCGTAATATTTCTACTTTATTCTTGAAACATTTCAACTTTATTTTCATAGTATTTCGACTTTATTCTCGTAGTATTTAGATTTTTCCTTGTATTTCGACTTTATTCTCGTAGTATTTTGACTTTATTCTTGTAATATTTCGACTTTTTTCTCGAAACATTTCGACTTTGTTCTCGAAACATTTCGACTTTATTCTCATAATAATATTTCAACTTTATTTTTGTAATTTCGAATTTATTCTCAAAATATTACGACTTTAATCTTGTAATCTTAGATTTTTTATTTATTTTTTATTGTGGCACTAAAACGCCCTTGTAAATATTTTAAGCAATACTGTGATTTTAAACTCCCATGTTTCTCAACATGAAATGGCATTAACAATCAATTTTATTTTTAAATTTAATGCCATTTTTATCACTACTGCATAGAACCTTTACACACACACACACACACAATTCAAGAACTTCACAATCAAGCCGTGTCCGAAACAACTAACTGGCCTAAAAGAACTAAGTTAACATCAGTAACTACACCAAACCGCTGGTGCTCTAGTGTTTCGGTTTTAGTTAACACAGCCACAAATACTGTTCATGCAACCGGATGCACCTCTAATCTATTAAAACCTTGTCATACGCCACAGGATATGTGACTTTAAGGCTTGCGTAAAGAAATTTCGCTCAGCCGCTGCAGTGAAAAAATACTGACGGCGTATTAATCTCAAATTCTGTTTGGGTGAATCTCATGAAATCTGTTAAGAATCACAAGAAATGCAATTAAAGCCTTTTTTTTTTAGGAAAATGTGCTGGAAAATAATGTCAAGAAAGGTCTGAAAATAGGCTTTATTTTCTTCTAAACCATGTTTTCATGAAATTCACCCAGTTTTTCTTCAATCTCATGACAGTAACGATAAGTTTCAAGCCACCACAAGCTCCGCATACAATAAACTTACTGCACTTTGCCCAAGTATCTATATACACCAAGAGCTTTGTGTTTAAACCCAATCAAACCGAACTCTTCCGATCCCACTGATCGAGCCCTTAGTGTGTTGATTCATTTGAACACTGTAAAAATGCTTAATAAAAAAGGCTCTGAGTTTAAAACCAATAACCGTTTTGTCATAAACAAAAAAACACACTAAATAAATACTGCACTCTCTCAAATGTTAGTCGCCGGACAGGTGGAGGGTTTGCGATGTGTTGACGTCCTTTCATTTTTTCTTCTGAATGTGATTTTTTTCAGAGTCAGACGGTACTGTCCTCCAGCAGCGGTTCGAAGTCCTCGTCGCTCCCCGGCAACGGCGTGTTGGTGTGAGCGCCAGCCAGACTCGCGCTGCTCTTACGGGTTTGGCATGGCGTCGATGGGGGCGTCGGGTGGTCTGGGATGAAGAGAGCAACTAGAAACGCCACCACCACTGTACAGGCACCCAGGAGGAACGGAGGACCGGGGATTGTGGTCTTCTGTGCAAAACAGGCAAAAGAAAAGCAACATTAGAGGAAGTCATCAGGGATTTACAACACTGTTTGAGCTACTAGTGAGTATTTACTTAGATACAGAAACAAAACTTATGTATTAAATAAGCATGTGTTACATAATTAGTGCATTTTCCACATGCCAGGAGTTTGTTTAAATTAATTTTATAAAGTTTAAGTTTGGTGTTTATAATAAATGTTGTTTATAATGAATGCTCCTATAATTAATGCTTGTTTTATACTTACATTTTTCATTCTCGTTTTGAATAGGATTAAATGTATAATGCTGGGGTAAGGTGAAACTAAAATACATGTATATAGGATTTATAATGTTTGCAAAAGTTTCACTCTGTTTACTAGTATTTCACATTATTTATGATTGAACATGATTTTACCTAGATGCAAAATTCTATACTATTATATATTATTTTTATAAATATAATTTATAAACATTAAAAAATAAACATTTAAAGCATTTAAAATGCCATGCAAGGAGCGCTTTTGAGTGATGCAAATTAATAAACAGAAGAAAAAACAAAAGGTAATACGTATAATAGCGAAACGGGTAAAGAAAAAAAAATATATATTAAATATATATTATTCATATATATATATACATATCAATTCTTTTATAATATATATAGATCAATTCTTTTTGTGCGAAATAAAGATGTATATATATATATATTTTTATTTTAGAAAAACCTAATAGTTATGAAATAGTTAATGCATATTAAATGTGTGTGTATATATATATATATATATATATACTTAATTGATAAATGTTTTTTTTACATTATATCATACAGCAAAAGTCACATGCAAAATAATATATAAAAAAAATATATAATATATAGAAAAACTGTTTTGTGTGAAATAGTTAAATATATATTATTCTATGGTTAAATATTCATTTTCTATTATATTCATACATATGTGTGTGTGTGCGTGTGTGTGTGCATATATACAATTAGAATTTTTAGAAAAACTTTTGTGGTAAATAGTTAAAACATATTAAATATATATTATTTTATATATATAAATATATATATACACACACACATATGCATATAGGTTTAACAATTACATTTTTTATATCTATAATTTTTACATTACATAATACAGCAAAAGTTGTGAAAACTAGATAATATATAGAATATATATTTAATATAATTACAATGTATAAATTATATATATTTATATATATATATATATATGTATTGTAATTATATTAAATATACATCTCTATGTATATACATATTTCTATAAGTATATTTAATATAATTACAATTTTCTAATTTTTTTTTGAAAATAGATTTGTGTGAAATAATATTTAATATATAAAATTTATATATAATATTTTTTACATATATATATATATATATATTTTTTTTTTTGTTTTTTTTTTTTGTTTTTTTTTTTACTTTGTTTACATTAGTCTTTTACATTTGCTCTTAAATTGATTAATTGAAATTGCTCATATAAAAACATTTATTTATATTACCAATTTTATCATTATTATTAGTAGTAATTTTTTTGCTCTTAAATCTCCTTAAAAGTTTATTTTTACTCATATCAACCGGATAGTTTCAATAATTCAATAATTACGCATTTAAAATGCAATGCATGGGGTGCCGTTGAGTAATGATGCAAATGAACCACTGAATCAATGTTTTGAACTGATTCACTGAACCAATTACAAACTCTTCCTGTAAAACAGAGAGAATGACACATGTACCTCTGTGGAGGTCTGTATTGGGATGGCGTAGTCGGGCTGGATGGAGGTGATCCCGCTCAACTCCACATTAAAGAGGAAGAAAATGAAGCCGTACAGCGCCGGACCCAGACCGTTACAGAGACCTCGAATCCCTGTTATCATGCCCTGAACCAGACCTGAGGTAAAACAACACACACAGAAGGAAAAACGGCTCTTAATACCTCAGATTTTCACTTAGAAACCAACATGAGATAAACACGTGTACATTCAGAATACATGTTCCTGCACTCACAGTACACAGTTCATTAGTTATTTTTAAAGACCAGTGTTGTTGTCTTCAGTCTGTAAAGTTTCAAAAAGTCAAGTTAAAATCTTGAAAGTTAGCATTTTTTTTACCCTGTTTATCTGGATCTGCGCTGCGTGAAACTAAAGCGCTCACTGCAGGGAATGTTATGCTGGACATGGCCGCCACTGCGCCGGCTGCCCACATCATCCTAAGTGACAACAAAAATAACATCAGCATAAATGACAATCGCTTCTGGACACGATAAACATCAAACAGAAGCGACTCGCTCTCCTTAAACCACACGGTTGTTTTGTACTGTTTGCATAAGCAGGTAATTTCTCTCTCTAGATGTTAGTTGTTAACTCACCACGGCTCCGACCCCAAACCGTACCAGGCCAGCTGGAGAATCTGGAAACCCAGACCCAGAAGAACCGTATTCTTGTTCCCAATGGTTCTCATTAATAAAGTCAGAAACAGCGTCTGTGGGGAATAAGAGAGAATGAATAATTGCATTGCCCTGAATCATATTTGCTGAACAAATACTCGTTTCATACTAATTTTGGGTGCTGATTTCACCAATTTTTCTTGAGCACAACATACTTTCTCACAACATATTATGCATTTTGTACCATTTTTGCATTCCTGAAACACTAGAGCACCAGCGGTTTAGTGTAGTGCATTAAAGCTGATACATATATATCATTTGAAAAAATCATTCTAATTTATTCTTTATTTATATTTTTTATATTCAAAATATATTTTATATTTAAACATTAATACAAAACATATTTATAGTACATTTATATTTAATATAAATTTAAAAAATGTATATATACTTTATTTTTATTTTTAGTTTATTATATGATATATATTTTTGAATTCAGCATCAGCATATTAGGGGCCATTCCACCAAAAGGGTGCCATTTGCTTCCAAAACTCAAAAAAAAAAAAAAAAGAAAAAAATGGAATCAGTAGTATACATATTTAACTATTCAAAATCTGTATTGGTCCATTTCAGGTGACTTTAATTTAATTTAACTTAATTTTTTACAGAATTTTAAAGTGAAAGATGGATGGATTTTTCTCAGTCCTGTTACCAAAATTCTTGTCTTTTAAAAAGCAGGTTTAAAAATATGTCAACACATTCCTTAATTTTCACCTCAGGCAGGTGTTTATTTTAAAGGAATTATTGGTTTCATGATTAAAAAAAAAAAAACACTATTTATCTACACAAGGTGTATTTACCTTAAGTAAATAAGTACACAAACCCATTTTTCTTTTTAAAGGTGACTCAAACCTCAAGTTTTTTGTGTACTTTATTTTTTTGTGATGCAGTTTATTAAACAATGGGACAAACGATGGACCAAACCTAATTTAAAGAGGACGGGTTATGAGATAAGATATAAATAACGAAAAATAATAAATATAAAATGTTAAATTAAAAATAATAAACCTAACAAATAATGCCTTTTCAGTTTTTCTGTGGATATTGTTTTCGTACAGCGCGGGTCACACTCAAATGCCATTCCATGTTTGGCTCTAATACATAATTGTCACAGGACAGAAAGTGCATTTTCTGTTATAATATAAAACAACAATGCCGGAACAACCATAGGTTTTCTCTGTGCAAAAACATTGTCTTGGTGTGGATAAAAGATGCATTTTCAAATGTAACTAGATTAATATGGATGTAGCCTAATATTTACATTAGTAAATCACTCATTCCTGTTACTATTACTCAGTTACTATAGCTGAGTACAGAATATATGAGCATATGAGTAACAGGACTGAAAGTAACAGGATTAAGATTTTAGGATAAAATTAGCAAATACATAAAATATAGCCACATGGAGTACATACTAATATTATGAGGATACTCAGCAAATTATAGTGATTCATCAAAGATTTGTATTTTTAAAATAAACAAGTAACATCTAAGAAATAATTTAGGTAACAGGACAGAATATTTATAATGAAGCTCCCTGCCACTGTTACAATATCATCAAATATACAGAAAAGAAAATAAGACCACATGCTTTCGGTCATTTCATTGCCTTCAGAAGATCCAGATGTTGCAATATTTTGTTGGAAATGTGTTAGGGTAACAGGACTGAGTGAAAATCTGGGTACACGACTAAAATGTGTATTTTATTAAAACTATTATAAATTTATTTTAAAATAAATGTATTTAAATCACAGATGAGATATGGAGGTACGCAAAAATGCAAAATAAACATTTCTGAAGGATTTTAAAAATTATATTTGATGGTAAAATGTAGCGTTAGACATATATAAATGTTATATTTTCAGTGTTTTAGGTCATTTTTTAATAAAATATTTAAAATTTGCAGTTAGATTAATGTGCAGGACACTTTGCTTTATAATAAAACATATTTTAGACTTACTTTTTCTGCATATGTCCTGGGAACAGAAATGATTTCTGGTAAAATTAGGCCTTTTTTGCAAATCAGCAGACATTTTTTTTTAACATGCAGGGCTGTGTTACTGTTATACTGAATTGTCATTATTTTCATTGCTGTGTCATATTAAATCGGACCAAAGCTGCAAGAATTCACCTTGCTTGTGGCGGGGCTAAAATTAAAACCCCTCCACTTAAATAAACCAGCGAAGACCATGCTATCTGCTCATTACAGCCCCGCCTATATTTCATTACATTTACCGTTGAACTTTTAAAGGAATTCAATTCAATTAGAAAGCGTTTGTGAGAGCCACTTTCACGAGACGCCTCGTCGGCTCGACGACACGAGTAATAAGGCAGAGCGAAGAATATTGCCTCAATTAAATACCTGCGCCAGGATGGAGAGGATTCCCACCACGCCGATGAACACCGCGATCGTTTTGGGCGAGAAGTTAATGACCTGTGAGACAGAGAGAAAGAGCCGCATCACTATCAGTCCGTACCAGCGCGCCCGCACCTGATGAACTCTGTTATGTCCAGTAATGAGCCGTCACTGAACTCTACTCAGTGCTCAGACAGAATGCCACTAACAATCCAGCCGAACCCGGAACTTCCTGAGAAAGCTGATGAGTGTGTGAAATGGAATTCTGGAGAACGCAACAATGTTTCAAACTGCAGTTTGCTATATTCTTGTCACATGACCTTGTCACACTGCATGGTTAATTAAGCATGTGAAGTCCAGTTATTATAAATAAATAATTAGAAACTAAATACATAAATATATTAGGAAAAAATAATACTTTTATTCAGCAAGGGTGCATTAACTTCATTAATTTCAAATAAGTGCTGTTCTTTTGAATTTTCTATTCATCAAAGAATCCTGAAAAATAAAATGCATCACCATTTCCATAAAAATATTGGACAGGACAACTGTTTTCAGCATTGATAATAACCAGAAATGTTTCTTGAACAGCAAATCAGCATATTAGAATGATTTCTAAAGGATCATGTGACACTGAGGACTGAAATAATGATGCTGAAAATTCAGCTATGATCACAGAAATAAATTACATTTTAACAGATATTCACATAGAAAATAGTTAATTGAAATTGTAATATTTCCTTATTTTACAATTTTCATTGTATTTTTGATCAGATAAATGGAGCCTTAGTAAACACAAAACACTTGCCAGTCTTAAACTTTAGGGTTTATGTGTATTTATATAGCATACTATGTATGTTTATATATTTACTACAATATTTAACAGAATTAAAAAAAATTAAAATGTAAAAGCTCAAAACAACATTTTCTACAGTTTATTTTTTTAAATACAATAATATTTCACAATAATACTCTTTTACTGTACTTTTGATCAAATAAATGCAGCTTTGATGAGCAGAAAAAAAAACATTCTAACAGATATTTAATAGAATATTATTTACTACATTTTAATACAATATTTATGAGCACAAAATTCACAAAAACTGGGTAAATAATTAAAACTAAAATTGTTCACTTATTGATAGGTCTAATTACACTACCAGTCAAAAGTTTTTGAACAGTAAGATTGTTTTTTTTTTTTTTTTAAAGAAGTCTCTTCTTCTCACCAAGCCTGCATTTATTTAATCCAAAGTACAGCAAAAACATTACATTTTACATTTTGAAATACTTTTACCATTTAAAATAGCTGTTTTCTATCTGAATATATTTTAAAATGTAATTTATTCCTGTGATTTCAAAGCTGAATTTTTAGCATCATTACTCCAGCCACATAATCCTTCAGAAATCATTCTAATATTCTGATTTGCTGCTGATTTGCTTCTGATTTATTGTTGTTGTTGTTGTTGTTGTTGTTATTATTATTATTGGAGTCAGTTTACTATTTTATTTTTGGGGAGGAAAGAAATGATAGAAATGAATACTTTTATTTAGCAAGGATGTTTTAAATTGATCAAAAGTGATGATAAAGACATTTATAATGTTACAAAAGATTTCTATTTCAGATAAATGCTGTTCCTCTGAACTTTCTATTCATCAAAGATACCTGAAGAAAATCTACTCAGCTGTTTTTAACATAATAATAATAATAATAATAATAATAAATATGTTTGAGCAGCAAATCATAATATTAGAATGATTTCTGAAGGATCATGTGACTAGAGTAATGATGCTAAAAATTCAATTCAAATTCAAAAATTGAAATCACAGGAATTAATTGCATTTCAAAATATATTCAAATAGAAAACAGTTATTTTAAATAATAAAAAAATCTAAATTGTACTGTTTTTGCTGTACTTTGGTTCAAATAAATGCAGGCAAGTTTTTTTTTTTTTTTTTTTTTTACTGTATTTTTGATCAGATGTATTTTTAAAAATGTAAAAATCTTAATTATTCTTAACTTATGAATTTTAGTATATATGTAGTGTTTCACATTTTTGATCCAATTCTGTGTAAAAAGATTTACACTTTTGACAGTTGATTAAATAATGAGGTCAAGGAAAAAACTAACTTAAAAACAAAGTTGCTTTGCATTGTGGGATATGGTGTCTTAAGCATGTGCTCTGTTGTATACAGCACAATTTGTTGGTCTTCATGCAGAAGCCGTATGAGTAGTATGGTAGTGTTTTTGTTTACTAATCCTACTTGCTTAGTTAATTAGAAGTGTGTTGCTGTTAAAACCCTTCCAGTCATCAGTGCAGCTCCATCTGAGCTAATGAATCATGGGACTGTGAAAACATGCAGCATAAAGCACCCTGCAGGATAAACGGCTGATTAAAGTTTAATGAAAGCTGACAGGGATACATTAAATATAGACTTTTTACATTTGTTCATTAAAAACCAAGAAATAAACACCTTACCTGACGCAGGTAGAGGAAGAAGCTGGAGTACTGACCCGCCTCGGGCAGATAGGACAGAAACACTGTGATACAGATGAGCAGAACGGTCGTGTCCTGTCCGACTTTACGCAAAGACTGTGAAGAAACACATAGAAATAAATAAATACATCAATACATATTATAATGTCAAAAAGTAAACAAATGGTAAATTCTGCTTACAGCGAACGGGTCGGCCTGCTCCCAGGAGATCGGCGCTCCCCACGTGTTGAGCCTCATCTTGTCGGGCAGCGACTCTGGGACGGCCAGCAGGATGAAGCAGATGTCGGCCAGAGCGATGAGAGTCGCCACCAGCACCACCAGGTTATCGCCGTAGCTGGCCGACAGGTAGGCGCCGATGGCCGGGCTGGTGACCAGACTCGCTGCGAACGTCGCAGAAACCTGGAAGCAGATATAAATATAACTCATCTATCCAGCTGGGTCAAGGACGCTGAATCCAGGTCATGCAGAAGAAGTTTGGAAATAGAAATATCCTAAAACAGCTTCACTGATTTGGGTGGCCGTGTGGCTCTGAGATCCGTTCAAAATGCAATCCATATTTAAAGGAGAAGTCCACTTCCAAAACAAAGATTCACAGATAATGTACTCACCCCCTTGTCATCCAAGATGTTCATGTCTTTCTTTCTTCAGTCGTAAAGAAATTGTTTTTTTGAGGAAAACATTTCAGCATTTTTCTCCATATAATTGACTGATAAGATGCCCTGATTTTGAACTTCCAAAATGCAGTTTAAATGCAGCTTAAAACGATCCCAAATGCGGTTGTAAATGATCCCAGCCGAGTAAGAAGGGTCTTATCTAGCGAAATGATCGGTTATTTTCATAAAAATAATACAATTTATATACTTTTTATTCTCAAATGCTCATCTTGCCTCGCTCTCCTTGAACTCTTTGTATTCTGGTTCAAGACAGTTAGGGTATGTTGAAAAACTCCAATCATATTTTCTCCCTCAACTTCAAAAATCATTTCAAAATCATCCAACATCGCTGCAGAAGTACCAACCCAGTCTATGCAAAGTAAACATGCAAAGAAGATCAAACACCCTTAACAAAAAAGGTAAAAGAGCGATATAGGACGTTTTTGAAGTTGAGGAAGAACATGAGATGGGAGTTTTTCAACATAGACGAGCGTTTAGCATTAAAAAGAATATAAATTGTATTATTTTTATGAAAATAACCGATCGTTGTGCTAGATACTGTAAGACCCTTCTTTCTCGGCTGGGATTGTTTGAAGCCGCATTTAAACTGCATTTTGAATGCTCAAAATTTGGGGCGCCATATCAGTCCATTATATGGAGAAAAATGCTGAAATGTTTTCCTCAAAAAACATAATTTCTTTACGACTGAAGAAAGACAGACATGAACATCTTGCATGACAAGGGGGTTAGTACATTATCTGTAAATCTTTGTTTTGGAAGTGGACATCTCCTTTAATAAAAGAGCAACTTACGAGTCCGTACGCCGTACTCCTCTCACGCTCGTCCGTAACATCTGCGATGTAAGCGAAGATTACGGAGAAGGTGACGGAAAAAGCGCCAGACACCGATATCATGGCAAAGTACCACCTGAAAACAAGAAGTGAATTTAAGATGAATTAAGATGTTGATTTTGAGCTCCCTTAATGTTTACAATGAATTTCCATAAGATTTTTAGAATCAGAATATTGGATAACCCATTTCAAAGCTGAGTATAAAAAATCTTAAATTAAAATAAAAGCAAAATAATAATATTTAAGAAAAAACATTTAATTAAATAGAGATAAAATAGCAAGGTAGTGTATATATATATTTTATTATATACTCATAATTATTTATGTATTATTACTGATGTATTAAAAAAGGAAGTATATAATTTAATCATTTTTGAAGTATAAAGAAAAAATATTAAAAATATTGCTTATTAAACACTCAATTATTTATATATTATGTAATATTTATTTATATTAATGTATATTTATTTTATACTTTAAAATTATATATATATATATATATAGTAATACATTATTACAAATATTATTTTACATGTTATATTTGTAATTTATAATTTTCTGAAAATATAAGTATTAAGAAAAATTACAAACATTATACAAAATATCCAATACAATTAAAAAGAAAAAATATATATAATATATAAAATTAGATATAATTATATAAGTATTGTTAAATATTATATTATCATAATTATGTATTATGTAATATCTATATTGATATACATTTATTATATACTTTAAAATGATGTGTATAATACATTACAAATATTATATATGTAATATATAATTTTATGAAAATATAAGTGTAAACAAAAATTACAAATATTGTATAAAATATACAATATATATATATATATATATACACACACACACACACACACAAAGTAATACATTATTAGAATTTTCTGAAAATATAAATAATAAAAAACGTCTTATTAAAATATAATTATAACTATATATAATTTTAATACAATTATTATACAATAATTCTACAAATATTATCACAAAATTATTATAAATAATATTAAATTAATATCAAATAAAATAATATGAAACATAATATAAAAATGTAAAAACTATTATTATAAATATTATTGTAAAATTATTATAAAATCGTATCGTCTGAGGTCACATGAGCACGGTCTTACCATGGACTGAGTCTCATGAGTGGGATGGGCGCACACGTGAAGAACACGGTAACCAACAGAAATGATCGTCTGCCCCACACGTCTGATAAAGCGCCGATTAACGGAGCGCTCATAAACGACAGCAGACCCTGATGAATCAAAGCGGAAACATCACCGTGACAATAAAACCTACACAGACGAACTAACCAGTGCAATATATTCATGTAACATCACATACCTTCACTCCCTGAATCAGGCCGTTTATTAAGAACGTGTGTTTGGGGAATGTTTCATGCAAAACCTACGAATGGAAAAAATGCACATTTTAATATACAGATCAAATATAATACACATATATCTCAAAATGAAAGGTCATTTCATGTGTATTTTTCTCTGGCTTTGATTTGCTGTCCCAAACAACCAGAGACTAGAGATGGTGTTAACCACTTTTAGCATCATTTATATACTACTATATTATTCATTTATTAATATTTTGAATTTGCTTACATTTTTATATTTTCATTTTTCATTTTAATTGTACATTTTGTTGTGCTTTCGTCAGTTTTAATAGTTTTTCCTTTTTTAAAACATTTCTGTTTAGTTTTAATTATCTTATTCTTAGATCTTTTTTTATTTCTCATTTATTTTATTTTTATTTTTACATTTTTGTTTGTCATTCAAATTCAGATTCTGTTAACTGCCAAAGCAACATTTAAAATGTTTCTAATTTCAAGTTTTCAAATTTTCGAGTTTAAAAGTTTACATTTTTCATCTAATATTTACATTTAATTTTATTTCAGCTTTTAGTTACTGAAAATTATTTTTAATTGTTTCTTTTTCAATAATAACACTGATTACCAATTTTGTCATTTTTATTCATTTTTTAAAAAAACATTTCTATAGCATTAAATTACTTTTTTTTTTTTCAGTTTAATTTTAGTACTTCAACTAAAACTTATTTTCAGTTTGCTGCAAAGGTAAATTTTCTCATTTTCATTTTTGAAGTTTAAGTTTTCCATCAAATATTTATCATTTATTTTGTAACAGACAGTGATGTACTTTTGTCATTTATATATATATATATATATATATATATATATATATATATAAGCTTTTTTATATTTCATCTTGCTGCAAAGGGAATTTTTATTTTTTTAAGTTTGGGTTTTTCATCATGAAAAACAGTTATTTCATTTTAATAATTTAATGTTTTTAACTTTAATTTTAATCATATATATATATATATATACATTTTGTTGTTGTTGTTGTTGTATTTTAATTTTTTAACAAAATGTAAAGGTTTAAATTTTTATGAGATGTTCTACACAATGAAAATCAACCCGAGATTAGATGGTGGTCTATAACCTTATACTGACACCTTCTGGTGTGAATGTTGCCAGAAATAAATTATTGCACTTATAATTTAAGCTTTTATATTGATAAATGTGAACTACAAACATAAATGAGAAATGAGAGTAACTTACCGTGAGCATCGGTGTGGTCAAGAGACCCCAGGCGAAAAACTCCAGAAAAATGACCACAACAGCATGATAGACGCTCGGCTTCCCGATTCCCTGCTGGACCTGCGACATCACACACATAAACAGCCCTTTATTAATAATGCTAATTATAATCGTGAATGCGCCACATTTCCAGACTCCTCAGCTTTCAACAGGACTCGTCTCATTACTATTCCTCCGGGACGTTTGGACACAAAAGACGAAAGAAATTCAGCTGTGCCAAACTCTCAGTCCACTGCTGACAGAAGTTCACAGTTTCACAGAATTCACAGTGATGCTTAATAAGCACTTGCCAGAATGTCTTATGAATGCCAAAGTGAGTTATTAATGTCATTTAAATTTTATTTATACATAAAGCAGGAAACAAAGAGACGTTATTTGGCTGAAAACAGGAAACTTGTTTCTCATCCAGACATGATGCAGCAGAGAGTTCAGGACAGATGTTATGTAATGGACAACATTTAACTAAATCTCTAGAGTTCTTTCAATCTTTAATGGATCTGTAAGATTTTCAAGGCTCTATGAGCACTTCTTGTGTAATGTGATAAAACTTTCAAATATTCATCAATAATGTAGAGGAAATGTAATGTGTTATCTGTGAATTTAAACAACATTATGTGCTGCTGTATCTATTTATCCTTATTTTGCAATGAGATTTTTTACTTGACAATGTATTTAGAAAAGAGTAGAAAAGCATGGCATTTTGTAAGGAAATGTATTTAAATTTTTTTATTCAATTTAATATTAAATACACACACGTACATGCTTTTATAATAAAATAATTAAGTTCTATCAGACGGTATTGTGTTATTATCATTAATTTGACCCTGGACCACAAAACCAGTCATAAGGGTCAATTTAAATGTTTTTAAAATAAAACAGACACCATCTGAAAGCTGAATAAATAAGCTTTCCATTGATGTTTGGTTTGTTAGGATAGATACAACTATTTGAAAATCTGGATTTTGAGGCTGCGAAAAAATCTAAATATTGAGAAAATCACCTTTAAAGTTGTCCAAATGAAGCAATTAGCGATGCATATTACTAATCAAAAATTAAGTTTTGATACATCTACGGTAGGAAATTTACTTAATATCCTAATGATTTTTGGCATAAAAGAAAAATCGATAATTTTGATAGTGTATTTTTGGCTATTGCTACAAATATACCTGTGCTACTTAAGACTGGTTTTGTGGTCCAGGGTCACATATATACATTACGGTATATACTATTATATATTTTTTCATTAATCCTTATCATTAATTATATAATTGAGGTAAGGTAATAATTTAATGAAGGTAAGTTTGTACAGCAGTACATACACACACACATAAAATAAGATAATATAAAGATAAGATAAAATAAGATATAAGATATATATATATATATATACACACAAACACATAAAAATATGTAAAAAGACATTTTACATGACAGTATGTTTAGAAAAGAATAGAAAAGCATGGCATTTTGTAATAAATATATTTTAAAATCTTTTTTACTATTTCGAAATCAATTCAATTTAATATTAAATACTTTTAAAATTAAGTTCCATTAGCTATTATTAATATTGTGTATATTAAATATTATGAAATTATTGTTAAATTTGTTAAAAATATATATTTTTCACTAGAATATTTTTTACTTATCCTTAACTTTGAAAAAACTTTGTAACAACTATACACCAAATATCAATTTAAATATTTAATATATATGATAAAACTATAATTTATTTTATCATACATTTATTATAATTTATATATATATATATGAAACGCATCATAATTCCTTTAAATTAATCATTTAAGCTTGTACAGCAAAAAAAAAAAATGTTATCAGACATTAAATATTACATATAATACATTTTCTATATAAAATAATGTAAATATATGCATATGCATTTATAATAAAATAAGAAAAAAGACTGTAATTACGTTTACACACACACGTGTATACATATATTAAATATTATATAATTATGTTAAATGTTAAAATATATTTTTCACTATAGAAGAATATTTTTTCTATTCCTTAACTTTGAAATTTTGTAACTATATACCAGATATTACATTAAATATTTAATATATATGATAAACCTATATATATATATATATAATTGATTTAAATTAATCATTTAAGCTTGTACAGCAAAAAATATTTTATTAGACATGAAATATTATATAATATAATATATATTATATATAAAATAACGTTTTATATATGTATGTATATGTGCACACACAATAAAAATAAAAATACAATACAAATATAAATATGTAAAAAGAAAAAAATATTAAAGACACAGACAGACAGATGGACAGACAGGTAGATAGATAGATAGATAGATAGATAGATAGATAGATACACCTTAAATAATAAATATAGTCCATGTCTCCTATTTGAAGAATTTGTTGTCTTCAAATCAACAGGATGCGCAAATGACATCACAGACAGCAAGTAATGAATAAATGAATGAAGATTTCGGCGTCCCCATGACAACAGACTGCGCTCGTGAAATGCGCGCGTGCGTCAGATAGGTGTTGTGCGCGCGCTCGCGTCGGTTACGTAATAACGGACAGCGGCGCTTCAATCGGCCAATGTAGCATCCGCTAGCATCACCTCACCCCTGCTCAAAACCATCGATTTCGCACATGACACGTATTGATACACCGTGAAAAATGTTATAAGGACCCTAAACTTTATTATACGATACGTAACATGACAAAACAACAATTAAATTCTAGTTAAAAATTCAAAATGTTGTGATCTGTCAGCTAGCCCAAGCGCTATCAGCGCTCATACGCACGCATGTACGATTGATAAGATATTAATATTTATACATGTGTTTTATAAATCAGCGCCCCATGTAAATGCACATTTGATTATTTTAATTGTTTAAATGTTTTAACGGAAGTTACTGTAGCTAATATCAACACAAAAACAGGCGCTCCAATGAATGAATGGATGAATGAATGAATGAACGAGTGTCAATGTCACGGTGAATTGAACGTGTTTGCGTCATGTATGCTATTCTTACCGGATTGTCATGCTTCATTATGATTCTCTTGACCAGCACAACTCGGCTGGTGTGTTTTGGGTCTTTCTCGCCCTGGGCCATCATCATCTTCATCACCATATCATCACATCTCACGTGAGTAACGTAAAATCCGTCCTGCTGCGTGCATATCTGCGCTCCGCCGCCTCCTTCCAGCTTTACCGCCGAGTTCAGCCGTCCAACCGGCCGAAAAATGACTTCCGATCGGTTATTTACATCCAGTAATGAACAGAGTGTACGGATGAAATGGTGCCTCTGTCAATTCCCCTCTGCCGTGTGTTACGTGATTGCAGTGCGCAGAACAGCGACCCCGCGCGGCAAGAGCCTGAAACGGCGAGCGGCTGTTCCTGAAGCAGCTTCATATGATGCTGTGGATTCATGCGCGGCGGAGGAGGCTGGTCTCGGCTGATCTGGACTCAGAATGATAGTCCGGTTTCTCACTGGGCGAGTGACAGAGGTGCGTCACACTTTATTACCTTATCAGATGATGTTACCAAGGCTCAGACCAATAGATCACAGTGGAGGATGACACTTCACTATTATTACGGATTACTATAAATAACTTAAGCTATTAATTAAATAATTTATTTATGTAAAGTCTGTTATTTCGCATATACAGTACTTGTCAAAGATGTTTAAATGTTTTTACAAGAAATTAAACCAAAGCTGCATTTATTTAATTAAAAAATACAGTAAAACAGTAATAAGTGAAATAATATTACAAGAAAAAGATGTTTTCTTTGGATTGTTTGACTACTCGAGAAACTTAATTTAGCTTAATTTATGTTTCATGTTAACTAAATTTCACATACACAAACAAATGGCTCTAAACCTCTTTTTCCTTTATTCAAAGTTGATCTAGACAAGTATGTGGAAACTATCCAGAGCTCTGATAATCCTAAAGCAATGAAAGCATAGTTACTACACTTTTACCATAATAAAAACAATGGTTAATACCCTTAAGCGATTTGTATCTGTGTTCCATGGTGTTTACTTTCTTTTTTTTTTGTTTTCTCTTTGTTCTTTTTTAACAGTAGGCTACTGTCTTAATGGTTTGATGTTCTGTACTGTAAAGAAAGAAAAAAAATGATTTGCGATACGCGCTCAGAAGTCCCCGCTCCGAAGTTTCAATCTTGTCAGATAATTCACGATCCCGCTCCGCTTCGATCCTATCAAATGATTCGCGAACCCGCTGTAAAGCTTCGATCTTATCAAATGATTCGCGAACCCGCTCTGAAGCTTCAATCTTATCAAATGATTCGCGAACCCGCTGTAAAGCTTCGATCTTATCAAATGATTCGCGAACCCGCTCTGAAGCTTCGATCTTATCAAATGATTCGCGAACCCGCTGTAAAGCTTCGATCTTATCAAATGATTCGCGAACCCGCTCTGAAGCTTCGATCTTATCAAATGATTCGCGAACCCGCTGTAAAGCTTCGATCTTATCAAATGATTCGCGAACCCGCTCTGAAGCTTCGATCTTATCAAATGATTCGCGAACCCGCTGTGAAGCTTCGATCTTATCAAATGATTCCCAAACCCGCTCTGAAGCTTCGATCTAAAAAGATCTTGGCTGCGTCCGAAAGCCTAGTCAGCTGCCTTGCTAGGTTACCTAACGGTTAAGTTGTAGATTTTGTAGAAAAACGATCTTATACAGTTATATATAAATGCTTTAATAATACACCGATACCTCAATGTTATTACCCACCGAAGGTCTGTGCGTCATAGAAGACGACTGAGAATGGCAGCTACTTTTTGCTTTAAAGAAAATAAAAACACTGATGCAAGTAACATTGCAGAACAGGTCATTGTTATTAGTGGCTGTTTTGTTATTATTGGTAGTATATTGTAAATATTATTCTTATTCACTACTCAGTTGAACCTTTTAACATTTTTTAAAAATACTATTATTACAAACAATATTATTTATTATGCTTTTTTGTAATGCCACGCCAGCAGAGCATTTTTACACTATTACTATTCATAAAGTATATCATGGTCAAGAGCTCATCTATTATATAAAGTAACAAGTCTAATTTCACCAGAATATTTTTATTTATATAGCCTATATGACGCATACGCACAGGATTGTGGGAAATCGAAGGCAGCGAAGGATACATCTATGCTGCCTTAAAAATTCCATCAGAAGGTACCTTGGAGCTTTCGGACGCAGCCCTTATCAAAAGATTCGCGAACCCGCTCTAAAGCTTCGATCTAAATCAGATGATTCGCGAACCCGCTCTAAAGCTTCGATCTAAATCAAATGGTTCACGAACCCGCTGTAGAGCTTCGATCTTATCAAATGATTTGCGAACCCGCTCTTCGATCTAAAAAGATCTTGGCTGCGTCCGAAAGCCTAGTCAGCTGCCTTGCTGCCTTATCAGGCAGTGACTTCGAAGGCTGCGAAGGCAACTCTAGAAACAGTTTCGGACAGACTTCAGAGGCACCAGAACGTGACGCCGTTGCTAGGTTACCCAACGGTTAAGTTGTAGATTTTGTAGAAAAACGATCTTATACAGTTATAAATGCTTTAATAATACATAAATACCTCAATGTCATTACCCACCGAAGGTCTGTGCGTCGAAGAAGACGACTGAGAATGGCAGCTACTTTTTGCTTTAAAAAAAATAAAAACACTGATGCAAGTAATATTGCAGAACAGGTCATTGTTATTAGTGGCTGTTTCGTTATTATTGGTAGTATATTGTAAATATTATTCTTATTCACTAGTCAATTGAACCTTTTAACATTTTTTAAAAATACTATTATTACAAACAATATTATTTATTATGCTTTTTTGTATTGCCACGCCAGCAGAGCATTTTTACACTATTACTATTTCGGAGCTTTCGGACGCAGCCCTTATCAAATGATTCGCGAACCCGCTCTGAAGCTTCGATCTAAATCAAATGATTCGCGAACCCGCTCTGAAGCTTCGATCTAAATCAGATGATTCGCGAACCCGCTGTGAAGCTTCGATCTTATCAAAAGATTCGCGAACCCGCTCTGAAGCTTCGATCTAAATCAAATGATTTGCGAACCCGCTCTAAAGCTTCGATCTAAATCAGATGATTCGCGAACCCGCTCTAAAGCTTCAATCTTATCAAATGATTTGCGAACCCGCTCTGAGGCTTCGATCTAAATCAAATGATTCGCGGACCCGCTCTAAAGCTTCGATCTAAATCAAATGATTTGCGAACCCGCTCTAAAGCTTCGATCTAAATCAAATGGTTCACGAACCCCCTCTAAAGCTTCAATCTTAATCAAACTGTTCACGAACCCGCTCTAAAGCTTCGATCTTATCAAATGATTCGCGAACCCACTCTGAGGCTTCGATCTAAATCAAATGGTTCACGAACCCGCTCTAAAGCTTCGATCTTAATCAAATTGTTCAGGAACCTGCTCTAAAGCTTCGATCTTATCAAATAATTTGCGAACCCGCTGTGAAGCTTCCATCTTATCAAATGATTCGCGAACCTGCTCTAAAGCTTCGATCTTATCAAATAATTTGCGAACCCGCTGTGAAGCTTCCATCTAATCAAATGATTCGCGAACCCGCTCTGAAGCTTCGATCTAAATCAGATAATTCGTGAACCCGCTCTGAAGCTTCGATCTTATCAAAAGATTCGCGAACCCGCTCTGAAGCTTCGATCTAAATCAAATGATTTGCGAACCCGCTCTAAAGCTTCGATCTAAATCAGATGATTCGCGAACCCGCTCTAAAGCTTCAATCTTATCAAATGATTTGCGAACCCGCTCTGAGGCTTCGATCTAAATCAAATGATTCGCGGACCCGCTCTAAAGCTTCGATCTAAATCAAATGATTTGCGAACCCGCTCTAAAGCTTCGATCTTATCAAATGATTTGCGAACCCGCTCTAAAGCTTCAATCTTATCAAATGATTTGCGAACCCGCTCTGAGGCTTCGATCTAAATCAAATGATTCGCGGACCCGCTCTAAAGCTTCGATCTAAATCAAATGATTTGCGAACCCGCTCTAAAGCTTCGATCTTATCAAATGATTCGCGAACCCACTCTGAGGCTTCGATCTAAATCAAATGGTTCACGAACCCGCTCTAAAGCTTCGATCTTAATCAAATTGTTCAGGAACCTGCTCTAAAGCTTCGATCTTATCAAATAATTTGCGAACCCGCTGTGAAGCTTCCATCTTATCAAATGATTCGCGAACCTGCTCTAAAGCTTCGATCTTATCAAATAATTTGCGAACCCGCTGTGAAGCTTCCATCTAATCAAATGATTCGCGAATCCGCTCTGAAGCTTCGATCTAAATCAAATGATTCGCGAACCCACTCTAAGCTTCCATCTTATTAAATGATTCGCGAACCCGCTCTGAAGTTTCGATCTTATCAAATGATTCGTGAACCCGCTCTGAAGCTCCGAACTAAATCAAATGATTCGCGAACCCGCTCTGAAGTTTCGATCTTATCAAATGATTCGTGAACCCGCTCTGAAGCTCCGAACTAAATCAAATGATTCGCGAACCCGCTCTGAAGTTTCGATCTTGTCAAATGATTCGAAAACCCGCTCTGAAGCTTCGATCTGAATCAAATGACTCGCAAACCCGCTGTGAAGCTCCGATCTAAATCAAATGTTTTGCGAAGCCGCCTGAAGACCCCAAGAGGTCGCTTTGAAACAGTGAATCATTTTGTGACGCTGTGGTTTAACTAATCTTGGAGTTTCGAAAGCTCAGTTTCATCTTTTGAGCTGGTTTTGAAATAAATGATCGAAATCACCAGTTTGACTCAGTCAATTGAATCGGTTTCTATGTTTATATGATACTGTCAGCTTAGCTCGCTAGTTTCATTGAAACTAAAATAAACGAAAAAAGTATGATATTTACAAACAAATTCCGAAAATAGCTGCTTTCCACGTCGAAGACATTCAACACAAATCTACGAACATATTCAGGTGAGGTAACCGGTTCACCGCTAACTAGTGAAACACTCCATTAACAAAAGCTAAAGAGGGTAAACAACTTTATCATGCAACTGAATTGTGCACGTATGTTTTAAACACGTTGGTTACCATATATATATTCTTACATGTTCTTACTCTTACTTGAAAGTGCTAGCATGTTTCAACTTCTCAGGTAATATCAGTTGTATGACCTATTTTACATGCAGCCGAAATGACAAAAGTGGTTACATGCATATATATTTAATTGTTTGATCAAAATTATTGCTAGGAACTATTTAGCAGTCGCTGGATATTGGTAGGGACATATCACTTGCGTCCTTAATAAATTTTACGCCCTTTATTCAAATATTATATTCATTATTTTATATTTATATTAATGATTTAATTTTAAATAGTTTTGTCCTTCATATACACAGATGGTGCATAGTGATGTTTTTTACTGAGCATTTAAAAAATTTAAATAACCTTAAATTGTACAAATAAGAAATGAGATAAGAAAAACAGAAAGCAAAAATAATACATTATTTATTATAAAATATAAAAACAGGTTGTGTAAGTTGTATTTTTATTTAAAAGTGTTTACAATTTAATTAATTATTTATTTATTTTAAAGTGTGTGTTTGTTGTGTAACCTGTGATAAGGACCTTTTATAAAATAAAATGACAGATTATTTATAACATTGTTTTAGAAATAAATATATATATATATATATATATATATATATATATATATATATATATATATATATATTAATGTTTAATTTTGTATTATTTTTATTTAAAAGATATTCCTTTTATTTATATGTATTTTGTTGTGTCTGTGATAAAGACCTTTTAAAAAATATGAAAGACAGATGTAGTTTTATGAAATTGTCTTAAAAATAAATGCATTGTTTAAAGTTATTATTGAGTTAGAAACCAGACTATTTAAGTGAATCAATTTAATATTAATGGGTTTTACTGAAGCAATTTGGCTTAAAGCATAATTATATTTATGGTTGGTCTCCATTAAGTTAAATGGGTCTCTGGGGCGGCTGAAGTTTGTTTATCTGTATCACTAGGCAACCGCTTTCCTCATCTTACCACTGCTAGAGACACTGAACCTGCGTGTGAATGAATCCCAATGGACAGTAAAACATTTAGCACATGATACATTCCTTGCTGATTATCACAGGACATAGTTCAAAGAAATTAATTGCAAGAAAATAACTTTACACCAACGCTAAAATGGCTTTAGCAAGTGGACATTGGGTCGACAAGGAAATTGCAGGAGTCCCACCAAGCCCAAGGTGAGTTCATTCTCCTTGCAAATGTTTAATGCCATAAGGATTATAAAAATAAACATTGTACTTACTATTTATAGATATGGCCATGCAATGACTGTTGCAGGAAATATCGCTTTCTTGTTTGGAGGAGCATCGAGCGCGATCACAGAGGTGTGTGAATCCAATAAACTACTGAAAACCACTCTTATTACAGCGTTCATAAAGATTATTGATTCAAATGTAGTGGCTGTGCAACTATTTTTCTATCCTTAGGACGATCCTCCAATTTATCTGAATGACTTTTACATGATTACAGGTACATCTGGTCAAATATTTTGCTGTTAACATAGAAGTACATGCATTATTGATTTCATGATAGTTTGCATCTTTTCAAGTGTATTTTTCTTCTGTGTTAGTTTCACCTAATCGAGTTACGTGGGAGCTGATGCCTCAGAAAGGGGACGTTCCTGCAGTAAGAGAAGGACACACTTTATGGTAATGAGAGAGTTCATATATTAATATTTAAAGCTAAAACTTCCACTGTACAAAATTTAGGGTCGGTAACATTTTTCAGGTTTTTGGAAGAAGTCTCTTCTGCTCACCAGGGCTGCATTTATTTGATTAAAAATACAGTAAAAACAGTAAAAATTGTGAAATATTATTACAATTTAAATGGCCTGTTTTCTATACGAATATATTGTAAAATGTAATTTATTGCTGTGATCAAATCTGAATTTTCAGCATCATTACTCCAGTCTTTAGTGTCACATGATACTTCAGAAATCATCCTGATATATATTTCTTTTTTTTTTTTTTTGAATTATTTTTAAATTTCTTTTATATATTTTATTATAATATTTTATATTATTGTTATGTATTTTTTCCTCCATATGCACAGATGGTGCATTGTGATGTTTTTTTTCCAACTGTGCATTTTACAATTTAGCCTCACCTGAAATACAACAAATAAGAAGTGTAAAAAAATGTAATAAAAAAAAAAAACAGGGAGCAAAAATATAAACCTAGCTATATATTACATAAAAAAGACAATAAATTATTTGTTATAACATACAATTAAAACAACAATTAAATATATGTATTATGGGCTTGTTTATTTAATTTTGTTTATATTTTATAATAAATTTATTTTATACTTAATATTTTGATATCTTATAACATTCCATATTTATTTAATAATACATTTCTTTAGTATTTTTTCCTCCGTTTATATACAGATGATGTATAGTGATGTTTTTCCAACTGCATTTTACAATTTAAGATAACCTGAAACCTGAAGAAGTGTAAAAAATGTAATAAAAAAAGGAACAAGAAAATAAAGCTAAGCTATACATATAAATGGTTTATTATAAAATATATAACACCAATTAAATAAATGATTTTTGGGCGTATTTATTTAATTGTGTTTATAATTTATAATAAATGTATTTTATATTTTATAATATTTTATATTTATTTAATGATATTTGTTAGTAATGTTTCCTCCATATATATACAGATGGTGCATTGTGATGGTTTTTTTTCCAACTGCATTTTACAGAAGTGTAAAAAATGTAATTTAAAAAAAAAAAAACAGGGAGCAAAAAAATAAAGCTAATCTATATATTACATTAAAACAAAACAATAAATTATTTATTATAAAATACCATTTAAAAAAAAATTAATTGATTGTAAATTAATTATATTTTATAATACATTTATTTTATATTTAATATTGTAGTATCTTATATTTTATATTTATTTAATTTTAACCTGAAATACTACAAATAAGAAATGTAAAAATGTAATTAAAAAAGTGGAGCAAAAATAGCTATATATTACATTTAAAAAAAAAAAAACAATAAATTATTTAATTAAATAAATTATTTTCTAAATATTATTAATGTTGAAAACATTTTTTGCTGCATCATATTTTTGAGATAAACGTGATGCATTTTATTTTTCAGTATTAATAAAGTATTAATTTAAAGTATTATTAAAAGTATTAATTTCTTTTAAAAAAAAGTCTTTTTGGCCCTAAACTTTTAAACAGTGTGTATGTAAAAAAACAAAACAAACAAAAAAAAAACACTTAATTTTGTAATAAAAACAACACAAGTGCATCATCAAAACATGCTTTTCCTTGTTCCCACAGTGTCGTTAAAGGAAAACTCTACTTGTTTGGAGGTTCCTCTCATCCTGAAGCTAAAGAGTGTCTCCCAGGCGTCTATTGCTTTGACATTGGTGCGACTCTAGACCTTTTACTGTGTAAATGCATGTGACTTTTAGATGAAACTGAACAGCTTGTGTTGTCATCATGTTGATGTGGATCATCTTGTGCGTCAGTGACGTTGACGTGGGAGAAGCTGCTGACAGGAGGAGTGTGTCTGCGAACTCTGAGACACAGCGCAGTGGCTTTGGGAGAAAATATCTACACGTACGGAGGGACTCTGGACGGAGTCCCTACAGATGACCTCATGATGTTCAACACAGGTCAGTATCAGACACTAGACTGCATTATTAGAAGTGTTCGGTGATATAAAGACGTGTAAAGTACAGTTGAGAGAGCGTGTACTTCTTACTTCACTTTTTTTAGTGTCGTTGAATTGGATGCCTATTAAAACTACAGGAGCTCTGCCTTCAGCAAGGTAAATACTGATTCAGCTGTAAAACTGTGTGTAGAAAGACACATAAAAGAGCATTTATTGTAACTTTATCAGACTGAATGATTGTTGGAACTGGAAGTGAAGATGTGATTGTCGACCGTCTGTTTAGAACTGCATTTTATCAGCTGTGTATTTTGTGCTTTTCCTTTTCCAGAGACTCAAGCTCAGCATCTGGTGTCTTTCCATCTGACCATCTTTTTTCTTCTGCAGATATGATCACTCATTAGCTGTGGTCAGTGAGCAGATATTCCTGTTTGGTGGATGTTCAGAGGACGGGACGCAAATCAAAGATTTGTATGCGCTGAATACAGGTACAACACATTTTTTCACATTGTGTGAAGATTGCACTTGAAGTGGTAAGACTAATTTATACAGCTTGTCTAATTGTTATGAACTAGTGAATGTGTTTTTCCCATAGAGACTCTGGTGTGGGAACAGTGTAAGGTAAAAGGAGAGGCTCCTTTCGTTTGTGCCAGTCAAAGCTTTACACCCCATCATGACAAGGTAAAACAGATTTATTTTACTGGAGTTATGTTTTTTTCCTTTCTTTCTTTTTTTGAAAGAAATTAATACTTTTATTCAGCAAGCATGCATTAAATTGATCAAAAGTGACAGTAAAGACATTTATAATGTTACAACAGATTCCTGTTTCAAATGCTGTTCTTTTGAACCTTTTATTCATCAAAGAATCCTGAAAAATAAAACGTATCACTGCTTTCACAAACATATTAACTGATTTCTGAAGGATCATGTGATACTGAAGACTGGAGTAATGATGCTGAAAATTCAGCTTTGGTCACATGAATAAATTATATTTTTACAGACATTCACATAGAAAAGATATAAGAAAAGATATAAACAGTTGCAGTTACCTTTTTTAATTTTTTTTTTTAGTTTAATGATGCTGAAAATTCAGCACTTCATCACAGAAATAAATGGCATTTTAACAGCCATTCACATAGAAAACAGCTATTTTAAATTGTAATAATATTTCACAATTTTTGATCAAATAAATGCAGTCTTGATGAGCAAATGAAACTTCTTTAAAAAAATTCAAAATTTTACCAATCCCAAACTAAGTTTGGCAAGTTATAAAGTCAGGATTGCATAATATAAACTCACAATTGCATGTTAAAAAGTCATAATTTGTAAGATATAAACTCACAATTGTGAGAAAAAAGTTGCAATTACCTTTTTTATTTTTTATTCCGTGGCAGAATTAACATTGATAATAATCAAATATGTTTCTTGAGCAGCAAATCAGCATATTAGAATGATTTCTGAAGGATCATCTGACACTGAAGACTGGAGTAATGATGCTGAAAATTCAGCTTTGATCACAGAAATAAATTGCATTTTAATAGACATTCACATAGAAAACAGCTTTTTTAAATTGTAATAATATTTTACAATTTTACTGCATTTTTGATCAAATAAATGCAGCCTTGATTAGCAAAAGAAACTTCTTTAAAAAACATTAAAAATCTTACCGATCTCAAACTTTTGAACGGCAGTGTAAACTGGCATTTGCGAGTTATAAAGTCAGGATTGCATCATATAAACTCACAATTGCATGTTATAAAGTCAGAATTGTAGATATAAACTCACAACTGTGAGAAAAAAGTCGCAATTACCTTTTTTATTTTTTATTCCGTGGCAGAATTAACATTGATAATAATCAAATATGTTTCTTGAGCAGCAAATCAGCATATTAGAATGATTTCTGAAGGATCATGTGACACTAAAGACTGGAGAAATGATGCTGAAAATTCACCTTTGATTACATGAATAAATTACATTTTACAATATATTCACATAGAAAGCAAGAAATTTAAATTGTAATAATATTTCACAATTTTTACTCTATTTTTGGTCAAATAAATGCAGCCCTGGTGAGCGTAAAAGACTTTTTTTGACATTAAAAATCATCCTGACCCCAAATTTTGAGCAGTAGATATTTTTCTTTTAAATAAAAATGAATATATAAGAGAAAGTGTATGCTTTGATAAATAATATTTCACAATTTTACTTTTTTGTTTTGTTTGGATTTAGGATATTTATTTATTCGGAGGAACTGTCACTAATCCAGATGGCGTGGTGTCATCAACCAGTGAAATTCACAAATTAAGCATCGGTAAGAAGAGAAGTGAAACTGAGACTGAAGTTCTGCTGCCAAGAACCTCTTTTTTTCTCGTAGTAGTTTGTCTGTGAAAAAAAACAGATGCTAACAATCTTCCTGTTTCACCAGCAAAGATGAAATGGAAAGTACCGCTGTATGTTGGCATCCCTCCCTCCAGACGCCACAAACACGCAGCATTCATCGTCCACAGTCATGTATGTGTGTGTTAATGTGTGTTTTACATGCACCACCATTCAAAAGTTTTGACACTCTCCTGGTTCTAATAATCACAAAAACATTTGATCTGAAGGGTTCTGCCTAAATGACTGAAATTTTCATTATAATTTTTAAAATGGAGAAGATATTGAAGTGAAGCATCATAAAATGCTCATTACACATGTTTAAAAAGATCCCATGATGCACCTCATGACGCTGATGGATGTCCAGAATGAGAACTGGAATATAGACTAAGCAAAAGTTTTAATCACAAATTTATTCCCAGACTAACATTTGTGTTATTACAGAGTTTCCATCAATTTACTATGGAAGCCTGATTCTGCTGCGGAAAAAAAATAAAAAAGGTAATTGTGACTTTTTTCCTCACAATTGTGAGTTTATATCTTACAATTCTGACTTTATAACATGCAATTGTGAATTTATACGATGCAATCCTGACTTCATAACTTAAGTAAATGCAAGTTTACACTGCCGTTCAAAAGTTTCTTTTGCTCATTAAGGCTGCATTTATTTGATCAAAAATGCAGTGAAAACAGTAAAATTGTAAAATATTATTACAATTTAAAATAGCTGTCTTCTATGTGAATGTCTTTTAAAATGTATTTTTTTCAGTGATCAAAGCTGAATTTTTAGCATCATTACTCCAGTCTTCAGTGTCACATGATCCTTTAGAAATCATTCTAATATGCTGATTTATTATCATTGTTGGAAACCGTTTTTGCTGCTTAATATTTTTTTGGAACCTGTGATACATTTTTTCAGGTCTTTTGATGAATAAAAAGTAAAATGAATAAATAACAGCATTTATATAAAATAGAAACCTTCTGTAAAAATATACACTACTGTTCAAAAATTTGGGTCAGTCATTTTTTTTCTTTCTTTTTTTATGAAAAAAAAATATATATTTTTTTCAGCTAGGATGTTAAATTGACCAAAAGTGATAGTAAAAACTTATATTAGAAAGCATATTAGAATGATTTCTGAAGGATTAATGATGCTGAAAATTCAGCTTTGCATCACAGGAATAAATTACATTTTAAAGTATATTAAAATAGTAAACAGTTATTTTAAATAGTAATTGTAATATTTGACAATATACATTTTTTTTCTGTATTTCTAATAAAAAAAGGAGCTTTGAGCATAAGAGACTTTTTTAAAAATGATTAAAAATCTTACTGATCCCAAACTTTTGAACGGCAGTGTATATTTCAGAATTTTGACTTTATAACACAATTGAGATTTTATATCTCACAATTCGGAGAAAGAAAAGACAGAATTGCGAGATGTAAACTCGTAATTCCGAGGAAAAAAAGACTGAATTGCAAGATAAAAAGTTGCAATTAACTTTTTTATTCTTTTTTCATTGGTGGAAATAAGATAACATTTATATATATATACAGAATGAGGAAATGTATCCGAATGTTTGAACGTAGTATTATTTTAGTGTTATTTATGTTCTATTATAGTGTTTGTTCCTATAACATTTTAAGGTTTTATTTGTATATTTTCAGTTTTCATTTTAATTTTAAAGTTTTAGTAATTTTGTTATGTGCTTTTGTCATTTGTATTAGGTTTTGTTATATTTCTATTTAGCTTTAATTACATCTTTTTCAGTTTTAGTAAGTTACGTAATTAAGTTTATTTTATTTTAAGTTGGTTGCCAAGGCAAAATAATTATTTTTTTTTAAGTTGACATTTTTGATAAAATATGTGACCCTGGACTACAAAACCAGTCTTAAGTAGCACGGGTATATTTGTAGCAATAGCCAAAAATACACTGTATCGGTCAGAATAATTGATTTTTCTTTTATGCCAAAAATCATTAAGATATTAAGTAAAGATCATGTTCCATGAAGATATTTAGTGAATTTCCTACCATAAATGTATCAAAACTTAATTTTGGATTAGTAATATGCATTGCAAAGAACTTCATTTGGACAAATTTGAAGGTTATTTTCTCAATATTTCGTTGTTTTTTTTTTTTGTTTTTGTTTTTTTTGCACCCTCAGATTCCAGATTTTCAAATAGCTGTATCTCGGCCAAATATTGTCCTATCCTAACTACTTTGAGTAACAATGACAGCACTACATGTTAGATGCATCAAACCTGTTCAATATCTCAAATCTAAATTGGTTTTAAGTGAGTGTCTCATTTTTCTCGGTTGCAGCTTTATGTGTTTGGAGGCAAAAATGAAGAGCAGGATTTTAATGACTTGAAAATAATGAAACTAATAAACCCCTCAGAGAGACAGCCAGGTAAATAACGCTCCTGGCCGCCTCCTACTGTAAATACCAGTCATCTGTTTTCATCTCATCTGAGTTTGATGCTTGATTGTTGTGCAGTGATGAAGGAGATTTTGTCTGAGTTTGGACTGCAGGGTGTCAGTAATAGGTGGGTGTGTTTCTAAAACAGAGCTTTCGTTAGAAGTTTCACATGAAAGTAACGTTCTGTTATTCAAATCATTTCCACTTGATCAGCTTCGCCCCGACAAAGATTCCCAACGTGAAATACGAGCTGAGTCAGTCTCCAGTGACCGTGAAGAGCTACAGGAGTGAAAACGTTCAGGTGATTGACGTCACACATCCATTCAGGGTTCGTACAAGGTGCTTAAAGTGCTTGAATTTTGAAATTTAAGGGCTGGAAAACCCTTGAAAATAGCAACATTCCTGAAGAGGTACTTGAAAAGTGTTTGAATGTATCTATGAAATGTTTACATCTTTCCTTTTTCACTTTTTTTAGTTAATGTCAAAAAACAATCGAGCTAAGCAAGCAGTAGTACTGACAGCGTTGTGTAAACATGGCTGATGATGCGAGAAGAGCAACAGCTGAACCGAATCAATTGAGTCATTTATGCTGGAACCGCTCCGATTGATTTAAACTCGTGACTTCAATCATTCATTTCAAGTGATTCACTAGCAAAAACCAGATCAAATTAAAGCAACCATTCTTTTTTTAATTCCAGCATCGCTTGTAATGATTTTAAAGCATGTAGTAAAGGCTAAAACGGAGCTTTTCGAAACTCAAAATCAGTTAAACCATTGCGTCGCAAAACGATTCACTGTTTTGAAGCGCTCCAATCGGATCGTGGATCACGAAGCATTTGTTTCAGATCGGACTTTAAATCGTGTATTGCGAATCATTTCGGAACGGGTTTGTGAATCACTTCGCGATTCAAATGAAATGATTCGCGATATGCGTTTTGAATTCCTGATCTGAAACAAATGATTCGCGATACGCAAACTTCCAAACTAAGTTAAATGATTCGCGGTCCTGATTCGAAATGATGGTTTGCGAATCATTGTTCAGATCGGGACTTCAAAGCGTGGATCGCGAATCGTTTGATTTAGCTCATAACTTCAGAGCGGGTTCATGAATCTTTTGCTTTAGATCGGAACTTCGGAGCGCGATCGCGAATCATTTGATTCAGATAAGGATTTTGGTGATCTTTTTCTGATTTTATTTTTTTTAAATGGTAGAAAACATCACACCATTAAGGCAGTACAGTTATGACAACAAAACACGGAAAACTGAAAGAACGCAAATAAAAATTCCTTAAGAAAATTAACAGTGTCGGCACCAATAGCCTCGTGGTTAGTGTGCTGACATATAGCACGACTGTGCTTGCGGTGACCCGAGTTCGATTCCTGTCTCGAGGTCCTTTGCCAATCCATCCCCACTCTCTTCTATCTCTCTTTAAGATTGAGCAGCAAATCAGCCAATTAGAATGATTTACAAAGGATCATGTGACACAGAAGACTAGAGTAATAATGGTGAAAATTCAGCTTTGATCACAGAAATAAATTTTATTTTGGCAGACATTCACATAGAAAACAAGAAATTTAAATTGTATTCAACAATTTTTACTGTATTTTTGATCAAATAAATGCAGCCCTGGTGAGCATAAAAGACTTTTTTTGACATTGACAGGATTGCATCATATAAACTCACAATTGCATGTTATAAAGTCAGAATTTGTAAGATATAGTTGCAATTACCTTTTTTATTTTTATTTTTTTTTGTTTAATGATACTTAAAATTCAGTTTTGATCACAGAAATAAATTACATTTTAACAGATATTCACACAGAAAACAGCTATTTTAAATGCAAAAAAAAATATTTCACAATTTTTACTGTATTTTGGCCAAATAAATGCAGCCCTAGAGTGTAAGAGACTAAACAAATGAATATGTGACCCTGGACCACAAAAACCTGTCTTAGATAGCACGGGTACATTTGTAGCAATAGCCACAATACATTGTTCGAGTCGAAATTATCAATTTTTCTTTTATGCCAAAAATCATTAAGGTATTAAGAAAAGATCATGTTCCACTAAGATATTTTGTAAATTTCCTACCGTAAATATATCAAAACTTAATTTTTGATTAGTAATATGCATTGCTAAGAACTTCCTTTGGACAAATTTAAAAGTGATTTTCTCAATGTTTTGATTTTTTTTTGCACCCTCAGATTCCAGATTTTCAAAAAGTTGTATCTCAGCCAAATATCGTCCTAACAAACCATACATCGATGGAAAGCTTATTTATTATTATTTCACTTTCATCCAGGTGAGCATTCACAGAGATTTTAGTGCCGTTCGTGATGAAGCCATGAACATGATCCACAAAGCTTTTGCCATGTTAGATGAGGAATTCCAGAAACTAGACAGGTAAAGATCACGTTAATTATCTAAAAACCATCTTATAAAGCAAAACTGAATCTGCTCTCATCTGAAACAGAGAAAAGGAAGCGCTTGCACGAGACACGGAGGCCCTACGAAATGAGCGAGACGCTCAAAACCAGCATCTGCTGAGACAGAAACAGGTGCTGCTTCTCAAACTGATGTCATTGCATTGATTTTCTTGGACGTGTTTGTTCTTGTTCTTCGCAATGACTAAAGGAAGCTTGCACTTGTGATTGGACAGGAACTTCAGGATATGCTGGAAAGACACAGATCGCAGAACGAGGCCTGGCTGCGTGCGCGAGCAGACGAAAACGACAGGGAGAGGAAGGAGCTCAGTAAACTGAGGGTGTGTGACCTGAAAATAACCGCAAACATTCACTTCAGACGAACCGCCAAAAAAAAAACGCCAGCTTGTTGTAGCTTGGAGCAAGGAGCTTGTTTTAACAGTTTCATCTTTGATTAACTGTTTTCATACTGTAGCATTCACTGCATGATTGTCTGTAAGTCATTAGTGACTGTTAGGGAATTAGTGAATTTTCTTTTTTTGCGTAAATTTTTACTTTAAATAAAATTACATGACATGAAGGAATTTTCATCTGCTATTTTATTTTATTTTGTTTTATTATTTCATCAGAAAAAAGTCAAATAAAGGAAATTAAGTAAGTAAAATAAAATAGCAGATGGAAATTCTTAACTTATTTCAGCCAAATCAGCCAAATTTTTCAACAGAAAGTACTAAAATGACTAAAACTACAATTACTACTTTCTTGAAAATATATTGTAATTGTCATATAATTCTCTTTCTCACACACACATTTATATACATATATATATATATATATATATATAATATTAACAACATGTGAAAAAATATTTAGACTGTAATGCATTACTATTGCAGATTATTATAGTATTTATTAATATTTAGAATTATTTTCATATTTTTAGTTTAGTTTCCATGTTAATTTTAGTTAAAGTTTTTAATACGTCATTTTTAGTTTTTAACATTTCTATTTAGCTTTTAGTCATTTTAGCACTTCCGCTTTTTATTAAGCTTATTTTATTTCTGTTATTTGGGTGAAATAAGTTGAGAATTTTCATCTACTATTTTTATTTTATTTTATTTTTTTATTTATTTCATTTTATTTCATTTTTTATTATTAAGTTGACCACATCAGATAAAAAGTGTATTTCTAGATAAATTAAAAATTAGTTTTATGTATATATAATATTTAATTACAGTATATAGTTGTAATAATATACATTACTATTTCATATTATTATAGTGTTTATTAATATTTTGAGGTGTTATTTTTATATAGTTTTATATAATTTATATATAATTTATTTTTCAGTTAAAGTTAGTGATTTCGAGTTTCTTTTACATTTCTATTTAGCTTTATTTTGTTTCAGTTTTAGTAATTTTTGCAATGTTAGTACTTCAGCTTTTCATGCAGCTTATTTTTTATTTCTGTTTGGCTGTAATGAGTTAAAGAATTTTCATCTGCTATTTTATTTTATTTTTATTTTATTTATTTTTGATTATTTATTATTAAGTTGATCAGATAAAAAGTGTATTTCTAAATAAATTTAAAAAGTGTTTTATGTATATATAAAATATTTGAATGAAAACATTTCTACAAGAGCAGCTCACACTGAACTCACATTCAGAGCTCTGGCAAACGTCTCATTTTATGCGTGGCGTGACTGACGGCTGTTTAACATTTCAACATGCCGGTCCTTATTTATTGCTTCGGTGTGAATCTTCCAGGAGGAGGTGCTCCAGGAACAGGAGAGGCTGAAAGAGGAGCAATGCAATATCCAAAAACGCAGTGAGCAGCTCCTGTCCATTATGCAGCAGTTCAAAGGCATGTGAAGACACTGTCTCCATGGCAACCGCAGAGGGAGACGGCCCGAGTTTTGTTTGGGAAACAGCGAGATTATTGATGCCACTCCCTTACTCACAGATATTTGGGGTTGTCTGTCTGATGATGGTTTACTTATTCTGCTCTGTGTGTGTGTGTGTGTGTGCGTAAATGAACATCACAACACATTAGACGACCTCTTCACCAGAGACACCTGTAGAGCACAGGATGATTTGTGACGTGTTTGAAGAGATGATGTAGTAAACTGAGGTTTACCACCAAGACCCATGTCGTTTATTTTCATGTTTCTCCACAAGCTTGTGTTTTATATCAGTGGAGTGGGTCACTAAATTGAACTTTGACCTGATATCAGTTATGAAGAAATAGTAGTAAAGGTTTAATCATTTAGCAGATGCTTTTATTCAAAGCAACTTGCAAAACAGGTCATTTTAATAACAGGAAAAAAAAAAAACATCATAGTAATTTTTACGTAATTAAAAAAGTATATATATAGATAGAGAGCGAGAGAAAGAGAGAGACATTTTTCTGAAAATGACAAAATATAAAAAATCTATATTATAAATATATACTGTATTATTATTACATTGTATTATATATATATTTATTTTCTGAAAATTAGAAAAAAATAATTATAAATATATACTGTCATTATTATTATATTGCATTATATATAAATAAAGGCATTTTTCTGTAAAGTATAAAAGATATTATTATAAATATATACTGTAATTATTATTATATTGTATTTTATTTTTTATTTTTATAAATTTTTCTGAAAATGTAAAAAATATATATTAAAATATAAATGGTAGTCATTATATTGTATTATATATATATATATATATATATATATAAAAATTCTGAAAATAATTTTTAATCTATATTATTACAAATATATACTGTAATTATATATATATATATATATATATATATATATATATATATATATATATATAGTTAATAAAAAAACTATTATAAATAAATATATACCGTAATTTTATACACACACACACACATGAAAGATGAAAGATATAGATATATAGATAGATAGATATATAGATAGATAGATAGATAGATATGGGACAATTTTATGAAAATATATTACATAATAAATATGCAAACCTTATACAGTCATATATATATATTTGTATTTTTTAATATTTAGATGTTTTACATCTACAATTTTTATGACAATGTATTCCAAATATAAATATTATATAAAAATTATTATATAATTATAATTATTCTGAAATGCATATCTGCTGCGGTCATCCTAATATTCTTATTTCATGTTTTTTACGATCTCTTACAAAAGCCAAAAATAATTAAATCAGACATTCAACATTTCACTGTATTTAGCTTATAATTTGCAATATCTGATACATTTTCATAAAATAATCAAAAGTAAAGATGTAGTGCATGCTGTTAACTTACTTCAAATCTTAATAAACACATTTATATAAGTAATATTTCAAAACTACACATCATATTTACCTAATTCCAGTGAATTTATCATCATATTTATTGTTTTAAAGTGTTCTAGTAAAAAAAACTACACATCCTTTCATGCTATATAAAACAGTGCGTAGGCTATTCGTGAACTCATAAACTCATTTTCAAATAAAGTATAGCACCGTCCAGCCCATCAAATTACAGACTTTATTGTCTATTGTCAGTGGGTTTTTGAGGGGGACAGTCATGTCTCCCAACTCCTGTCGCAGTGCTTGCGCATGCGCAGACATCCTCGCCCAGCCGCTCCGAAAGCGACCGAAGAAAACCGATGGCAAACGGTCGGCGGCGCACTATTTGGCAGGAAGGCTCCGTTTGCAGCGCCAGCGTCGTCCGGCGGTGGAGCACTATTTGGCAGCGGGGGAGGGGAGGGCAAGAGCTCGGCCGCATTCGGGGCCGCCTGCGCTCATCAAACGCTGCTCATTGAACACACAGTGAGGCAGAGCTGGAGTGGAAATATTTTGTATGCCGCAATATGCGTGAATTTCTAAAATAAACCCGGGGTAAGCGAGCATCCATGCCACAAATGCCACATTTATGCATTGCACTTGAATAAAAAAGCGAAATGCGACAAGATTGAGCTCAGGGCTGCAGTGGAGGGAGTGAAGGGGCTTTTGGGGCGAGCTGTGGGGACGCTTGATCCAGACGTTTCTGCTGAAAATGTGTTTCTTGTGCTTCCTTTGTTTCTGCTGCGGGATTGTAAATAAGAGCTTGAGCCAAAATGGCGGCTGGAGCCGTTGAGCTGCGTCGAGCTATGAGCTATTGCACTGCGTTTAGTCACACACTTTTAGCATTTAACGCTCTTTTATGCCTCTGTTTCCCTCTTGGATGATTTGTGTGGAGTCGTAGCATTTAGAATAAGATACCTGGCTGCGCTGGTGGTGAATGTATAGCGTTTAATGAAGAGAGCTAGCGAGATTGTGTCAGTTAGCCACACAGATTTGAACGTTTCTAATGACAAATTGCGATTTTGTGTTCACAAAACGCGCCTTTATTGCTCTTTTCTCCTTTGTTTTGATTGTTTAATTGCTAAATGCGCTCTGTATGCTATGTAGTGCTTTCTTTAGTCCTCCATTTAGCTGCTATCTTAATCGTAATGCCTTTTTCCCTTAAAAAGGATGCTTTTGTACACATGCAAGTGTGTATATTTTGTCGTTTTCACTATAACTAGACAACTTGCAGTGCTGCTTGTCATCTTGTCTGTTAATGGCAGCACTGAAACCCAATCTGGCCAACTGATCTCACTGCATTGTTGAAGGTTCTGGCCAATTTGAAATGTAAGGTCTTGAATTCATTAGTCTCATCTGATGCTCAATGATCAGGTTGCATTGAGAAAAGTCTGCTGAATTTCCATGAGGAACAATGACATGAATCATTCTGGGGGTTTGTTTGCAAGGGGGCGGCGGTTCATTTGTATTTCATGACAGTCTGCTGAAGAGTTTTGTAGGGCACCTCTGGAGGATTAATTGATCAATTAGGCTTGCAAAGGAGAGATTACAGCAGAGAAACAGCCACTGCGGTGGGTTTGATTTAAGCCTTTATTTAGCTTCTGAATTGCGCTGTTTCTGTGGACCAACCACGCCAAATGAAGCAAAACATAATCATATGTATGTATATACACAATGCATGCGTGTGCATGTATGCTTTTATTTATATCTCTCACTTTACATAACCATACTGCCCCAAAACTATCGTTTTCCTTTTGTATCCTTTCACTTGGTTAATCCAATGTTATGAATACTGTTCAATAACACCATTTTTCTGCATCACTGAGCTGTAAATTCCCTCGCTTTAATTGCATTCAGCATTGTCAGACGCTGTCATTATAGCAGCCACTGGCCAACATTTGATACAGCTCGGTACTTTTGCCTCTACAGCCAAAATATATTAGATTCTCATACGCTGGAAAATGCATAGACAGAATTGCTCCATCGTCCATGTGCAGGTCTTTAACGCAACACCATCGAGTTCAGTTATAGCCAAGATTTTGACAGAGTTGGAGATCCATTATCATGAGTGTAGGTTTATGTAATATATATATATATATATAGTTAACTTCAGCCAGATATATATTTGCCAGGGAAAAGTCTAGGCCAGTCCTGTCAAGAACATGTCTGGGTCTAGTTTCCCCACACAAAAATAAGAAATTGTAGTTTGCTTAAAGAAAATATTGAATTTTATTTGCGATTTGAAATGGTTTTCATTGCAGTTAAGCTGTTTCTCTAAAGAACCTATAAAGAATTTGTGCATCACAACGGTGTTTGTGTTGCCTGTAACTGATTAAACTGATGTTGCATTGTTGCAAATCAATGTAATTAAGCAAAAATACTATAATTTAAAGTAGGAACCTACAAAAGAACCACCACTGAAAATAATAACAAAAATATAGTTCTGTGGGTGCATGCAGAAGCAAAATCTTTTTTGAAAATTTAATTTTTAAATCTTGATATTTACAAAAAATAAATTCTTCTATGTTGGGGAGAAAGGTGTCTTTGTTGTTTTCATGAGATTCACCCAATATGAGGAAACACTAGCAGAAACTGAAATGAGAGTTTGTTTGAAAGGTGTTTGAGGACATTGCAAATGCTCGGGTCAAGTGATTTAAAAATGTTGGCATCTCACCATCTTTATCTAAAAGTAATGTGGCAGGATGCCTTAAAAAAGGAGGACTGACCTTGAGTTAATGTCTTGCTCGTTATTATCATGGCAGTTACAGGCTGTAAAATTGAAAATGGAAGCAGTATTATTTGAGTCCAGCTGTGTTGGAAAATAGCAATAAATGCATGTTCTGGTGTATTTTTGTGCATTTTACACATTTTAAAAATGTATTGCAGTTGGATTGCACTAGGTCGTGTTCATGTGCAATGGGCTGTTTTATAAAACATGTTATGGTTTTGATTCAGTTGGACGGTCTGGTAGAATAAATGAGTATGCCGTCGTCTAACCGGCTGACGTGGTTGTAAGGAAGCTCCGAGCTCCCTGCGCTTGTAGCATACTCCTGTTGTGTTGTATAACAGCGTCTGCTTGGCTTCCTGAATAATGCAAGTCTCATGTCATGGCTCATCTGCTTTGCTTTCTTTGGTATTTTGAGTATTGGGACATCAGATGGGTGCAATTTTTAATGAATCCCAATTTGCAAAGCATAAGCCTTCACATGGGGTTGAATTTCACTTTTGAGTAATTTTTACATTTCAGGATTCAGTTGGTTTCCATTATGTGGCCAAAGAATGCAATGGAAGTCAATGGGAATTAAAACGGTTAGTTTACCAACATGCTTCATGAAGTTTGTTCTCCTCAACTACAAAGCGCTTTGAAAATCTGCATGTAATTTGACTCTTGGGGCTTATTAACGTGGAGGTTCTTTACTCCCATTTGTTGGCTAATTAAAGCGTTTAATAGTTTGTTTATTTTTTTTAAACGTGTAAGGCAAGACACAACAGTTGAATAGGGTAAAACATTTAGCTATTAGATATTACCAGTAGATTATATTTAGAATTGCAAACATTTTTTGTGTTACTAGTTTTTCTTTGAGTTATATATTTGAATTTGCACTCTTTTGAATCTGAACAATGGATAAAGCCAGGTTCCAAATCCTTAATTTCATTTTGTTGACATATTAGAGTTAAAGGTTTACAGAAGGGTTTTGGATTTCTCTTATTATCACTCTATTATTCATAAAATACAGTCAACAGTAAACTTTCACTGTGTTTTTAGAAATAAAACGCTGTATAAAACCAGGCGAATGACACATGAGAAAACCTCTCTATAAAAATATTTAGAATGTGGATATGAATATAACTGTAAAATGTGGTTCATGTAAGCACTGCTGGTATATTGTAATTGAAAACTATAGACACAAATAGATAAAGTGCAATAATAAAATCAGGCAGTGATTTATTAACAAACCCCTTAGTAAAAACCTTTAGAATATAGATATGAATAAAACTGTAAAATTTGGCTCATGTAAGTACTACTGAAGTGGAGATAACTCATTTTTAGAAAACGTCCCTTACAGATATTGTAATTGAAATCTAGAGACGCAAATAGATAAAGTGCAATAATAAAGTCAGTGTAAATGACATGAACAAACCCCACAGTAAAAAAAAACATTCAGGATATAGATATGAATATAACTGTAAAATTTGGTTCATGTAAGTACTACTGAAGTGAAGATAAAAACTTATTTTTAGAAAATGTCCCTTAAAGATATGTATTGTATTTGAAATCTACAGACTGAATATATAAAGTGCAATAATAAAAGCAGGCAATGATATATTAACACACCCCTTAGTAAAAACCTTCAAAATTTAGATATGAATATAACTGTAAAATTCGACTCATATAAGTACTACTAAATTGGAGATAAAAATGTCTTTTAAAAATATGTATTGAAATTAAAATCTGTGTTATGTTATCTGTTATGCAAGTACTACTGAAGTGGAGATAAAAGCTCATTTTTATAAAATGCTCCGTAAAGATATATATTGTAATTAAAATAAAAAAACGCAAATAGATAAAGTGCAATAATAAGATTTAATGATATATGAACAAATCCCTCAGTAAAAACCTTCAGAATATAAATATGGATACAACTGTAAAAATTTGTGTATGTAAGTGCTGCTGAAATGTAGAAACATACTCATTTTGAGATCGCGGCCCCTAAATATATTTACTGTAATTGAAATCTACAGACGCTAATATATAGGATGCAATAATACAATCAGGCGAATGATATATTAACAAATCCCTCAGTAAAAACCTTCAGAATTTAGATATGAATGTGACTGTAAAATTTGGTTCATGTAAGTACTACTGAACTGGAGATAAAAACGTATTTTTAGAAAATATCACTTAAAGATATCGTAATTGAAATCTAGAGACACAAATAGATAAAGTGCAATAAAATCAATGTGAATGACATATGAACAAATCCCACAGTAAAAACCTTCAAAATATAGATATGAATAAAACTGTAAAATTTGGTTCATGCAAGTACTACTAAAGTGGAGATAAAAGCTCATTTTTAGAAAATATCCCTTAAAGATGTATTGTAATTGAAATCTAGAGACTCAAATATATAAAGTGCAGAATTAAAATCAGGTGAATGATATATGAACAAACCCTTCAGTAAAAACATTCAGAATATAGAAATGAATAAAACTGTAAAATTTGGTTCATGTAAGTACTACTGAAGTAGAGATGATAACTCATTTTTAGAAAGTATCCCTTAAAGATATGTATTGTAATTGAAATCTACAGGCGCAAATACATAAAGTGCAGAAATAAAGTCAGGCGAATGATATATTAACAAACCCCTGAATAAAAACCTTTAGAATATAGATATGAATAAAACTGTAAAATTTGGTTCATGTAAGTACTACTGAAGTGGAGATGATAACTTGTTTTTAGAAAATGTTCCTTAAAGATACGTATTGTAATTGAAATCTACAGACACAAATATATAAAGTGCAATAATAAAATCCGACAATGATATATTAACAAACCCCTCAGTAAAAATCATCAGAATATAGATATGAATAAACCTGTAAAAATTGGTGTATGTAAGAGCTGCTGAAGTGGAGATAAAAACTAATTTTGAGAAAGTGCCCCTTAAAGATATACTTTAAAGACACATTAAAGATGCATACAAATCTACAGACTCAAATTGATGAAATGCAATAAAATATACACTTGAATGTGTTTTTTGGATGTTTTTATTGAAACAACATATTATAAAAGCCAGATTAGACCGATATCTCAATATTGACCAGTGCGTGAAAAAACCCCCCCAAAAAAAAAACAATTACTTTGCCTTAAAGGGACAGTTCACCCAAAAATGACAATGGTCATAATTTACTCACCATCAAGTGGTTCTAATGAGTTTATTTCTTCCTTTGAACATAAAAGAAAATATTTTGAAGAATGTTGGGAACCAAACAGCTGACGGTAGCTATTGGTTTTCATAGTATTTTTTTTCATACTATGGAAGTCAATAGGGACCAGCAACTGTTTGGTTCCCAACTTTCTTCAAAATATCTTTTTATGTTCAGCAGAAGAAAGAAATTCATACAAGGTGTGGAACAACTAGAAGGTGAGTAAATAACGACAGAAATTTAATTTTTATGTAAACTATCCGTATGTGCACATTTTAGGATTCAACTTTTTAAGTACTTTGTGATCGTCACAGTGTTAGTCTGTAATATATTTCACTAACTACACAAAGTTTGTTCGCCTCAACTGCAAATCACATGTAATTTGGCTCTTGTGGCTCATTAGCGTGGAGCTTCTTCACTCCCATTCACTAGCTAATTAAAATGTAATTAAATGTTCTAAACGTTTAACCTGATATTCTTGTATTTTTTTTTTTTTTTTAGGTTGATGAAGCCCTTCTGAAGGAGGTCTGGATCAGTACCCATCAGCGCGGGCCCTGAGAGGGCGACCCGTCCCGCCCGCTCACTCCTGAGCACCGGTCATTTCACAGCGTCAGACGGGCATCGGGCGAGCACGTTACATGCCAGCGTTTTTTCTTTTATTTTGACTGCCCCCTTTAGGTTGAATCCCTTTCTCACCTGATACTCTTTCACTGATAAGAAAGGGTAGACGATATTTTCACCCTAGTGTGGCAGCCCGGCTGCTCCCCCACACACAGATGAATGAAGACCCCATTCGGGAAGAACGCGGCCCAGAGATCCAGAGCTGATGCAGGTTAGAGCGCCTCTTTGATTTCTGATGAGCCTTCTGAAGATCATCGTCTGAAATGTCTTTTTAATATTAACCATGTTTGCTGTGTCTGTGATTGAAGGGCATGCTGGTGTCTCTGCAAATATGATGAAGAAAAAGAACTCTCATAAGTAAGTTTTCTTTTGATTGTGTTTTAGGGCTGAATTTGTGAATCTTAATTGTTATTTTAGATTATATTATAAATATTTAAAATGTTATGCTCATATAGATAATAATATAGCAATGAGTTTAATTAATTAATTGTGTTTTAGTGCTGAATGTGTGAATTATATTATTAGTACTATTTTTATTTTTTTTTTAAAATGCTAAACTCATAGCAATTATAGTAGGGCTGCATGATTATGACAAAAATCACAATTGTTGATTATTCCCTTGAAATTGTAATTGCAATTTATTAATTACGATTATCACAATTTACATTTAATGATGTTTTGAATAGCTTTATACCGTTGTTTGAAGCACTGCATGCCATCTTTTTATATAATTTTTTCTTTAAATATAAAAAAAAGTAAAAATTAAATTAAAATTAAAACACACCCCCACATCTTAAGCAAGCAGAATAATGTGATAGGTTTTTGTTTTTTTAAAGTGCCTTTGAACAATTACATAATTGTGGCATCTGTAATTGTAATCACAATTAGAAATTCGAATAATTGTGCAGCCCTAAATCGTAGTAAATATTTATGCGTTTAATAATTATGATTTTTAGAGTTAAATATTAGGTAAAGTTTTTTTTTTTTTTGGTGTGTTTTAAGGGCTTAATGTGTGAATATGAAATTATATTATATTATAATATAGTATAATATATTATATATAATAATTAATAATATTATAAAATATTCTGTTTATTTTGATCATAATAAATATAACGTTTCTGAATGTAATTACCATTGGTAAATCAGAACATGCGAATATGAATGAAGTCATTATAATATATTAATATATGTTAAAATGTTTTTAGTTCATATTGATTGTTATAAATATTTATGTATTTAATAGTTATAATTATCAGAGTTAAATATTAGGTAAAACATGTTTTTCAGTTACATTTGTTTTACGGCTGAATGGATAAATATGAATTATATTACATTGTTTTAACATTTTTAAAATCTTCAGTCCATATTTATCATAATAAATTACAATTCTGAATGTAAGGGTTTTTTTTTAAATTCATTATCAAAGTTAAATTTTAGGTGAAATATATTTTTGTATTTAATTGACTTGAATATGATATATATTTAATTATTATAACATATTAATAATTTTAAAATGTTTAGTTTATCCTGAAATAAATATTTCTGTATTTAGTGATAATCCTTTTTTTGAGTTAAATATTAGTCAAAACATACTTTTATTGTTTTATAGTTTAATCTATAAATATGAATTGCATTAAAACCATCGTAATATGTTTTTTAAATGCTTAGATCATATTGATCATAATGTCTAAACTTATTAATTTATCACCGAGTTAAATATTAGGTGAAGTATTTATTTATTTTTTTTATTTGATTGTGTATTAATATTGAAATAATAAACATGAATTGTTATTACTATATTATAATATTATATTAAAACATTTTCAGATGTCATTGATTTTATATTATTTGCTTGTTTTAGGGCTGAATCTGAATCTCTTTTATTTTTTTATACTATATTATTATTATTATACATTTTTAAAATATTAACTTTATATTGATTATAATAAATATTTTAATTTCAGTTAATTCCAATAAAATGTTTGAATTTAGTAGTCATAATTTATTTACAATGTTAAATAATTAGTTGAAGCTGTATGTTTTTATAATAGTTTATTTTTTTATTTATTCTTAATGTTAAAATATTTTCTCTGTGTTTAGGATGAGATCCCAACCAATACCAAATGAATCAAGTGTTGTTGTTGTTGAAATGACGCCCTTCACCTTGAAACGGGCTCAGAATTCATCATCTGGTGAATGTAAATGTTATAATTTCATGCTGATGTTAATGCGGACGTGTTGATCATCTGGCAGGAAACACAAAAGCAGCGTAGGCCCCACCAAAGCAGTGGCTCAGCCGCGGAGGAACATCGTGGGCTGTCGTATCCAGCACATCTGGAAAGAGGGCAGCGGTGCGGCTTCGCAGTGGAAAGGCACCGTTTTAGACCAGGTGCCCGTCAACCCTTCGCTCTACCTGATCAAATACGACGGCTTCGACTGCGTCTACGGCCTGGAGCTGCACAAAGACGAGAGGGTGCAGGGACTCGAGGTCCTGCCAGACAGACTCGGTACCCGTTTTACTTCATTTCATTGACCCGTTTATGACAGCAGACATGGAGAGAAGAGTGCAAACCAGTTTAATTGAGTTACATTATTAGTGACTATTAATGGAGTTGGGCAGCGATGAGCAGAAAAGATATTTTATTTAATTATTATGTGTGACCCTGGACCACAAAACCAGTCATAAGGGTCCATTTTTTTAATTTGAGATTTATACATGATGTATGGTTAGGATAGGACAATATTTAGCTGAGATACAACTATTTGAAAATCTGGAATCTGAGGGTGCAAAAAAATCGAAATATTGAGAAAATCGCCTTTAAAGTTGTCCAAATGAAGTTCTTATCAGTGCATATTACTTATCAAAAATTACGTTTTGATATATTTACGTAGGAAAGGTACAAAATATCTTCATGGAACATGATCTTTACTTAATATCCTAATCATTTTTGACACATTTTGACCCTTACAATGTATTTTTGGCGATTGCTACAAATATTCCTGTTCAGAGTTAAATATTAGATGAAGCGAAGTTTCTGTCTTGTGTTTTAGGGCTGAATGTGTGAATTTAAATTATATTAATATTTTAAAAATGTTGATTATAATAAATATTCTTCTCAGTTACAAGCAAGTATAAGTATAATAATTTATGAACTTAATATTTAAAATTTTCAAAGCTACTTTTTTTTTTTTTTTTAGGGCTGAATGTGTTATTGGATTTAATTATTATAAATGTTGCATTCATATTACTAATGATAAATATAACCTATATAAATAGAACATTTATAAAAGTTCTTTAAATATTTGTTAAATATTAGGTGAAATTAATTTACTTGTATGAATATGAATTGAATTATTATTATTATTTCTTTTTTTAAATGTTGCAATAATATTACTAATAACAATTGTAACATTTATTATTTTAGTTATTAATTTATTTCAGAGTTAAATATTGCATAGTGAAGCATACTTTTGCTTGCTTTAGAGATGAATGCAAATATGATTGTTAATATTTATAAAATGTTAGTATGAACACTCATACTACTCATAATAAATATAACATTTATGAATTTAACATTATATTTTAATTAAAATATAATTAAAATATTCTATAAATTGTTCAAATATAATATAAAATATCATATAAATTTAAAATATAGGGATTATTAAAATATAAATAATGTTTAATAATTATTTTCAGTGTTAAATATTATATTATGTATTATTAAAGACTTGAATATTTGGTACAGCATAATTTTCCTGCTTGTGTTTTAGGGGTGAATGTGTAAATTTAAGTATTAATATTTTTTAAATGTTGCATTTATGTTGCTCATAAATATAACAATTATTCATTTAATAATTATAATTTTTGAAGTTCAATATTAGGTGAAACATAATTTTGCTTGTTTTAGGGCTGAATGTTTGAATATGAATTATACTAAATTATATTAATGTTTTTAAATGTTGCACTTTTATAATATTCTTCTCAAACACAAGCAAATAAAAATATCCTTCCTCTAACATTTAACTTCACCATCAAATTAACTTTTCTTGAAATGTTGTCGGATCTAATGTTCAGTTAAATATATTGTAGTGTTTAATTAAAGACTGGATTCTCTCCAAAAAAGGCCTAAAGCTCAATATATCAGAAACGTCTCTGACATCTGATGACTTTTAAATGTGGACCTTTACAACGTGACTTACGTTCATGCACCACTATAAACATGTGTCTTGTATTTTGAGTGAATTATTGGTCCCAGACTGTTTCCGGTCCTGCCACTCACACTCATGTTTACTCGAATGTTTTTCAGCCTCGACGCGCATCAGTGATGCTCATCTGGCTGACACTATGATAGGGAAAGCCGTGGAGCACATGTTCGAGACGGAGGACGGCACTAAGAACGAGTGGAGGGGAATGGTTCTGGCCCGGGCGCCAATCATGAACACTTGGTTCTACATCACATACGAGAAAGACCCTGTACTCTACATGTATCAGCTGCTCGATGACTACAAAGACGGAGATCTGAGGATCATGCCAGACTCTAGTGAGTGTCTTCAGTGCTCCTGTTGGGTTTTTATTATTTTAGTTTGCTTTTTTTGTGAAAAGATGCATTAAATTGATCAAAAGTGACAGTAAAGACATTTAGAACGTTAAAAAAGATTTCTACTGTAAATAAATGCTCTTATTTTAAACTTTCTATTCCCCTGTGAATCCTGAAAAATAAAATGTATCACAGTTTTTATAAAAATATTGGGCATCACAACTGTTTTCAACATTGATAATAATCAGAAATGTTTGTTGAGCAGCAAATCAGCATATTAGAATGATTTCTGACGGGTCATGTGACACTGAAGACTGGAGTAATGATGCTGAAAATTCAGCTTTGATCACTGAAATAAATTACATTTGAACAAATATTCACATAGAAGACAGTTCTAAAAATACTTCACAATATTACTGATTTTACTGTATTTTTGATCAAATAAATGCAACAGAAGAGACTTCTTTTTAAAAAAAAAACTTAAAAAAAAAAAAAGAAAATTCTTACAAACCCCAAACTTTTATATGCTCAATGTTTGTATTATAATATATTTACTAATTGTAATATAATATATAAAAAATAAATTCTAATATAATTGGGATATTTACAGTTAATAATATTTAACTTGATTGTAACTTAATTGATAATAATTATTCATTATTATAAATTGCATGTGTGTTTTTTGTAAAAAAAAAAAAAAAAAAAAAAAAAAATATATATATATATATATATATATATATATATATATATATATATATATAATATTTATTTATTTATTTATTGTGTAGTTTATTATTATTATTATTATTATTATTATTATTGTATGTAACTGTGACTTGTGTGACTTCTTCTTCTTCTCTTTTTCTTTTGTTTTTGTGAATTCAGTTTAATGTTATGGAAGCTTGTTTCCACCAAAGGATGATAATTGCAACTTTTTATCTTACAGTTTTGTCTTTTCTTTTGAAAATAAAAATAAAAATATAGCTATTTTAAGAAAAAAAAGACAGAATTGTGAAATTAAAAAGTTACAACTACCATCCCTTGTTGGAAACAAGCCTCCATAACATTTAACAAAAATTCACAAAAATTGTTTAAAAAAAAAAAAAAAAAGACAAAGCTTTTGGTAGTTATATATATATATATATATATATATATATATATATATATATATATATATTCCTCTTTCTCTAAAAAGAAAAAGCAATTATATTCTATTAATTAAATTGTATTTATTTTAAATATATTTCTTTATTTGTGTTTTATTTATTTATTATTATTATTTATTCACTCTAATTATTAATTACAGAATTTTCAGTGTGTTATAGGATGTGTAGTTAAATGATGCACCTTATTATTACTTAAAGAGTAATTTCTGTCTGTATTAACGATCGCTTCCGTGTTTTTCAGACGACTCGCCCCCGGCGGAGCGCGAACCCGGAGAGGTGGTGGACAGCCTGGTGGGGAAGCAGGTGGAATATGCCAAAGAGGACGGCTCTAAACGAACTGGCATGGTTATCCATCAGGTGGAAGCCAAACCCTCCGTCTACTTCATCAAGTTTGATGACGACTTTCACATTTACGTCTATGACCTGGTGAAAACGTCGTAAGGCGGCGACGACGCGGGACGAGGAGAGGGGGAGGAGTTTCGCGTAAACCATGTGATCCACACAAACGTTTTTTGCCAAAAGTTCTCTCGGAACATTTCTCGTAACATCTCTTGGAAATGGAACGCTGGATATTTCGGTGGATTACCGCTAGTCAAGTGTCTCTTATCGTTGTAGGATGAACGGACATCACATCTCCCGACATACACGTAGCTTCATATTTCAGAGGTTCGTCTCGAGCTTTTCCCATTCCTGTTGGTTCAGAAAAAAACCGTCTGGCCGTTCTGGAACATTAAAGTGTTCATCCGTTGGACTGTTACAGCTGCGTCTTGGGTTGAAGTTCAAGCTAGCGGCGTGCGCCGATCCTGAGGCGAACGCGCGAGGCGTTTATCCTTTCAGACGTGAGAGATGCGGCGGCCCGTGAAGGATGAGGAGCGTTCGGGACGTCCCAAACCTCGTAAAAGTGCCAGGAGGTGGAGGGCGGGAGAAAATGTCTGTAAATAAGACATCTTTCTGTCCCTTGTGTCTTTGAGTCGTTTGCCAGATGTTTCTTGTTTTATCCCTCCGTCTTCTGGTTCTCGGCAGAATTGCGCACACGAGCTCCGCTGTCAATGAAATGTAGGCATTTGTGGCGTGAAACCCCACCGTCTTGTTTTAATGTATTGTGTTTTCTACTTTTTATTATATATATATATATATAAAAATATATATGTATCATCACCACGAGTAAACGCTAATGCAGCTTTTATTATCTTAAGCACTAAATTTAAAGAGTTGTTTTGCTCCCGTTTTTTCAATGAATGAAAGAAATGTTTTGCATTTCATATTTGGATTTAACGTCGATCTAACGTTTATTTCACGTCATAAAATGTACAAAATGCCCACTAATTGTATCATAATTGCAATATTGGGTTGTTATTATTGTTATGGTGTAGATTAATGGGTTTCTTGTGACTTAACACATGATTTTGGCTCTGAGCACTAAAAAAAAACCTACGGTTACCCCATGCCCTGAAGTATTTAGAGATGTTACACAAAATTAATCGCACAAAGTGTTTAATCCTGTACCGGTTAGAAAGCGCTGATGCAATAACGAAGAAAGTATTCAGGAGTTTTTCTTTGCACCCCGTGACTTTTGCGTTGCTTTTCTTTTAATCAGCCTTGGGGAGATTTCTCTGTCGCTTTGCCTCTCTGCGAGCCTAAACGTCTGTGCCTCGATATTGACTTCAGTATGTTTTTATTTTTTTTAACGTGTGTGTTTTGTCTGAAGGTTGTGTGTGTGTGTGTGTGTGTGTGTGTGTGTGTTCCCATTAGACTCGTACGAAATGACCCGAAGGCCCCCTCCGAGGAATGTTACGGTTGTTTGAAGAAGTCCTCGCAGCTACATGTGTTTTGCATTATTCTGTGCTGCTTTGGGTTACAGTGTTCCCGTTTTCACACTTACATGAAGCGTTTCTCTTGTTCTCAAGCCGCTGTCTACTGCATTCGATGCACAACACTAGAAGGGTGACATGAAGAAATGCACAGGTCAGATTGCACTCCAAAATCAAAGGAAAAAATTAGACATTATGTGCTGCAAAAAAACAGTTTTCATGACATTTAAGCACAAGATTCTTCAAATTCTCATTTCCTAATGCAAAACTTACTTATAAAATGTCTTGTTAATAAAGTAAAGTTTTCAAAAATTATGAATGACGTTTTATAATATTTTTCATGACAACTAACAGATATTTTAGTGTTTTTTTTTTTTTTTAAAAAAACATACTTCAAACATATGCATAGTATTTTTGACATTGTTAAAAAAAAAAAGCAAAATTTTTTTTGGCTTTTTAAAAATTAAGACACACTATATATAATATGAAAATGTCAGATTGGCTTAAAAAACATTATTTTAAAATTATAATAATATTTATTCATATATTATAATATTATTATAACATATTTGTTCATTATCATGAAAATGTAATTCTATATGTAAAATTGCCTCTTCTGCATTTTTAAAAAAAAATGTTTAAGACACACTCCCCTATATATATATATATATATATATACGTATAAAATAAACGTATTTATATATATTTATAACGTATGTTAATTGTCATGAAAATGTAGTGTGTATGTGTGTGTGTATATATATATAATATGCCTTTTCTACATTTTTCATGACAACTAACAGAATTTAAAAAATAAAATTACATTTTTTTTCAATATGGATCATATTTTTGACATTTTTATACATGTATATAGTGTGTGTGAGTTAATTGTTACTTTTTTTAAATGTAACTTAGCTATTTATTTTAAGACACTTTTATAGATGTATGAAAATGTCAGATTGGCTAAAAAATATTGTCATTGTTATAATTGTCATGAAAATGTGTATAATATTAATGTGTGTGTATATATATATATATATATATATATATATATATATATATATATATATACACACTTTTTTTTGACATTTACATTCATATGTGTGTCGTATGAAAATGTAAAAAAAAAAAAAAAAAAAACAAAAAGGCAAAAATGCAAAACAAAAATTATATATACATCCCCCTCCCCTTTTTTTTATTTATTTTTTTTTACATTTTCATGACAACACACATTAATAAAAAAGTCCATATATATATATATATATATATATATATATATATATATATATTTATATATAGAGCATATTGTCTTTTTGCAACTTATATTTATCTAGTTTTTTCTTGTGATTTTTGGAGTGAAATGTGAGCTGGACATTTTCTGATGCTTTTCGTGAGCTTCACCCGGTAAAGTGCGTACAGATATTTGTGATTCTCCATGTTTTGCCCTTGAAACCTTAACGCGGGCGACCTGCTCGGCCTACCAAATAAAGCAGCGGCGGTCACCGAGTGATTTGAGCCCAACGCAGAGGTCAAGCTTGTCCCGGGACCGCTGATCTACTTTTCCTTTCCAAACGAGAGCTAGGTGACTTTTGCGAGGCGTCCCTCACCACCGTCGCTGAACGAACGGACGTGTCAATATGCAAACGGATCCCCTCAGAAAGACATACTCATGGGATTGGCCTTTTACATGTACCTACTGTAGTATTGTACTGTGTTTTGATGTCAGGTCGACGTGGGAAATTTCAAAAAGAGGAAAAAAAAAAAAAAACACGACGAAAACTAGACCGTTCTTTTTGCATGATATGAGTAGAGTTGTTATCGTACGTTAGTGTGATGCATGTGTACCTGTCTTTTTATTTCGGCTATTCGTTCCCTAAATGAAAGGTTCTGTTCATTGTGTTGCTAATTGTGACGTTTCTGTTCTGGTTTTGCAATCCATTTCTAAGTAAAAACAAAAGTTAAACTAAGTATTTTATTTTCTGCTATGCTCTGTAAGAACAAACGCACTGGTGTTGTGTGGCGTGCCAATTCGAGGCAAAGAAACCAGTGTTAAAAACAGCATTTGAGGGATCATATCCTTTTGACGCAGCACCACCGTCCTGCTACAGGACAAACTTACTACATTTCTATAAAGAGTGCCATATTTAATGAAGAAACAGGCCTTACATGACAAAATCGGGACGAAATCGCATATTCAGAGTGGGCTAATGTGTGCATGTATTGAATACCACATATCTAATTCAAGCGTGTAGATATAGAACTAAAGCGAACGCACACTTTAAACTACGTGGAGAGAATTGAACGTATGGTCCCTTTAAGATGCTGTTGCTCTTTAGTTACTTTGTATAAAAAAAAAGAAAAGATTGACAAAAATGCAGTGCAATTTGATGATTGTTGCAGATACATGTATAGTTCAAATTTCATGTTCTTTCACGTATAGGTAAATGGCTTCTATTGGACCGAATCTGTTTTGTTTTGTTTTTTTCTTTTCCTTTTTTTTAACATGTAGATAGTTCATTTTATTTTCATTTAAGTATAAACACATTTTAAAAACTGTTACTTAATTCATTAAGTAATTTTTATAATTATTATGTAAGTCTATCCTTATAATATTAAAAAAAGTTAATGTGAATGTGTGTGTGTGGATTTTTATCTCGATGACTGCCTTTTAATGCCGTTTAATGTTTGAAAAATATTATAGAAATTTTTTTAAAATCAGAAAAAAATTTAAGTGTTCAAGCTTTACAAATAAATATGAAAAAACAGTTAAAATTTAATTTGGGTTTTAGATTATCCTAAAAATGTATTGGAAAATACAAACTCTGATTCAAATGGTTAGAGAAATGTTTCTTCTCTCAGACTGTATTACTAGGCTGTTGGCTAATATTAATAATTACGATGCCTTTTTAGTGCCACTTTAAAAAAGAAATTATGAGAATAAAGTTGAAATGTTTCAAGAATTCGTAGCAATTACGAGATTGGCCCGGATTGGGAGCATCGGGACATATTCCAAAGTCAAAATCTGTCAGTTTTATTGCGAAATACGAACAGTATGTCTATTACAATAATGTGTTTACAAAGCTTATTATTATTGGCTGGTTGGCGCACTAAAAATAGGCCTAATGATGCATTCAAAGATGTGACATTATTTTCAAGCATACTGTCTCTGTGTATAACACAGGGTATGATTTCTGCTAACAATCCCACATATATTCAAATCAGTTCGGTGGCCTGGCAGCTTCTGCTGGTGGGGGGGGTTTTCTCAACATTTAGACTTTTCTCAAAATACTTCAACTTTATTCTCAAAACTTTTCGACTTTTACTCTCGAAACATTTTGAGTTTATTCACATAATTTTTACTTTATTCTCGAAACAACATTTTGATTTTTTTTTTTTTCTCTAAACATTTCGACTTTATTCTCAAAACATTTTGACTTTATTCACATAATCTTGATTTTATTTTCGAAACATTTCAAGTTTATTCTCAACATTTAGATTTTTTTTTCTCTAAACATTTCAACTTTATTCTTGAAATACTTCAACTTTATTCTCAAAACATTTTGACTTTATTCTCGAAACATTTTGGGGTTTTTTTTCTCAAAACATTTCGACTTTATTCTTGAAACATTTCAACTTCATTCTCTAAACATTTTTTTTTTCTTAAAACATTTCGACTATTCTTGAAACATTTCGACTTTATTCTCAAAACATTTTTTTTTTTTCTCAAAACATTTCGACTTTATTCTCAAAACATTTTGACTTTATTCTCAAAACATTTTGGACTTTTTTTTTTCTCAACATTTCGACTTTATTCTCAACATTTGGATTTTTTTTTTTTTTTCTTGAAACATTTCAACTTTATTCTCAAAATACTTCAATTTTATTCTCAAAACATTTTGGATTTTTTTTTTTTTCTCGAAACATTTCGACTTTATTCTCAACATTTAGATTTTTTTTTTTTTTTTTTCTTGAAACATTTCAACTTTATTCTCAAAATACTTCAACTTTATTCTCAAAACATTTTGTTTTTTTTTTTCTCAAAACATTTTGACTTTATTCTCGAAACATTTGGGTTTTTTTTTCTCATAACATTTCGACTTTATTCTTAAAACATTTCAACTTTATTCTCTAAACATTTTTTTTTTCTCAAAACATTTTGACTTTATTCTCGAAACATTTGGGGTTTTTTTTCTCATAACATTTCGACTTTATTCTTAAAACATTTCAACTTTATTCTCTAAACATTTTTTTTTTCTCAAAACTTTTTGACTTTATTCTCGAAACATTTCAACTTTATTCTCAAAACATTTTGGGGGTTTTTTTCTCAAAACATTTCGACTTTATTCTCAAAACATTTTGTTGTTGTTTTTTTTGTTTTCTCAAAACATTTCGACTTCATTCTCAAAACATTTTGGGTTTTTTCTTTTTTCTCAAAACATTTAAACTTTTATTCTCGAAATATTTTGGGTTTTTTTTCTCAAAACTTTTTGACTTTATTCTCAAAACATTTTGGGTTTTTTTTTCTCAAAACATTTCAACTTTATTCTCTAAACTTTTTTTTTTTTCTCAAAACATTTCAATTTCATTCTCGAAACATTTTGACTTTATTCTCAACATTTCGACTATTCTCATAATTTTGTCTTCATTCTCAAAACATTTAGACTTTATTCTTGAAATATTTCAACTTTATTCTTGAAACATTCGACTTTATTCTCGAAACATTTAGACTTTTTCTCATAATATTTTGACTTCACTCTCGTAATCTTAGATTTTTTTTTTGTTTGTTTTTAAAGTGGCACTAAAATGCTGTCATAATAAATAATGAATAATTATCGTTAATATTTTTTTAATCTGGGCATCTGCTGAACAGCACAGTCCCTTTTGTTTCTGTAAGCTACTTAATTTCTCTTTACCGTAGGTCAGGGGTCACCACACTCTGTCCTGGAGGGCTGGTGTCCTACAATGTTTGGCTCCAACTTTAATCAAACACACCTGAACCAGCTAATCAAGGTATTAATATGTATACTTGAAACTTCCAGGCAGGTGAGGCAAGTTGGAGCTAAACTCCAGGATCAAGTTTGGTGACCCCTGCTTTAGGTAAAACATTTTAGGATAATTCAGGTTTTTTTCCAATAATAAGAAGTTCATTCTACTTGGCAACCGCGCTCAAAATCTTGACTGTTATCGTACTATGGCGTATCCTTATCTAATTAATAACAATTAGGCAGCTTTTATGTTGCTGGGCAACCTTCTCTGAGCGTCTACTGGTTACCTAATTTATATTCATGAGCTAAACCAGCGTCTGCTTTCCAACGCCGCTGTCAGCAAATCAGTAGTCGAACGTCACGGCGCGTCATTAATATTCATGAGCCGAACTCGCCACAGTAGGAAGCGATTTGTAAACACGCTTGTTCTGCAAGCAAATCTGTCAAAGGGCTCACTGGAGTGCGCCGCGAACATAGAGCAGAGGTTTTTTTTTCACACTTTTTAAGACTTTAACATAAAGTTAGGCACTTCATCCTTGTGGACAGGAACTCCTGCGATGGTCGAGGTGTTTGCAGGCCGAACTCTGGTGAATAAAGAAGGCGATCTGGTGGACCCAGAAGAAGCGCTCAGGAATAAAGTGGTCGGGCTGTATTTCTCGGCCGGATGGTGTCCGCCGTGTCGAGACTTCACACCGCTGCTGTGTGATTTCTACACGGAGCTGGTGGAGGAGACTGAGCCTCCTGCCCAATTTGAGATCGTCTTCATATCCTCGGATAAATCCACAGAAGACATGGTGGAGTATTATCATGACATGCACGGAGACTGGCTGGCTCTGCCCTGGACGGATCCGTATAAACAGTGAGTTGTCATCATTGCTTCTGAATGCATGCATGAGTTATTGTGCATGAACCTCTGATGTGCATCTGCCACAGTAACCTTTCGTTACAGCTTTCAGTCTGTCCCTGATAAGAGGTTTAATGCACACACACACTTGGAGGATTATGTTATAAATAGACAGTCTGTGAAGTTTCACTGCATGTGTGTGTGCCATTTTATTGCATTAATCAGGGGAATTTTAAAAATGTGCTTAAGTCTAAAATATGTTATGCATTTCTATGTAAAGTTATTTTAGAATTATTTTTCAAATTTAGGGCGACCTAGGTGAAATTCATTGGGCAAGAGGTGTTGAACTTCATCTAAATGTTAACCAAATCTTCTATAATTATTTTACATGCAGCTGTTATGACTGTATGTTAAATCAAAAGACTGTGTAGTGCATACATTGATCAATTTATCCATCTATAGACATTATATGAAGAGTTCATTTACTCAGATGTTTTTCATTGTGCTTTTAAATCTCAATCAAACTGTAGTTGGGTTATTTAAGTAAACATAACACAGCTAACACAATAAAGTTATCTGTTTTTGCAAAAAAAAAAAAAAAAAAAAATTATATATATATATATATATATATATATATATATATATATATATATAATTTTTTTTTTTTTTTTTTTTCTTATATTTCTTTTTGGAGAAACAGCATGGAAACCTTACATTTTAATGTTGATAAAATAATAAAATGATAAAATGAGTTTTTTTTGTTTTGTGTTATATATTTTAAATTGGCAGCAATTTCTGTTTTCTGTCAAAATTATGGTTCTTTTAGTTTATTGCAGTATTAATTTGAAAATTTATATATATGTTAGTCTATATAAATAAAAATGATTGTATTATTAACTATTTTGTAAAAAAGCTTGGAAAACATGGCTTTATTTATTTATTTATTTATTAGCTAGATTTGTTTTTTTATTATTATTAATTTTTTTTTAAAATTGCATGACACATTTTAAATCAGCAGCTATTTCTGTTTTATCAAAACAATGGTTCCTTTGATTTCCTTTATTATTTTTAGCCAGATTGTTTTTTTTGTGCAGTATTTTACTATTTTTATTATTTATTGCATTAAACAATTTAAATTTCTGTTTGGTTTGATTTCCTATATTATTTTTAGCTAGATTTTTGTACTGTATTTTACTTTTTTCATTGCATTATACCTTTTAAAATGGCGACCTTTTTTTTATTTATTTATTTTTTTGGTCAAAATGATGTTGATTTGAAAAAAAAAAAATCAAATTTTAAGCTGTTTCTATATATATATATATATATATATATATATATATATATATATATATATATATATATATACATATATATATTATTTATTTATTTATTTCACATTTTAAATCAGCAGCTATTTCTGTTTTGTGAAAACAATGGTTCCTTTAATTTCGTTTATTATTTTTAGCCAGATTTTTTTTTTCTTTTGGTATGGTGATATGGTATTTCACTATTTATACTATTTTTACTATTTATTACATTAAACATTTTAAACTTCCACCAATTTCGGTTTGGTTTGATTATCTTTATTATTTTTAGCTAGATTTTTGTACTGTATTTTGCTTTTTTATTGCATTATACCTGCATACAATGCATTATAAAAGAAAAAAAAAAGATGTGATGTTTTCTGCTGTCTTCCCAGCGAGCTGAAGAAGAGATACAATATCACAGCCGTACCGAAGCTGGTGATCGTGAAGGAGAACGGTCAGGTGATCACCGACAAAGGCCGAAAGCAGATCCGGGACCAGGGCCTGGCGTGTTTCCGGAGCTGGCTAGAGGTGGCCGAGATCTTCCAGAACTTTAAAGGCTGAGAATCGCATACAGAAACTTTCTCTGAATTCACAAAGGCTGCTGAAACTGATGTTTTACCTGCAGAAAAGAGCCAGAACATTCTTATGCAATTGTGTGCAAGAGCTTTAAACGTCTTTTCAGGTCAACAACCCACACAACTAGTCAGGAGTTACTTTACTGTTATTTTTAAATAATGTGGTAGCGAGCAGATGTGTCCAAACTTTTGACGGGTAGTGTATTTAAAGAAATAGTTCACCAAAAAAATCAACGTTTGCTGAAAATGTGCTCATTTTCAGGCCATCCAAGATATAGATGAATTTGTTTTTTCATCAGATTTGGAGAAATGTAGCATTGCATCACTTGCTCACCAATGGATGTGAATGGGTGCCGTCAGAACGAGAGTCCAAGAAGCTGTTAAAAACATCACAATAATCAACAAATCCATTACTTGTGGATTATTGTGATGTTTTTATCAGCTGTTTGGACTCTCATTCTGACGGCACCCATTCACATCCATTGGTGAGCAAGTGATGCATGCTACATTTTCTCCAAATCTGATGAACAAACAAGCTCATCTACATCTTGAAGATGAAGATGAGCACATTTTCAGCCAATTTTCCTGTTTTCCAAATGCTTTCGCTACTTATTTTTTGTACAGCTGCTTTTGTAAGAATCTAATTCTATGAATCTTTTTCTGATTGATATATGAATCTATGCATATTCTCTCATGTTACTTGAAGAACAGCAGATGTTTACTGGTTCTGTTGTTGTGGTACATCTAAACGCTTGCTATTCCTCTGTGTCTCATTAAAACTCACAGATCGTCCTCTGAGAGTGTTTTTCCACAGCACTCAGTTCCCCGTCCGTGTCTGTTTTGCTTTTAGTTGCAAAACACGCGCCTAACCCATTCCTTCAGTATGTCAACACCGTCGTGACTAATGAGGGAATATTGTGCACAGAAATGAGCTGTGGGATTATGATCGCTCATATCTCAACAATACTACGACTATACCTGACTAAGCAAAGCGTTTGAATTAAGATGCGACATTACCATGAGACCAGCTCCTGTGTCCGGTAATAAAACTATTAATATAGTGAATAATAATGAATTATATCTGTGTTTAATGTGCTTAGAAAATTCAGCTAATTAGACTAGGAAATATTTATAATGAGGTGCCCCATTAAAATTTATATTTATCAGAAATAATGTTTTGTCATTTGTCTTGTGAGCATTACTATTTAACTTATTATTAAAATAATAATTTAATATTTATCGAATTTAATACAATGGTAATACAATATTTAAATGATCATTGAAATAATAATTTCATATTTATTAATGTTTTGTCATTTGTCTTGTGAGCATTACTATTTAACTTATTATTAAAATAATAATTTAATATTTCGCAAATTTAATACAATGGTATTACAATATTTAAATTATCATTGAAATAATAATTTAATATTTATTAATGTTTTTTAATTTGTCTTGTGAACATTACTATTTAACTTATTATTAAAATAATAATTTAATATTTATCAAATTGAATACAATGGTAATACAATATTTAAATTATTATTGAAATAATGTTTTGTCATTTGTCTTGTGAGCATTACTATTTAACTTATTAAAATAATAATTTAATATTTATCGAATTTAATACAATGGTAATACAATATTTAAAGTATTATTTAAAAAAAATATATATTTATTAATCTTCTGTCATTTGTCCTGTTAATATTAATATTCACTTTATTAAAGGTAATTTAATACTACTCACAATCAAAGTTTTAATGCAATATTTAAATTATTATTTACATTATTTAATATTTATCAGAATTAATGTTTTCGTTGTTTGTCCTGTGAACATTAATATTCTAATTATTATTAAATTTATTTAATATTTATCAGAATTAATAAAGTTTTTAATGCAATATTTAAAATATTTAAATTATTATATAATTTTATATTTATCAGAGTTGATGTTTTGTTGTTTGTCCTGTAAACAGTGATATTTAAATTATTATTTTTTAAGATTTATTTTTGGCAATATTTAAATTATTATTGAAATAATTATTGAATATTTATCAGAACTAATGTTTTGGCATTTGTCTTGTGAACATTAGTATTTAAATTATTACTGAAATAATCATTTAATATTTATCAGAATTGATGCTTTGTTACAAAATTTAAATATTTAAGTTATTATTCAAATAATGTAATATTTATCAGAATTAATGTTTTGCTGTTTATCCTGTGAAGTGATATTTAAGTTATTATTAAAATTGTAATTTAATATGATCAGAATGGTTTTGGCATTTAAATGGTTAAATACTAAATTGACTTTTTTTTTAAACTTTGTCAAATACAAACAATTTAAATATTTAAATTATTATTAAAATAATGTTTGTTTATTTTTTTTTAATTAAAATCAACTTTGTTAAAAACAGAACAAATAAAGATTTATTTTTGGCAATATTTAAACTATTATTGAAATAATTATTTAATATTTATCAGAATTAATGTTTTGTTGTATGTCCTGTGAACATTAATATTCAAATTATTATTAAAGTAATGTAACATTTATCACAATTAATACAATTTGAATGTGATATTTAAATATTTAAAATAATATTGAAATAATAATTTAATATTTATCAGAATTAATGTTTTGCTGTTTATCCTGTGAAATATTTAAATTATTATTAAAATAGTCATTTAATATTTATCAGAATTGTTTTGTCATTTAAATTATTATTAAATACTGAAGTATTTGTTTTGAAAAACAAACACAAACAGATATTTAAATATTTAAATTATTATGAAAATAATGTTTTTTTTTTTTATAAACTGAACTTTTTTAAAAACAGAACAAATATTTAAAATATTTAACATTTTTAATTTTTTATAAATTATTATGTAATTATTTTTATAAATTCATTTTATGTCAAATACAGAACAAATAATTTAAATAATTTAATATGTATCAAAATTAATGTTTTGTCTGTTTTGTGTGTGTGTTTTTTTTTTTTTTGTGTTAATTGGGTCTTCAGAAGAAACTAAGGGCAAATGGGACATTGCTTGCCATTCATTAATAAAATATCAAATGTTTTTAAACGAAATATGTTTATTGTATCACAAATTTCACATACTGCCACATCCCTCGGGCCCAAATTAATAATTTCTCAGTTTTATTTGCTATCACAAACAAGTTTCTGGTAGAGCGGTTAGATCATTTCAGTTCGAAACTGGACAATAAGACCATAAGAGGAGTCATCAACAGGTTTTATGACAGAAACCGACCTCGGTGTAAGAGAGAAACACACCCTGATCATAAAAACTGAGCTGATAAGAGGGTCTAAAGGACGCGAGCCAGACTCGAGCTCATTTAGTCGTGCAGAGCGAGCAGCTGTTGGAGCTTCACCGGACCAAACCGAGTCAAAACCCAATAATATTCACCATGAGGAGAACAACACTGTACGTTCTGCTGGTCATTCTGGGATTCGGAGGTGTTTTTGCTCAATCAGTGGGTGAGTTCTGACAGATTTCAGCCATTTCCGGAGTTATTATACATGCTTTCTTTACAGGAAGTGTCTGTTCTGGATTAAAACTGTTGATAATATTGATAATAATTCTAACTGACATCCCTGCTGCCTTTTACAATATATGCACTGAAATTCAGAATGTTTGGACACACATTCAATCTTAAGTGTGACATCATAAAAATAGTTTTAAAAAAAAAGAAAAGAAAAAAAAAGAAGATAATGTATTGTGAAGTAATGCATTTGATCTATTTGCAAATATTTTATTTATTTGATTAGCTTAAATGCTCTACGACATCCTATAAACACACCTGTCGAAACAATGACCTCTGTTTGAGAATGAAATGTGAACTTACTGAAAGGCCATCAGGAAGTGAAACCAAGTTTAAATTCATTCACAATACGCACACATTTATTTGTAATTTCATGCAAAATGTGTTAAAAATGGTTCTGACTGAGCAGTTTAATTATTGTTTTTAATATTTTAATTAATAAAATAGTTTTTTTAAAATAAAATCTAATTTACTGTCAAGCGCAAAACAAAATAGTTAAATATTTAAATTATTATTATAAAAGTAAAAAAAAATGTATTGTTGATTACAGAACATATCTTTAAATATTTAAATTATTATTAAATTAATACTTTGTTTTTTAAGGCTCTCAAATACAGAACAAATAATTTAAATATTTCATATTTAAATTATTATTAAAACAATCTTTACAAAAATGAAATCAACTTCATTGTTAAATACAGAACAAGTATTTAAATATTTAATATTATTAAATTAATACTTTGTGTTTTTAAAACTGTCAAATACAGAACAAATATTTAAATTATGATTAAAATAATATTTTTAAAAACTTTATTGTCGAATACAAAACAAATATTTAAATATTTAATTAACATTTTTAAAAAATAAAATCAACTTTACTGTAAAACACAGAATAAATATTTAAATATGTAATTTAAGTTATTATTATATTAATATTTTGTATTTTTAAGACTGTCAAATACAGAACAAGTATTTAAATATTTAAATTTCTATTAAAATATAAAAAATAAAATCAACTTTGTCAAATACACAACAAATATTGAAACATTTAAATGTTTATTGAAATTATATTTTTAAAAAGATCAAATCTACTTCATTAAGAACATAAAAATATTTAAATATTTTGAAATAATTCAAATGTGTTTAAAAATAAAATACTTAAATTATTATTCAAATAATAATAATTTATTTTAAAAGAAAATCAAATATGGGACAATTACTTAAATATTTAAACTATTATTAGTTAAATTATTATTGAAATAATTCTTAAAAAAAAATAAAAAAACTTTATTGTCAAATACAGAACAAATATGTCAATATTTAAATTAATATTAAAATAATACAAATGTGTTTGAAAATAAAATCACCTTATTGTCTAATACAGAAAAAAAAATGCATTTAAATTATTATTAAATTATTAATAATAATATTTTATTTTAAAAATAAAATCACCTTTGTCAAATAAAGAACAATTCAAATAGTTCAATTATTATTACAATATTAATGTATTTAAGCAGAAGCCTACAGAAACTAAAAATGCTCGACAAAGTTATTTCACACCTTTAAATGAGATAATAATGAGTCATTTCTTGTCTGTTTTTCAGGCCCAGAGTGCTCAGAGTCCAAAGATGAAGGAACAGGAAAGGAAACCATGTTGAAATATTTCTATGATCCAAACCAACAGGCCTGTGTCCCGTTCTTCTATAAAGGCGAAGGTGGGAACGGCAACCGCTTCGACACTGACAGAGACTGTGTGAAAGCATGTTTACCCAATGCAAACGAGCTCTACCCAGACGAAGGTAAATCAGTCAACAAGTGTTTAGCGTATTTGTTGATTTGACATGAGCGAAAATGAGGTTTCATCCTGTGTCCTTCGTGTTCATCAGATGCCGTCTGTTCTCTGCCATTGGACGAAGGCGGCTGTTTGGCCATGATTCCCATGTTTTATTACAACAGTCAAGAGAAGAACTGCCGTATGTTCATATACAGGGGCTGCCGTGGAAATGGCAACCGTTTTCATTCTCGAGAGGATTGTCAGAAGATGTGCATCGGTCAGTTCAAATCTCATTTTGCCATTTTTAATCACTAAATAATTTTAGATCCTAACTCACACTCTCAGGAAAAAAGGTACAATGCAGATTCTGTTGTGGAATCCCAAGGTGCAAAAGCTAGAAGGCACATCTCAAAATACCTTAAAGGTACATATTAGTATTTTAAAAGTACATTTTAATGCCTCAAATGTACACAACACTACCAAAAGTGTACATTTTAGTGCCTTTAACGCCCAGTGACAGTTTTTGTACCTTTTTTTTTTCTGAGAGCACAGGTGAGTTAATCATCAAACTGTCAGTTTCACTGGAAGTTTATTAGTAGTTAGTGTCTTTACAACAGTTTAAACTTCAGATATATAAAGAGGAGATTTTTCTTTGAAGATAGCAAACAATTGGTGGTAGGTTATGAGTTAATAACTGATCTTGTTCTGTAAGTTCCCATGTCTATCACAAGAGCAAGTAGATTGACAGAGAAAACCTCATTTTAGGTGTTAAATAAACACATAGAGACAAAGAGAAAATGAGGAAGTCCGAAACATTACTGCTATACAATCTAGGCAGTAAATTGGGCCTTTATGTGAAATTTGCTTTAGGATAAAAGCTTTAAGATACGCTACAGCTCAATTTAATTGTTTATTTAAATATTAATACTTTTATTCAGAAAGGATGCATTAGATTGACTAAAAGTGACAGTAAAGGCATTTATAATGTTACAAAAAAATTCTGTTTTAAATAAATGCTGTTCTTTTGAATTTTCTATTCAGCAAAAAAAAAAAAAAAAAAAAACAATAATAATAATAAACATTTCTTGAACAGCGAATTAGCATATTAGAATGATTTCTGAAGGATTGTGTGACTCTTATTATTATTAAAATAATCTTCAAAAAATATAATCAACTTCAGTCAAATACAGAACAAATATTTAAATTACTATTCAAATAATTTAAAAAAATAATAAAAAAAAACTTTATTGTTAAATACAGAACAAATATTTAAATTAATATTTAAATAATATTTACTGTCAAATACAGAACAAGTATTAAAATATTTAAATTGTTATTACATTAATTCTTTGTTTTTTACTACTGTCAAATAAAGAACAAATATTTAAGTTAATATTAAAATAATTAAAAAAAATAATACAATCAACTATTGTTAAATACAGAACAAATATGTAAATATTTAAATTATTATTAAAAAATAATGCCATTTTTTGAAATCAACTTTATTGTTAAATACATAAAAATATTACAATTATTGTTTTGTTTTTTTTTAAATAATAATAATTTATTTAAAAAATAAAATAAACCTTATTGTCAAATACAGAAAAAAAAATATTGAAACTATTATTAAAATTATATAAAAAGTATATAAATTATAATATAATTACTATTTAAAAAACACACACACAGAGAGAAAAAGAGGAAGTCCTAAACATTACTGCTATAAAAATTAGACCGTAAATTGGGGCTTTTTGTGAAACTTGTGAAAATAATGACTTGAGTATCTATAAAGAGCTTTAGGACACACTACAGCTTAATTTATTTATCTAAATAGTAATACTTTTATTTAGAAAGGACACATTAGATTGACTAAAAGTGACAGTAAAAAAAAATATAATATAATATAATATAAATAAATGTTTCTTGAGCAGCAAATCAGAATATTAGAATGATTTCTGAAAGATCATGTGAAACTGAAGTAATGCTGCTGAAAATGCAGCTTTGATCACAGGAATAAATTACATTTTAAAGTATATTCAAATAGTAAACAGTTATTTTAAATGGTAAAAATATAAGATAATTTCTTTTAGGTTTTTCATCATTTCCTAAAATTTTGATCAGCTTTAGTGATTGAGTGTGTATTCATCTGTCGTCCACTAGAGGTCAGTCTGTCTGCTCTGACTGTCCTGAACTGACAGTATAAATGTATTTTTACAGCACGGTCTGGACGGCAGTTGGGAGCTGAAGACCTGTCAAACCCTGATGAAAGCACTGTTAATGCAGGTAAGCTTACCATGATATTTTAATTGTTGCTACTGTTGTGGTTTGGAATAAAATTTGTGCTGATGCTATAACTCCACGTTTCATCATGAATATGTTGGAAATGCATTACAAAGAGTCCATAAACAGGTTTTCATCATGTCTGTTTCCTCTCTCAGGGCTGGTTCTGGGTATTTTGGGTGGGATTGTGTTCGCCGGCGCTCTCATTTCTTTGATTGTGGTGTTTGTGCTCCGCAAGTAAGTACCAAGTGACTTTACAGTAATTTTACCACGTTTAATCTTAATCCTTTTGAGAAAGTATCTAAAATGTTTCTTTTCATTCATAGGAAAAGCAAGAAAGGAGAACGAAAGCCGGTGCCGACGACCGATATCGAAATGAAATAGATCTTTGTTAACAACACGTGTCTGTACATACATCCTTAGTGCTTTTGTACCGTTTATACTAGTCCAGTTTGAACAGTAATATAACAGTTGGTTTTAATTGATAGATATTATTAGTTACTTTGATAATGTTTTGTTTTTACTAAGAGTTCAGCAATGTAAAGCTATTAAATATTAAAAGCAATCCTGTTTTGTTTTATATATGACAGCAGATATCTGATGTACGTGATCAAATGTACTGTACTTGTTAAGATGATGATGTAACAACAAAATCATAGCCTTTCTGTGTTTTATATTGTTTTTTTTTTTAACAAGAAATTTTATTAATATAATAAATCAAGACCAAAAAATAATAAAGACCAAAAAATAACCTTTTTTGTTGGTTTGTTTTTAATATTTAATATATAATGTATTGTAATATTTGATATATAATACAATAATATTTAATATTAATAATAAGATTAGATTCAAATACAAAACTGGAGTTTGTATTCTTACCAGATCCAAAGTGAAAATTATTTATTAATGTATTATTTTAGTGTCTAATTCTAATGATTAGAAGCAAATTTCTTATCAAATACAGAAGAATACTTGTTTTTTTATATTATAAATGCTATATTTATATGTGTATAATCGTTTGAAGATGCATATTTAAAATGCAGATAGTAGGCAAATGATGATTCAGATATAATTTAGGCCTGTTTATTTATTTATTGGTCACATGATGTGAAGGCCTGTGATGTCAAACATTTATTGATCAGGTTATGGAAGTGTCTAATTTACTCCGGTGAGGTGCCAATCACATGATCAACATACGTCATCCAACCCATGATGACCTCTTTCCATAAAACACATCACAGGTTATAAGAATCATTAACCTAGTACACAACTGCTAGTGTAACTGATCCATAATATCCAGCGGGTAATAGTTACGTGTGGTGTCTGGATCAAATGCCAAAGGTTAAAAATTCTCTCAGTAAAAAAAAATTTAAATAAACATTGATCCACCATTAATCTGAATGTATGGTGGTGATAGACATACTTCAAAACAACGCTTTGAACTGAACAACAGTAGTCTTATTTGCTATTATTAATATATTTGGATTATATTTTATTTTATTATATAATTTTTTATTACTGGGCGCTTTTAAGGGCGAACATTTAATCACAGTAGACTAATACAATATGATAGAACAATAATTTCTCAAATATTTATTACAATATATACTGATAAATTGAACATTAATTTCAGTGGTAAGAGATGAGTGCTTTCCTTCCTACTGTCACCAACTGAACTTAAGTGGTCAAACTATTTAAAATATAGTGACTTAAGTCACAGACTCAATCATAATGCACAATGTTTTCATCTAACATGTATTTTGAGGTGCACCTCTTCGTTTTAATGAAGTGTTTTCAGTAGTTAGCGGTAAACCGGTTAACTCACCTGAATATGTTCGTAGATTTGTGTTGGATGCTATCTTCAAAAAACAGATCAAAAGAGCCATTATTTTTGCCATTATTTTGATTTTAAAAACCACTATAGTGATGGGTGAAAACGGAGCTTTTCGAAACTCATTAGTTTTCCGTCGCAAAATGATTCACTATTTTGAAGCGCTCCAAACGGATCGCGAATCATTTGATTCGAATCGGGACTTCAAAGCGCGGATCGCGAATCATTTGATTTAGATCGGAGCTTCAGAGTGGGTTTGTGGATTTTTTTATTCAGATCGTAACTTCGGAATCATTTCGCGAATTTAATGATATAGATCGGGACTACGGATCGCGAATCATTTGATTTTAGATCCGAACTTCGGAGCGGGTTTGTGAATCTTTTGATTCGGATCAGAAATTCAGAGCGCAGATCGCGAATCATTTGATTCAGATCGGAACTTCGGTCCGGGTTCGCGAATCATTTGATTCAGATCGGGACTGTTAGCTAAGTGGCAACCTCCCGGTCTCCCTCTTGAAGCCAACAAGGAAGTGAGTAAAACTGTAATTCATCGACTGGCCGCTAGAGACTGCAAAAGGGAATCAATCCCATAGACTCTCCATGTTAAAATGCCCTGGTACAAAAAGTGGTTTTGGTCTATATAGCTAATTTTGCCCTTCATGTCAACTGTGAGAGGGGTGAATTTTTTTATAACTCATCCATTTAAATTATATTAAGCCTTAAAGTTCTGCATAATTTAGGGCGTGTCCACTTGAATGACAGGTGGATTGCTGCTGCTGTCATCACCGTCGCGCTAGGGGGGCGTGGTTTCAGCAACCAGCTCCACCCACGTCCCGCCTCTTTGCCCATTTTGATTATCCGGGAGTGACGTGCAGTGAGGCGATTCCAAGATAGTGACGGCCAAATCCCGCCCACTATGAGCTTCAAAAATGCTCTTCAGAAACCTACGGGTGACGTCACAGACACTACGTCCATATTTTTTTTTTTTTTTACAGTCTATGCTTTTAGCGCGTGTTGCCAATCATTTGATTTAGATCGGAACTTCAGAGCGGGATCGTTAATCTTTAGATTCATTTCGCAAATTAAACATTTCGCGATCCTCGCTCACAAGTCCCGCAGTCTGTTCCAAACGGGATATATCACCCTCCGAAGGGGACTTTGGAGTGAAAACAATCATGGCCGTCATACCATTCCGTTCCAAACCGAAGTGCTCAAAACTGGCCACTTCAAAGGACCCTTCAGAATGAAGGATTTCGAAGGGTACAACCAAGTGGCAACCTCCCGGTCTCCCTCTTGAAGCCAACACGGAAGTGACTGAAACTGCAATTCATTGACTGGCCGCTAGAGGCTGGCTGCAAAAGGGAGTAAATCCCATAGACTCCCCATGTTAAAATGCCCAACTTCACCGCGGAAAAAAATATGTTTACAGCCTGGTTCAAAAAGCGGTTTTGGTCTATATAGCTAATTTTGCCCTTCATGTCAACTCTGAGGGGGATGAATTTTTTTTATAACTCATCCGTTTAATTTATATTAAGCCTTAAAGTTCTGCATAATTTAGGGCGTGGCCACTTAACTGACAGGTGGATTGCTGCTGCTGTCACCACCGTCGCGCTCGGCAGGCGTAGTTTCAGCAACTAGCTCCACCTACGTCCCGCCTATTTGCCCATTTTCAGTTATCCGGGAGTGACGTGCAGTGAGGCGATTCCAAGATGGCGACGGCCGACTCCCGCCCACTAAGAGCATCAAAAATGCTCTTCGGAAACCTACGGGTGACGTCACGGACACTACGTTCATGTTTTTTACAGTCTATGGGTACAACTGATGGACACTTTGGGCTCCCATGATCCTTTGCGCTGATTCTTTCCATCATGACGGCGCCTCCGCGTGGTCACGGGATTATGATGCAAGAAGGGCACTTAAACAATTGTTTGGTCCCCTACACCTTTCAACCCTGCGAAGCTCTCACTCCGGCCAAATTATGGATCGCAATTCATTATTCACATCGGGACTACGGAACGCGGATCGCGAATCATTTTCGGAGCGGGTTTGTGAATCTTCTGTTTCAGATGAGATTCGCGTGTGTGCGAATCATACCTTGCGTCCCAATGTGCATACTATCCACCCTATCTGCCCTAAATAGTATTGAAAAGTGCTACTTTCACATAGAATTTAGGATGGATAGTATGCACATTGGGACGCAGGCCCAGATTGGAACTTCAGAGCAGATTCGTGAATCTTTTGATTCAGATCGGAACTTTCGAATCATTTCGCCTATTGATGTCACCATCAATGGCAAAATCAAACCCACGCCCTTAGCATTAGCAGTCTGCTAAGTTGAAATAAATTCATGCGGGTTTGAAACGATACACACGTGATTAAACAATGACAGAATTAAATGTGCCATTGCGAGGAAAGGGTTAACTAGTGTCTATTAGTTGAGGGCGGGGAGGGCGAGCGAGAGAGAGAGAGACTCAAAGAGCGTGTAGAGCTCGCGCGCGTACACACAGAATCAACTGAATCAGCTGCTGCGTGGACGCGACCAAGCGTGGATATAAACACAAGCTCTTGTTTGGTGATGCGAGACAGTAAGATTTGGCAGTTTGAAGTTCACGAACAACATTAGACACCAGTGATGGAGGAAAACCTGCCTGAGGATCTGGCGAATCTCTCCGAGCTGGACGAGAAAAGTTTGCTGGAGGTTTTGACTAGACGGTTTACACAGAACCTCATCTATGTGAGTAAACCAGCTGTGTTTTCTTAGAGATTATCAAACAACGAGCTCTTGTTCTCTGGGACATTTGTTGTTCACTGACTGCTTTATATCACTGAGATATGACTAACTGAATTCATATATTCACAGACCTACATAGGAGACATCTTGGTGGCTATTAACCCATTTAAATATCTCTCAATCTATGAAAAAGCGGTAAGGATGTGTTCCTTTAGCTACAAATAAGATTTGTGACCAGAAAACATGCTTAAACCAGTAATTAAACTGGTATTTTGTGCAGGTATCAGAGCGGTATAAGTGCCATGAGAAAAAGTCTTTGCCCCCTCATATATTTGCTGTGGCGGACCGGGCGTATCAGTCCATGCTGGGACGTTTGGCTACGGGACCCAAGAACCAGTGTATCGTGATCAGGTTTGTGTTACAATCAAATTAATTCACTAAAACCAATGGTTTCTCTTGGAAAGCATGTCTGAGGGGTTTTTCAGCAACTCTAGATGGTCATATGGTGGCATGTGTCAGTACAGTATGAAATTTCTTGCCCAGTCATGTTTGTTTTTTTTTTTTCAGTGAGACACGTAGAGACAAGAGGAGCATTCCCTCATATTTTTGGTATATCTGATAAGAGTCCTCTGGCTGTCTCATGTAAAAACACAAGCAGAAGTTTATTAACATACTGTTATTTATGGGAACTTGTTTCCAGCACAGGATAAAAAAAGAAAAAGGAATTGCGTTTTAAAATTACACAACTATTTTATACAATTGTGAGTTTTTTTTTCTCAGAATTTTGAGCTTATATAGTGCAATTGTGAGTTATAAAATTTAAATTAAATGAATAAAAGTTACATTTTCTGAGTTTTGCTTAGATTTGTGAGTTAAAATATTATTATAATAATATAAAATAAATTATGATTAATGACATTTTTTTTTAAAATTATAAACTCAATTATGACTTGCAGTTTTTTTTTTTTTTTTTTTTTTTTTTGGTTTGTGTAATGGAATGAAAATTTAAAAAAGGGTATGTCTCACAATTACAGCTTTTCTTCTTAGAATTGTGAGTTAATTCTGAGTTTATATCTTGCTATTCTTACTTTATATATTGCACAAGTGCTGTCTAGTGCTAAAAAAACTAGTCCTATTAAACGATTAATCGCATCCAAAATAATAGTTTACATAATATGTGTGTGAGTACTGTGCATATTTTTTATGTATATATAAATACACATGCATGGATATATTTAAGAAAAATATTTAAATATGTATTCTATATGTATAGAAAAATATTTAAATATGTATACAAAATAAATGTATTTATTTTGGATGCGATTAATTGCGAAAAACAAGATTAATCACATCCAAAATAATTTTTTTTTTTCTTAAATATGCACATTTAAACGTAAACATTTTTTATAAAATATATCCATGCATGTGATGCAATTAATTATTTTTTTTTAGTGCTGTTAAATGATTAATCGTGATTAATTGCATCCAAAATAAGTTTTTTTTTTTTGTTTGTTTGTTTTTTTTTTCTTAAATATACACATTTAAACATTTTTCTTAAATATATCCATGCGCGTGTGTTTATATATGAAGAGTACAGATGCAAAACCAGATAAATCCATCTGACGACTTTCTTTAAAAAATGCATTTTTATTAGGCTCAGATGTATAGGTTTCTATGTAAGTACCGGTACTTCTGATTGGGCTGAGGCTGGTATTTTAGCAAATTTGAAGAAAAAGTATTTGATGGACGTATAATATGTCGAGAGCATTCACTCAGTATCATTATCAAATTTTTGACCGAGATTGCTTTTATCTGGTTTTGCATCTGAACTCTTCAAATACATAATAAATATGCACAGTACTCACACACACATTATGTAAACAGAAACTTTTTTGTGTGCGATTAATCTTTTTTTTTATTTATTTAATTTTTTTTTTTATTGCTGTTAAACGATTAATCGCGATTTATCGCATTCCCAAATAAACTTTTTTTCCCTTAATTATACACATTTAAACATTTTTCTCAATATGCACAGTACTCACACGTATGATGTAAACAAAAACTTTGATTTTGCATGCGATTAATCTTTTTTTTTTTTTTTTTTTTTTAGTGCTGTTAAACGCTGATTCGCGATTAATTGCATCCAAAATAAACGTTTTTTTTCTTAAGTATACACATTTAAATGTAAACATTTTTCTTAAAAATATCCATGCATGTGTATTTATATATACATAATAAATATGCACAGTACTCACACATATATTATGTAAACAAAAACCTTTATTTTGGATGCGATTAATCGTTTGATAGCACTAGTTTTTTTGTTTTTTTTTTAACCCAAATCCAAGACCAAATTTGCGATTCCTTGAGTTTTCAGGCACAGGCCTTCAGCCCGTTCTGATTTGAGTTACTGTATATTTTCCAATTTTTCAGACTTGGTTTTCATTCAAGAGTTAATTGATCTGTTTATACTGTCATACTGTCAGGCTAGTATTCTGAGTTTGTTGACAAACTTTCCTCTAGTTTCAGTTCAGTCCTGCATCAGACTAACTGTGAAAGTTTCAGATGGATTTTAGTTCCTGGATTCCTCCATAACTTAATAGTATGGTTAATAGCTGTACTCGTTGCTGTATCCGGTATCATATTTAAAGTTTTTCCTGTGTGCAACCTTCCTTTGAGACTCTGCACTGCTGCTTTACGGTTAGGTCGGCTTAATGTATTTTTCAGGAATGCAGCCTCATGATAAATTTCTCAGGCACATTGATAGGGAACGGAGCAGTGCAAAACACTGTCACAGTCACTGGGCAGCAGACTTTCTCTGACCATGTAAACCATAAATCCTCAATAGAGGCCACTGGTGCCCTTAGAAACCACACAGCCGTCCATGAATGAGACCAGTACCAGTGCAGGGAGGCTGATAATCACCCAGACAACTGGGACAGTATGTGTTTATTGTGTACAATGACAAGACAAACCAATACAAACGTAAACGTAGGTCTGCGTCATGAATTATTAATAATGCTGCTATATTTAGAAAGCAGAGAGATGGTATGATGATTTATGTCTTAATGTTATTGTAGCTCCCAAGACGATATAAATAGACTTTGAAATTAGGTCAAAAGTCGTGGACCTTTTTGTGAAAAATATTGATTATTTCCAGACTTTAGATTGTGTGGATGGGTCTCTTAAAAGCTGTCAGGAACGATTTCAGATTATGAAAAAAAATTGTATTGTACAAAATATATCTGTTATATTATTACTACTTTGCATAAGCATGTATATGAAAATGAGGCTTATTTTGTAGCATTAAGATTTTTATTTACATTGCACTGTTATTATTTTCATTATTGAAATCTATTATATATATTTTTTGTAGAAGAATGTATATTGAAAATGAAGCCTATTTTTGTAGCATTAAGATTTTTTTTTATATTCCATTGTGATATTCTCATTATTTTCAAAACAATAATGTCAACTAAACATTAACTGATATAAAACATGCAATAATTTAATGAAAAATATTTTCTCATTCTCATTTAGTTCTAACTTCATTTACTAAAATAACTAAAGTTGTTAACTTAATAACTTTAAGTTAATATGAAAATGGAAAATATTAAAATAAAGCCAATAAAAATGGGAAACAACAAATGCTTAAAGTTTAAGCTAAATTTAAATAGAAAATACAAAAATAAAACTAAATAAAAATGTTAAAAAAAATACTAAAACTTTTAGGTTAAAGGTTAAAATGAAAATGGAAAATGGAATGATAAAACCGATAAAAAATGTTATCGAAATAAATAAATATAAGCAAATGCTAAACTTTAAGTTAAAATAAAATAGGAAAATGCAAAAATAAAACTACATGAAAATGTTTTTAGAAAATTACTAAAATGGAAAATATAAAAATAAAACTAATAAAAATGCTAAAAGTAAAATAAAATGGAAAACATCAGAAATAAATTTACTAGATCTTTAGGTTAAAATGAAAATGGAAAACAATGATAAAACCAATAAAAATTTAAGTAAAGAAAATAAGTAAATAAATAAGTAAATTAAATAAATAAATAAATAAAAATGCCAAAACTTGTAAGTTAAAATATAATGGAAATACAAACAAAATAAAAAAACACGTTTTTTTTTTTTTTTTATTCTGAAACTTTAGGTTAAAATGAAAATGGAAAATATAGAAATAAAAACTAATTGTAAATATTAAAAACCATAATAGTGTGTTTTCAAAAAGTAGATTTTCTTTAAACTGTTTTTAATTGACATGAAAAATGTTTTTAGTTGACATGAAATTAAAGTCCAGATGAGGCCTCCTTTGAATTTTTGCTGTTAAATATGACCTGGACATGTTTTTGTTCATGCATCTTGATGCACTTCAGTTACCCTTTTATGACCCTATCCCATAACACCAATGTTTGTTTTGCGACAACACTAACAGTCTGATATGTTGTATCTGTTTGTTCCGCAGTGGTGAGAGCGGCGCAGGCAAAACAGAGAGCACCAAACTGCTGCTGAGACACATCATGGAGCTGTGCAAGGCCAACTCACAGCTGGAGCAGCAGATCCTGCAGGTACGGCCCTTCACATGCGTCTGCTGGCGTGTTCATTTGAATCCAGCCACCAGGTTTGCACAGATTAGGACTTCAGTGAGACATGAGTGCCCGCTGTGTTCAGGTGGTCGGGTGTTTAATTTACACACAGGAAGTTGAAACTGTGCCCCACCCGAGTGGCCACTGCCTGTGTGTGTGTGTGTGTGTGTGTGTGTGTGTGTGTGTGTGTGTGTGTGTGTGTGTGTGTGTGTTTAAGGCAGATGTGTGGTTTGTGACATATTCAAATGGTGGGGATATGGGGTGTGTTTAGTTTGTTTGTTATAATGTGTTTTTGGGAATGGCTTAAAGAGACCATGAAATCAGACTTAGACTTTGTGGCTTTTAGTCTGCATCTATTAACACAGAGGTGTTCTCAGGGTTCTTTAAGTCTTTAGAAGGTCTTAAAACGTCTTAAATCACCCTTCCACAAATTACAGCCTTAAAAAAGATCTTTAATCACTGCAGAAAGTCTTAAATTTAAGTCATGGCATTAAATGTTTTTTTATGCACTGCAAAAAACAAAAATAGAATAGATCCAAAATGAAGATACAAACTCTTATTTTCTGGGGAAAAAAAAAAAAAAAACACACACACACTACCAGTCAAAATTTTTGAACAGTAGGATTTTTATTTACTTATTTTTTTTAAAAAGAAGTCTCTTCTGCTCACCAAGCCTGCATTTATTTGATCCGAAGTACAGCAAAAACAGTACAATTTTGAAATATTTTTATTATTTAAAATAACTGTTTTCTATTTGAATATATTTTAAAATGGAATTTATTCCTTTGATTTCAAACCTGAATTTTTAGCATCATTACTCCAGTCACATGATCCTTCAGAAATCATTATAGTATTCTTATTTGCTGCTCAAAAACATTATTATTATTATTATTATTATTATTATTATTATTATTAATATTATGTTAAAGACAGCAAGTAGATTTTTTTTTTTTTTTTTTTTAGGTTTCTTTGATGAATAGAAAGTTCAGAAGAACAGCATTTATCTAAAATCTTTTTTTAACATTGTAAATGTCATTATCATCACTTTTGATCAATTTAAAGCATCCTTTCTAAATGACAGTATTCATTTCTATTTTCTTGTCTAATGTTAAAAAAGCTTTTTATTTCAGATAAATGCTGATCGTTGGATCTTTCTATTCATCAAAGAATTCTGAAAAAAATGTACTCAACCGTTTTAAATATTGATGATGATGATGATAATAATAATAATAATAATAATAATAATAATAAATGTTTCTTGAACAGCAAATCATATTACAATGATTACTGAAGGATCGTGTGACACTGAAGACTGTACTTTGGATCAAATAAATGCAGGCTTGGTGAGCAGAAGAGACTTCTTTAAAAAATATTAAAAACCTTACTGTTTAAACTTTTGACTGGTAGTGTAAATGGAGTTTACACTGTAAAAAAAAATTCTTTCAAAAAGTTGTTTCAACTTAATATAATTTGTTATCCCGCTGACTTAAAAATGTTTAGTTTAGTCAGCTTGAAATTTTAAGTTATTTAATGTTAATTTAAGTGACAACTGGAATATTTTAGTTGACTAAACTAAAAAAAAAACAGCGTATGCTTAAAACAACAAATATCTGCCAGTGGGAAATGAAAACCTGTTTTTCCTTTGAGTTAAGTTGATTTTTCTGAGCCCATTGACAGGTATTTGTTCTTGTTTTAATCATAAACTCACTTTATTTTGATTGATTTCTCAATTTTATTTTTTAATTTAATAATGTTTAGTCATTTTCAGTAGAAAACAAGACAAAATACTAAAACGTTTTTTTACAATATCATATTTCTTGTAGAATTTATGAAAAAGTAATGTGGTAAGTTGTATTTTCAAGCTTTAAGCAGTGCTGCTAATGCAACTTTTAGTTGACAAATTATGTTCCCTTTAATCTATTCTTAAAAGGGTCTTGAAAAAGTCTTTCATTTACCTTCATAAAACCTCAAGAAACCCTGCATCTTCATGCTAGTGTAAACTTAAAAGAATGAGCAGATATACACATGCAAAATCTTTTTCTTCCAGGAAAACGCTTAGTAATACTGATTACTCATCTTGCAGTTGAGGCGTTTTTATCCAATCAGATGCGTTTTAATGATAAATAGCAAGGCAGGCTTTTTTAGGCTTTCAGGCTGGGTTTTTTTTTTTTTTAAAGCGAAAGGCTCTTTAATACATCCCTCTTAAACTTTGTATATAAATACTCATTCACTTTTCATGTGGCGTCTAAAAAATGTGTGTGTGACAGCAATATTTTTGAGCATGTGTCTGTAATTTGAGGTCTTGGTTTGGTTTGAGGAACAGATGTTTATGGCAGAGGTTATTTCTGTTTGTTCCTTTAGTACTTCCTGGTTCGGTCTAGTATTGTCATTTTGATATGGATTGGCTTTGTTCTTATCTCCCACCATCTGAACTGCTCAGATCTGTAATTATAGGTGATAACCGATACTATAAAACACATTTCCACGTTGTCATGTTCACGCTGAAATTTATCATGCCACTGCGTCATTGCAAACATTACCAAAACTACTAGGTTTCATCGCACACGTCACGCCTTTCGTGTTTCACCAGCTGGTTGGCTAATTTTAATGTTGATTGCACAACATGGCCAAGAATTTTTGATTAGTCAAGAAGTACCAGGTATAAACTAAGATAACAAGCTTCCCGTGTTGCTTTAAGTCAGTGTCACTTTCAGGCAGTGAAATGTCCAGTTCTTGGTACATCACATGCTTGTTCTGATGAAATGAGAAAGTTGCTTAAGCTGTAAATGACAGTGTGTTTTTGAGTGAGTTTAGACATTCATTTTTGTAAGCTCATGTTTTTCTGTGAGAGAACCCATGTTGGTTGGTTATTTTGAAACCCAATGTGTATTGATATCTGTCTTTGTAGTTATTATAATTGCCGTGGTTTGACTTTGCTCCTGTAAGTTGTCGGTTCATGATGTTTGTTTGCACGATATTTTTAGCAGAGAAAGTGAGAAATATAGCACCTTTTCACCCTGGAGTGTTTACGTTCATATGCAATTTAACAGTAGATCTACTTTTACAGGTATTTATATGCATGCATAAATGCATGTTGACAAAACATTTTCTGTTTTTATTGTGGAAACGTTAAGTTGGCCGGGGGTGTATTCCAGAAAGAACTCTCGGTTGATTAACCCAAACCTTGCTTACTCAAGGTATGCTGGTTCCAAAAACGCATCGGAGAGTAAGTTCATTCAACACTGAGTATGTTCCCTGTTAAAACGCAAGACATTTTCAGGCGAAGGATGAATCAACAAGTCACTATGGAAACACTAAGATAGACGCTAAGACATACTTGGTGCATATCAATAGGGCTGTCACTGTTGCATATTTTTCCCCACGGCGTTGGTAATGGACCAACTACCGTCGGTGGTGTGGTGTTTAGTTTTTTTTTTTTTTTGTGTGTGTGTGTATATATATATATATATATATATATATATATATATATATATATTATTATTATTATTATTATTATTATTATTATTATTATTATTATTATTATTATTTTTTTTTTTTTTTTTTTTTTTTTTTTTTTGAGGCTCAAAAACTATTAACAAATGTGCGTGTTTATTTCAGCCTACAAAACACTAAAGTAAATATCATAGAAATTATACAGTTTAAGAAAGTAGCTAAACTTAGAACGGTAAATATTAAAGAAACATTTGTTGCATAAATTCATAACAACCTCGCCCAACCCTTGTCCGACGGCTCATCAAAATTATTGGCCCGAGTCTTTTCTCTCTCTTTCCCATTACACTGTTGTATCCATTAAAATAGCTCAGTTTTGTTTTTAATAGGAACATAGTTATATTTCTTTTCATTTCTTTATAAAGTTAATTTAGAAATATGTTTGGAACATTTTTTTTTTTTTTTTTTTTGTTTGTTAAATTAAGGTTTTTGCTTTTTAAAAGTAACGCCCAAGCGGCCAAAGGCAGGCAGTGAGTTGATCACGGCCTATATTTGATAAATTTTGCCTTCTCAAATCATCACGACTTGCCTAAAATAAAATCTCCAAGCATATCACAATGTTATTTTAAACATTTAACTTTGATAAATCCATGCTATTTTGCGCATACAGTCGTTTGCTGGAGAGTGGAAGCTAAATGCTCTTTGCAGGACATGGAGGCGCCAGCGCAATCACTTGCCAAAAACTTAAAACACGCCATAATCTTTGCTCATAAAGGTAAGCGTAATATATCATCCGGAACCGTAAATGGGTCTAATTTTTTTTCCGTGCACTCACAATATCAACAAAATGTTGTGCTTTTGTAAAAATAAAGAAAATAATAAAATATAATAAACATATATCATGAAATAAATGTTACTTTGTCAAAGTAGTGTTTTATAATTTCTGCTGGTAACTATTATATATATGTCAATAGAATAAATATAATAACCATATTAGAATAATGTAATATTACCTTATATTTTACTTAAATTAGTGATTTATAATTTACATATCATACAACAATATATCTGTCACGCCCACTGGAGTCTCGTCAGTAGGTCACGCACGCGCTGATCGCTCTGAAATAAGTTAACCCTGAAACCTTACCTACTTCCTAGCAGGTTATCTTCAGAGAGCAAGCTGCTATGGCTACTTACATACCCTGAAAGTTACCTCGGTTTTTGGAACCGAAACCGCTTACTTACCCTTAAATATACCTAGGTATGTCACATAACCTGCTTTCTGGAACACCCCCCAGTTTCTCTATTGTGAATAGGAACATTAGGACAGTGTTTTTTAGCAACGTTCTATGAATGTTTATTTGTAACGTTCCAAAAGTTTAGGCTTTACCATTTGCATTATTTGAACATTTATAATAATTATTTTGGACTATTAAAAGTTTTTGGGAATGTTGGCAGGCTGAACGTTGAGGTCAATGTAGTGCTGTGCAACGATTAATCATGATTAATTACACCCAAAATAAAAGTGTTTGCAAAATATATGTGTGTGTACTGTGTACATTTATTATGTAAATATAAATGCACACACATGCATGGATATATTTAAGAAAAATGTTATGTTTATATATTAAATATATTTATGTATAATATTAATTATTTATATTAAAAAAAAAAAAAAAAAAAAAAAAAATATATATATATATATATATATATATATATATATATATATATATATATATATATATATATATATATATATATATATATATATATATATATATATATACACATGTAAATACACGCATTTTCTAAATATATACTGTATGTGTGTGTATTTGTATTACATAAAAAATATACACAGTACATGCATGTATTATGTAAACTAATCGTTGCACAGCTCTAGATCAATGTGACGTTCAAACAAATTTGCACAACACTGGGAAAATGGTTTAGTGGTCAACCTATATATTGCCATGGCTGATATATATTGCCATGAAGTATTTGAATATCTAATAAACATTTCAGGTCATAAACTTTACACTGCATGTGTTTATTTTACAGATTTTTGTTCTAAACTAAAGTTCATGTTCAGATTTTTTTTTAATTATTTCTAATTATAAATTATTGTGTGTTCAACTGCCATTCAAAAATTTGCATTCAGTAAGATGTTTTTTTAAAGAAGTTTCTTATGCTCATCAAGCCAGCATTTATTTGATCAAAAATACATTAAAAAAATGGTAAAATTGTGAAATATTATTGCAATATAAAATAACAGTTTTCTGTTTTAATATAGTTCAAAATATAATTTATTTCTGAGGTGCAAAACTGAATTTTCAGAAACTTCAGTGTCGCATGAAAACAGTGTTTTTCAGGAAAAGAAAGCGTTAATTAAAAATAAAAATAGAAATCTTTTCTAATAATATAAGTCTTTAGGATCACTTTTTATCAATTTAACACCTTTCTGAATAAAAGTATTTGATTTCTGATCGATAATGATGTATGTTATTTATACTATCATATTTGTCTTTTATACTATTAATCTACATTATTATAAATACAATGTTTTATATTTCTGTATGAATATAGAAAAGATATTTAAATAGATTAGATAGATATTTAGTTAAGCATTCTTGACATGATTTTATTTTTATACATATTGTATTATAATTGATTAATCTGTGTATATTAAAATGTTACTGCATATGTATTATAATATAATATATACTTTTTTCAGTATATACAAACATTAATTTTTACAAATATCTACATTTATGTAAGTGTTTATTAAATTTAATTAATGTGTAATAGTAAAAAAATGCAAAAATAAGTGTGAAAAATATATATTTGATTTCTGATTAATAATATGCTATTTTATAAATATTAAATACAATTATTAAATACAAACATGTCCTTTCTGAATAAAAGTATTAAGTATTAAAGAAAGAAAAAAAATTACTGACCCCAAACTGTTGATCGATAGTGTATGTAATTACAAAAGATTTCTATTTTAAATAAACGCTGTTCTTTTTATTTATTTATTTATTTATTTATTTTCTTTTTTATTCGTCTAAGAATCCCGAAAAAAGTATCACAGCTTTCAAAAAAATATTCGGCAGCATAATGTCAACATTCATAATAAATTATCATATTAGAATGATTTCTGAAGGATCCCGTGATACTGAAGACTGAATACTTTTTAGTATATTGAAATGGAAAACTGTTATTTTAAATTGTAATAATAATTCACAATATTAAAATTTTATATATATATATATATATATATATATATATATATATATATATAAATAAAATATTATTTTATTAAATATTTTATATGAAATTATTATTATTTTATTTTATTTCTGTATTTATTTTTGGTAAATATTATGTAACAATGTAAAATAAATATAAATGTACATTTCGCCCATCAAAAAAAAACTGCGTTGATCGACTACAAAAATGTTTATACATAAGGGTGTTCCAAATTTAAGTGTGTCTTAAAGGCGAAGCCTGTAGTTTCTGCATCACTAGTCCTTTTAAATGATCCAAACAGGTTTTTAAACGGGTTTCCTGAACTTCACTTCTTCCATCTGTCACTGCTGAGACAAATAGAAAGTCCCACATGAACCACTCACAGTCGGGTGAAAACCAAGATGTTGACATGTGTTTCCAAACCTTTACAAAACTCTGTGAACATTTTCTCACAGCTCTTTCAGAAAGACAGGATGTCTGGGGGAGTTCAGCGAGACATCTGAGAGGTTTAGGAAGTGACCTTGACTCTCTAAAGCATTGCATCAGCCAGAAGGGTTCATTCATTGGTGTGACTCAGGAAAATCTTACTGTTATATTACCTAATCAGGTCAAAGGTGCACTTTGACCCCCTTCCCCCTTTGTGCATGGAGTTTTCAACCTTTGCTTCATATAACTTCTTTTTCTGCATTTATGCTTCCGTATAACACATTTCAACATCCTGTTCCTGCCATGTGTGATGTGCTTCAAGGTGTAAAGCTGTTATCTTGAAGAAAACCCTCTGTTGTCACACTGTATGTTTGCATAGAGAAGTGAGCAAACTGTTGTCTGCACTCTGAAGTGGATTAACTGGTTTTAGGATCTCCCAAACAAAGATGAGGTTCAGCAGTCCAGATTCAGTTTCCTTTTGCTCTCTTGCTTGTTGGTTCAAGGCCAAAGTTGACAGAACGATCTCAGAGGAAAGTCTTATTGGTCAGTGGCTGCTTATTCATAGCTCAGCTATTCTGAGATGATCATTAATAAATAAAATGTCATTAATAAAATTGGTCTAAAAACAAATGAGACAATAGTTGACATACTATTCTAAAAGTGTAAGTTATTGTAGTAGACTGTACAGTTTAAAATGATACGATTGGTCGAAATGATTTGTAATATTTCTGCATACACTTGTGTTTATTCCGGTTCTTGCGTAGATGAGTCAGAAGTCAGCATGCATGATTCCTCATCTGGGATTTTTTATTTTTATTTATTTATTTTTTTTAATCATTATACATTACATTTGCTATATATATATTTATATATATATATATATATATATATATATATATATATATATATATATATATATATACATATATATATATATATATATATATATATATATATATATATATATATATATATACACACATACATACATACATATACGGTCATGTGAAAACGTTAGGACACCCTTTTGAATTCCATGGTTTTCCATATCAGGACATCATTAAAAATAACTGGTCCTTGGCTGGTCTCAAAATCTTGAAAATAAAACCTCAGATGAACAACAAAACATGACAAATTGCACTGTTATTATTTACTGAACAAAAATAAAGCCAAAATGGAAAAGCCATGTGTGACAAAGTCAGGACACCCTTACTGTTTACATTGGAATTAAGAGGGTAAATAACAGTCAGGCACTGCTAATCAAATACTTTTGATTAACTGATCATTAGTAAGTCTGAGCGCCTCTATAAAAGCATAAGCTTTGGCAGTTCGCTGGTCTGGAGACTTCAGGTGTGTGTTAACACAATGCCAAGTAGGTAAGACATCAGCAATCATCTTAGAGAAGCAATTGTTGCTGCCATTCATCTGAGAAAAGTAATACGGTCATTTCCAAACAATTTGAAGTTTATTCACAAGTGGAAGACATTTAAAACAGACACCTCTCCTTCCAGGAGTGGACGACCCAGAAAATATTCATGACAATACCATTAGAAAAATATGGGACAAAAATGACTTGTTTGGAAGGCTTGGCAGAAGAAAGCCTCTTCTGTTTTAAAAAAAACCCAAAACATTGCATTGCACAGTTTAGGCCTGCAAAGTTGCATCTGAACAAAACACAAGTCTTTTAGAATAATGTCTTTTGAACAGACGAGACCGAAGTAGAGATGTTTGGCCATAAATCACAGCGCCAAGTTTGGTAAAAACCTAAAGAGGATATCAGCACAAACACCTCATACCAAAAGACAAGCATGCTGGTGGAGGGCTGATAATTTTGGGCTTGTTTTGTAGCCACAGGACCTGGACACCTCACAGTCATTGAGTTGGCCATGAACTCCTCTGGATATCAAAGTACTCTAGAGTCAAATACGAGGGCATCTGTCTGACATCTAAAGTTGGGCCAAAATTGGGTCATGCAACAGAACAATGATCCCAAGCGCACCAGCAAATCTACAACAGAACGGCTGAAAAGAAAAGAATCAAGGTGTAAATAAATTGATTAATTAATATGCTCATTTATATACAAATATAAAATTGCATACACCATTAATCAGAAATCATAAATATATATATATATATATATATATATATATATATATATATATATATATATATATATATATATATATATATATATATATATATAAAATAATATTTTTATGATTTCTGATTAATGGTGTATGCAATTTTATATTTGTATATAAATGAGCATATTAATTAATCAATTTATTTATTTGTAAATATAAAAGGGGTCCTATTATGCTTTTTTACAAAGTCTTGATTTTGTTTTGGGGGTGTACTAGAACATGCTTTCATGTTTGGTGGTTCGAAAAACGCATTATTTTTTAACATAATTTACATTATTACAACACATTTCTCCCAGCCTGGCACATAAGACTCGATTAGTCCCGGGTTTAATGAAGGCCCGCCTTCCGAAAAACTGAATGTGTTGTGATTGGTTAGCTGTCCCACTGCGTTGCCATTGGCGAACAACTTAGACATATTTCGGTACTGCCATGCCTCTTGTCAAAGCAGCATGTTCCGTGTACAACTGTTAGCGCAAGCTAGATTAAAGTGATTCTTGCGTTTTAAATATGGATATTTTTTCTTACAAAAACAAATCGATTCGCTACAGGAGGCCTTTATTAAGCTTAACTTTTTATTATGGATGGATGCATATTATTGGACTTGTTTTGGACTGATGAGGAGAAACACCCGTCTATGCCATTCTAAAGCTTGGGAGTGCCTGGGTAAATTTTAATATAACTCCGATTGCATTCGTCTGAAAGAAGGAAGTCATATACACCTAGGATGCATGGAGGGTGAGTAAATAATATGCTACAGTAGTGTTAGGTCCTATTATCAGCCTGCGAGATCGCCAATACATGATATTATCGTGCTAATGTATTTAATTACTTACATACTTAGTTTCATTGCCCGAAACCAACTCCAGCATAAGGCTTAAAGCAGCCTAACGTTATCGTTATCACTGATTAGCCTAGCCTATTCTAGTGCAAGTTTATGCATTTTAAAAAGCGCTTGCGTTATAAATGAAGCTATCTAGACTGTATGATGAATAAATGTCTTAGCACACACTGCACACGTCTGCGGCGTGTTACAGCTCCGACGCGGCAACCGGAGTCGATCCCGGCTTTCTCGCCCCCTGTACTTTACTGTACGTTGAAGCGGTTCTCCGTGCTACATCGCTAAAGTTAGGCTGATCCTCCACCTCGTCCCTACCCTCCCTCCAACAATTCGAATTTCCGTGGGCGGGATTTAATTTAATGATATTCTAATGGACTGCATTATGACATCATTGCATTCGGAAAACAAGTGTTGTAGTCCAAAGGAGCCGTTTGTTGTAGTTCTTGAAAAGGGATTTTTTAAAAATGAAATATCTCATTTTGGAGTGTACTTTGAGATTTGTAACTTTGTAGATCTTTTTTTATGCCCAAAGATACACACCACACATAATAGCATAAAAGCATAATAGCACCCCTTTAATTAATGTGTACATATTAAAATGTAAAAATAATTGTGGGATAGACAGATAGATAGATAGATAGATGGATAGATAGATAGGCATAGTGTGACATTTATTGTAAGTAAATATGTATATGTAAAAATGTGTTTTTGTGTGTGTGTGTGTGTGATGAAATGATGAATGAATACATTTTATCTATTGTAATTGTGTACTACTGTCACACTGTTTGATAAGAAAATAGGTGATAGTGAACAAATTGATGTTGTGACCAAAACATGTTGTGGCCATTCTCTTAACCAGCTTTGTGGTGCATTCTGGGATGCTTTTTAAAAACAAAGCTCCTTATTTCTATTTAGCCTAACCTGATTGTGTCTAAATAGGTGAATCCACTTCTTGAGGCCTTTGGAAACGCTCAGACGGTCATGAATGACAACAGCAGTCGTTTCGGGAAATACATCCAGCTCCGCTTCCAGAACTCTTCAGGTTTGTTTATGACAGAAACGATAACATATAAACTTATATCCTCCTTTGGGTGTGTTTCTACACCAATAAATCAGTTCAGTGTTCTACGATTGAACATTAACCCCAGTTTCGGTGTCTATGTAGTCAAAGGGGCCAAAATCAACGAGTACCTCCTGGAGAAATCCCGTGTGGTTCATCAGGATGAGGGAGAGCAGAATTTCCACATCTTCTACTTCATGTTGGCTGGCATTTCAGCCGAGGATAAAGAAATATACGGCCTCCTGGACCCAACGCGATACCGGTGAGTCATCTGTGATGTCATGTGCTCTTGAAACTGGATCGGCAACATTGTTTATGATGCAGGTCATAGATAAGCATCTTATCCGTGCAGTTTATTGGAGGCGTGTCACGCGACGTCTCATATAGGACTATTTCTGGCACGGACGGCATGTTTCCTAGTATGACGTTCATTGTGTAAAAGGTCAATACAAAACATTGTCAAATGATGCAAAGATCTGATTGTTGAGCCACGTTTCAAACCACAACAGGTTGTGCGTTACAGTGATTAAAGCAAATTAACCAGAGTGCACAAGGACTGAGCTACACACAAAAGTTTTTAAAAATAAATGTTGTAATATTGGACTAATGTAAGATTTATTATTATTATTATTATTATTACACCTTTTTCTTCAATGCGGAATTAAGCTTATGGACGAGACTTCTAGTTCATTAGCCGCTATAGGGGAAAAAACTAGAAGAATAACAACTTGCTGTAAACAGCAAAACTGTTTGCACTACAAACCAGTGTGTTCATAATTAAGATTACGTTAAAATAATATGGTAAAGGAGACAAATTTTCAATAACAAGCAGCAAAATGAGCTGTCTGGTACAGCTAAAAATAGCTGGACGCAGATGGGACTGGAAGCTACACCCATAAAATTTACAAATGGCCGCGCCCTCTCTTACGTAAAGAAAATAATGTAACTCTATGTTAACCCTCCTCTTGCACATTTTACATGCTAAAACACTGTGTTGGAAACAATGTTAGTAAAGTATCATACTACTGTAGTTTTAATAATATTTTGAATAATGTTTTTATTTATATATTTTTTTTTATTTTCCGTTTTCGTTTTATGTAAAATTTTAGAAACTGTTGTTTTTTTTTTGTCATTTTTATAGTCTGTACAGTTACTCAGTTCTAGTTATTTTAGTACATCAAGTTAAACTAAATTAAAATATGCAATAGAAATATTACTTTGGCAACTATTTGAAATACTTTTTTTTTTTTTTTTTTAATATTTTAATTACTTCAGGCATTGATTTATGTTACAAATGGTTTTAATTTTAGTTTCAGTTTTAGTTTTAGATAACTATAATAATCCTGGTCGGAAATCAAATTGACTCCCATTGGTTTCCGTGCAAATCACCAAAATAAAAACAATAATAAAAATACTAAAAAAAAAAATAAAAAATACAAAAAAATAAAAAATAAATACTAATAAATAATTTAAAACGTTTAGTTTTTAATAAAATAATAAGCAAAATAATGAAGTGTGACAATACCATTATATTTTATTAAATAAAAATATATTAAATAAATAGTATTAAATAAAATAAAATGCAACAAAATAGTATTAATTATTGCACTTTTAGATTTTTAATAAAATAAGCAAAATAATGAAGTGTGATAATAACATTATATTTTATTAAATAAAAAGTATTAAATCCAAATAAAATTTTACAAAATGGTTTTAAATAAAAATAAAATCATTTAATGCAAAACTTAAAAATAAAATATTTACTTTTTTTTTTTTTTAAATCATTTTCAAATTAAAAATGATTAAGCTTTTATTTTTGCTGATTGAAGAACGCCAGTGAATGAAATGTCATAGTTTTGTATTGTGCTTTGAAAATGGCAGCGATAGCCTAGATTTATGCTTTCAATTCGAATAGAAATATCATATAGTCTTACAGTTTGTTGATCTAAAATAGTAGTTGTGCATGGTTAACAGCTTTCAACCAAGCTGGTATGCAAAAGCGCGGTCTGAGCTCATTTACACAACTCATTTATTTTGGTCTTGCATGCGGATCTGCACACCACTTATGTGCATACAGAGTTAATACTATCTAACAATATATTTATAGCAATGTGTACCTGTTGCAAAAAAGACCCTCTTCTTTACTCTTGTGAGGGTAAAAGTTTTTTTTTTTCATATTAACTTTCACTACAATTGTTCAGTAATTGAGAATTGTTTTTGTATTGATTTCTGCAAATTGCATGAACACAAATGGAGTTCCTGTTTAACCGTTAACACCAACGTAGTTAGCAAAAATTGTCTTTCCAATGCATATATCTGTGTATCTCAACTTTGCACATGACCCTAAATGAAAGTTTCAAAAGAGATTTCAAGAAGAAATAAGTAATTCAACCAGTGCTTCAAGCAGGTTAAAAATTAAATGTGTGTCAAACTGATCTGTAACACAATATTAATCAAATTTCTGAAAAGCTAGCAGTAAGCTTACATCTTTTTTTGCTCTCTGCTAGTTATTTGAATGGCAGGTTTGGACAGGACGACATGGTTCAGACCTGGCGTGTGAAATATGCTGAAGTGTGTAACGCCATGGACATGGTGGGATTTGAGGAGCAGGTGAGAACAACTTTATCCTTTTGTGCGTGTCCTGTGGTATGAAATGCTTTTATATAACATTTACCCCTTAAATGAGATGCTACACTGAATATTTGTACTTCAAAAATACCATACAGAACCATAAAGTTAGAGGTGTTTAAAAACTTAACAGCATTTGCAAGGTATTTTACAGTTTTTGTTTATAGACAAAGGTTTCTGTGGGACATAAAAGGTCTTAGTTTGCGCCTTCCACATATAAAGGCCTTTAAATGGTGTTAAATAAAAGCAAAAAGTGTTTAATTAAGTTGGGTTTTTGCTGGTTCAAACATGCTAATCATGCTAGCAACGTGGTGGTAACTTGCTAAACATGCTAACAACATACTACTAATATGCTAGTCATGCTAGAAATATTCTATTAACATGCTAATCATGCTAGCAACATGTTAGTAACTTGCTAATCATGCTAACAGCATGTTACTAATATGCTAATCATGCTGGCAACATGCTAGTAACTTGTTAATCATGCTAACAGCATGCTACGAATATACTAATCATGCTAGAATCATCCTAGCAACATGCTAATCATGTTAGCAACATGTTAGTAACTTGCTAATCATGCTAACAGCATGCTAATATGCTAATCCTGTTAGAAACATTATATTAACATGTTAAACATGCTAGTAACTTGCTAATCATGCCAACAACATGCAACTAATAATCATGTTAAGAACATGTTAACAACATGCTAGTAACATGTTAGTCATGTTAACGACAGGCTAGCAACATCTTAATCATGCTATCAGCATGCTAGTAACTTGCTTATCATGCTAACAAAATGCTGCTAATGTTAATCATGTTAGAAACATTCTTAACATGCTAGTAACTTGCTAATCATGTTAACAACATGCTACTAATATGCCAATCATGCTAGCAACATGTTAGTAACATGTTAATCATGCTAACAACACGTTAATCATATTATGAACACATTAGCAACATGTTAGTAACATGTAAATAATGTTAAAAATATGTTAGCAGCATGCTAATCATGCTAGCAAAATGCTAATAACATGCTATTCATGTTAGAAACATGTTACCTACATGTTAATCATGTTAGCAGCATGCTAGTAACATGCAAATCATGTTAGAAACATGCTAGCAACATGCTAATCATGCTGACAACATTGTATTCAGTCTAAAAAAATGCAAGCAACAAGCTAATCATGCTAAAACATGCTAACAAAATCAACTTTCATACTTTTACAACTGCATCAAACTTCCAGGCTAGGCTTTCTCAAGCCAATGCAAAGTTTGTTCTCAAACTTCACTCATTTAGTTGACATTAAATGTTGTGTGCATTTTTCTCAGTACTTTTGTTTTGTTGTCCAGTACAAACATCTAAACATCCTTAAATCAAGACATTTATTTGAGATGCGACAGGAAGATAAAATGTCTTGTTTTCTGAGAAACCGATCAAAATTAAATGTTTACGCTTAAAACAAGAACAAGTATCTGTCAATGGGGTATGAAGATGTGTTTTCCCTTTAAACTTAGACGATTTCTTTTGAGCCCACTTGCTGATATTTGTTGTTGTTTTAAGTGCATCATAAACCCAGTCATTTTACTTCTCAAGCACATGTGTCTTAAAAATCGTTTAAAGGGGTCATCGGATGCTAAATTCACTTTTTCATGTTGTTTGAACATTAATGTGTGTTGGGAGTGTATGTACAAATCTGCCCTATAATGATAAAAATCCAAGCAGTGGTTTTTAATTAATCTGTAAAAAATAATATCCCCTTTTTTAAATCGAGCCATTCTCAGTTGCCTGTCGGTGTGCCGTCACACCAACAGAGGCCGCTCCCACAATAGTTGATTGACATGAGCTCTTACCTCAGATCAGTTGTAACAGTCGGCCCTCTTTGTTTCGATGCCGGAGCAGGGATGTAAGTTAGACAAGAATATCTCAGATTGAGCGGTTGAGGTGTTGTGTTGCTGGATGTAATAATGAACATAGTGGTCGTCATTTACTCCTGACATCTGAGCTGCAGAAGATGCAGTGGGTTGCGTTTGTTTGTGAAGGGAATGTGCCTCCCGATCTACATATATCCGTCTATGTTCGCGCAAATCATTTGTGATCCAGCTTCACTTACAGCAGAAGTGAGTATAAGCGTTTTTTATAAATCTTTGCGATCGCCTTTCCTAATAACGTGCTAGTTAGTCTAGCGGCTAAACGCGTTAAATGTGGCTAAAGTAAACAATCTCTCAGAGCAGCAGAGAGAAGAGAGGGACGGGGCAAGCAGAGCTCATTTGCATTTCGACCAGCCTCGACCAGAATGAGATGATTTTTGCAGAGCTGATTTTAGCAAGGTAAAAAGGGTTGTTTTACACTAGCATTGAGAATTTTTAATCAAAGTATATTTTAGACTTTTCATTAAGACCCTAAAGAATCATATCAACTTGTGGAAAATGGGCATCCGATGACCCCTTTAATATTTGCACTGGAATACATGACAAAATACCGGAAAGGAACATCACTTTTTTTGCAGTGTGATCTGAAGCTACAGTAAAAGTTCTTTTTATATTCTAGTTGTTTTGAGCAAAGAGATTTCTATATTGAGATCTAACACGCAATGGAGATCTGAAACTTTGAAGCGCACCATATTGACGTATTGTGTTCCCTTTAATTTTCTTTACTTGGTCTTGAAAAGGTCTTGGATTTACCTGTAGGAACCCTGATAGACATTCACATCTGATTTGCAGGAAAAGGTGGACATGATGACTATTCTAGCTGGCATTCTGTCTTTGGGGAACATCACCTTTAAGACGACAGACAGCGACGCTCTGAAGGTGTCCGAGGGGTCACGTGGCTGGTTAAAAGCTACTGCGGTGAGTTTCCTGTTGGTTTCTCACAGGCATGTTGTGACCACTGCACCACTGTCACAATTCACAAGTTGGCATGGGACATGGTGGTGCATGCGACAGCTCTTAAACACTGTGAAATGTATTTTTAACAGGCGCGCTGTTTTTAGTTTGACAGGTGTGAAGACAATCAGGCAGAAAACCTAAACCTCAGCAGAACATGCAGCGCAAATGCTTGTACTGGTGCATGAAGTGTGAATATAGCTTGTGAGCCTGCGTTTCCCAAAAGCATATTTGTTTATGTGATCTATTTAGACTTGATGATGCTTTTGGGTAAACGCAGCACTGTTTGCATGCAAAGTGAATTCGGGAATTTTAAAGATGTGATTCCTAGGTGTGAAAAATAAATAATAATAATACGTATATGCACTCCATGTGTCAGAGTAAAGTGCAACACTCTGTTCTTTTAAACGTGAGCAGCTCACGATCACAGTTTTTAGTATCTCGTGCAGCTCTGTTTATGGTAAATGCTTACAAACTTGCAAACTTGTCTCTGAATTTAGAAGCGCTATTAAACCGGCTGTTGCCAAAAAAAAGAGAGAAGCTTTAAGGGTCCCTGCAGTTTTCTGCTAAAATAAAAGTTTGATTTTAGGCCAGCCAAAAATATTAGTATTGTGGTACTGTAAAATAAAATGTATTATTTTATTTTACATTGAAATATTGCAATAGTAATGTTTATTTTTGTTAAATATTTTATTTAGTAATTATAATTATTGGTGTATTTATAATAATAAAGACGATAATAATTATTGTTAATGTTATTCTTGTCTTATTAATATATAATCACAAAAATATTCACTGAATTTTAAAAGAAACGTTTTAATTTAGGACAGTCATAAATATTATTATTGTACTGTAAAATAAAATGTAGTTTTTTATTTTAAAGTGAAATCTTACAAACATGATATTTCTTTTTGTTGAATATTTTTATTTAGTTATAATAATTATTGTTGTATTTTAAATCATAATAAAAAAATATTATTTTCTTATTGATATGTAATCACAAAAATGTTGGCCAAATTTTAAAATAAAAGTTGGAATTTAGGAGAGCCATAAATATTAGTAGTGTTGTACTGTAAAATAAAATGTATTATATTGTCTCATTATCATTTAAAGTGAAATATTACAAAAATATTTATTTTTGAATATTTTTATTTAGTAATAATAATTGTTGGTGTATTTATTATTATAATAATAATAAAAATATTATTGTTATTGTTGTTCTTGTCTTATTGATATATAATCACAATAGTATTGGCAAAATTTTAAAATAAAAGTTCGATTTTAGGACAGCCATAAATAATAATATTGTTGTACAGTAAAATAAAATGTACAATATTATTTCCATTTAAAGTTAAAAAATTACAAGAGTATGGAGGGCCAAATTACTCAAAATTAAATAATTAAATAAATGTTGAAATATATAAATAAATCGTTAAATGATGATTAAAATCATCATTTAATTATTGAAAGCATAAATAAATGTATAAATATTTATTTATTTAAAAATATATTTATTTATTTATTTAACTTTTCATTTATTTAAACATTTATTTTATTTATTTAATTATTTATTTAAATATTTATTTATTTATTTATTTACGCATTTGTTTCTGCATTTATTTATTGCCTCCACATTTCATTTTGAGGTTTGCGGTTGTCGGCACGTCACTCAACAATAGTGGGCGTCACCTTTCCAGCTCGATTACTTTGGTCTTTCTAGTTCAAGCGCCTTTTTCATGTTTTTCGCATCACAAACTATAGCTGATCGAGGATGGTACAGTAAAAGATCTGTCGTTGACTCGTTCAGATGAAGTGACATGACATCTGACGCACGAAATCCATTAGCACACGCCACTATGCGTGGCACAACCGCTGACACTTCCGGTTTTCACTGACATGCATAAGCAGAGAGTGGCATGTGCTACTGACACTCTTACTTAACATGTTAACACATGCACTTAACTGCAGAATGATATTTCATTGACGCGTTTCTATCAAATTAGTTGCATTGCGGAATTCATTTGTATGTATTTGCTTGTGTGACGTGCCGATGGATTTTGTGAGTGTCGCAGCACCTCAAGTGACTCTCACTCTGCCGCTGTCAGCCGGAGAATCACATAGAGTAGACTGTGTAACACAAACACACACAGCGCAGAGCGGGATTTCATTGATGACACGTCTCGGTTTCTGTCCAGCATTTTCATTACGTCGCGCAGTTAATGTGTACAACATCTTAGGCTTCTTCATGTGTTTAATATTTGTCTTGTCTCCCTTTGTTTACCTGAATGTTTTGACCAATACTTTAATAAAAAAAATCACATTGTTATAAGATGGTTTCATTTCATATTGCATAATTCTCTTTTTTTAAGTATTAAAGCCATAGATGAGATCGATTGCATGCACGCCAGTAGGTGTCACGTCAGGATCAAAGTTTACAATAACGGACGCGAATGCGGTATTCGTAGTGACCCATGATAGATTGATTCCTTGTGTTGCCGCGACATACGGTGACATTCCGCGACACTGACACAATCCATCGGCACAGTCACACAAGCAAATACATACAAATCAGTTCCGTGATGTAACTAATCCTACATTTGATAGAAACGCGTCATCAATGAAATATCGTTCTGCAGTTAAGTGTGTGTGTTAACATGTTCAGTAAGACTGTCAGTAGCACATGCCACTCTCTGCTGATTCATGTCAGTGAAAACCGGAAGTGTCAGCGGTTGTGCCACTGAGCATAGTGGCGTGTGCTAATGGCTTTCGTGGTCAGATGTCATGTCACTTCATCTGCAAGAGTCAACGACAGATCTTTTACTGTACCATCCTCGATCAGCTATAGTTTGTGATGCGAAAAACATGAAAAAGGCGCCTGAACTAGAAAGACCAAAGTAATCGAGCTGGAAAGGTGACGCCCACTATTGTTGAGTGACGTGCCGACAACCGCAAACCTCAAAATGAAATGTGGAGGCAATAAATAAATGCAGAAATAAATGCGTAAATAAATAAATAAATAAATATTTAAATAAATAAATAAATAAAAAGTTAAATAAATAAATATATATTTAAATAAATAAATATTTATACATTTATTGATGCTTTCAATAATTAAATGATGCATTTAACGATTTATTTATATATTTCAACATTTATTTAATTATTTAATTTTGAGTAATTTGGCCCTCCATACAAGAGTAACATTTCTTTTTGTTTAATGTCACAAAAATATATATATTGTAAAATAATAGTTTGATTTTTTTTTTTTTTTTTTTTTTTTTTTTTTTTTTTTTTTTAGGACAGCCATAAATATGTTTTGTGTAAAATAAAATGTATTGTACTTTTTTGTAGAATATTTTTATTCAGTAATAGTAATTGGGCTATTTATAATAATAATAATAATAATAATAATAATAATAATAATAATAATAATAATAAAACTTATATTATTATTATTATTATTATTATTATTATTTGCTTATTGATAGATAAGTATTACATTATTTTATTTTAAAATCAAATATTTCAAATGTAATATTTATTTTTGTTAATAATTATTGTTGCCATTTCTAATAATTTTTACAATATAATAATACTTATTGTTACTACTATATTCTTATTGAAATATAATCAAAAAAATGTTGGCCAATTTCTGCAGCCCTACAAACAAATATATATATATATATGTGTGTGTGTAAGAGGAACTGAATGACACAAACTGAACTAATACTTATTGCAAGAGGTTTGTTCACATCACTAACCCTAAACCACGAGCAGCACCAATAGTGACTCTTGAATTAGAAAGCCAACACACACACACACAGTGGGTTTTCTGAGGAGATGAATGTTAGCCTGCAGTCCCTGCGTCACCTCGAGCACCCTGCTGTTTACTCAGGTGAATTATGGCCTGTGTGCACACAAAGAAACTCTTTTAAGGGCAAACTGAAGGAGGTGTGGATCTGCTTACATCTGGCCTTCTACGATAAGACACAGAGTGCACAGAAAGACGAGAGGTGGCTATGTTTAGTCTCTGTTAGGTCATCCTACACGTATGGGGCAGTTAATAGTAGTCCACTGCATTTGCTGACGCAGGACCAGTTCTGTATATCAAATCCACTGTGTCCAACTTTAACTTATGGACCAGATTGGGCAAATTAGATTTGACGTGTCTTTTGTTGTACCGATCCATACGTGTCCACAGCATCTAAACGCACAAATTAGCTTGACCTTTCCTGCATGACATTTACGTCTTGGTCACATTTGGCTAGTCATTGTTCTTTCAAAATGGCAGAGTCTGTTTCTTTTGTGTGTTGTTTTTCTTTTGTGTTTTTTGTAGCACACTTCATTCCTTACATTTGATCTGATTTGCATTGCACAACGTGATTTAGCCTAAAATAACATTCTTTTCAAAGAAACCTGGCATTAACCTCTGGAGCGTGTGCATGTTTTGGGACAGATTAGAGCTGCCCTATGTGTTTTGTTTTGTTTTGTTTTTTTGTTTTTTTGTTTTGTTTTATCAGATTTTATAAAATTGGTTTAAAATAGAATTATAAAATCCCAGGTTTTTTGTGCTTGTTTGTAGGACTACACAAAATTCTGGTCAGAATTTTGTATCACTATAGCTATAAAATAACAGATGATGTTGATAATAATGATGATAATAGTAATAATAATAATAATAATAATAATAATAATAATAATAATAATAATAATAATAATAAAACTATTCAATAAAATTGCTTTTTTATTTTTGCATCTTTATTTTTATTTAGTAATAACAATTTATATTATTATTATTATTATTATTATTATTATTATTATTGTTATTATTATTATTATTAAAAGCTAAAAATACTTTTTATAACAGAATAAGCAATATTACAATTGTAATATAATATGATTTAATTAATTCATATCAATATTACTAAAATAATATAATGGCAAATAATAATAAAAATGAGTAAAATTAATAATTCATAAAATTATGAATAATTAATAAATCCAAAAAATGTATACATATTTTGTAATAATAATAATAATAATAATAATAATAATAATAATAATCTATTCAATTAAACTTAAAAAATGCTTAATGCTTAAAATTAAAAAAATGAATTGCTTAATACAAACAAAACAAGCAATATTACAATTGTAATATAATATTACTAAAATAATATAATAAATTAATTCATAGAAATATTACTAAATTAATCCAATATTGCTAAAATAATATAATAATAAATTATAATAAAGAAATGTATAATAAAAACAATGATAAAAATATTTTATAATAATTTTATAATAAAAATAATAGTAATAATAATACAGTATTACAATATTAATATTGCTTATTTTTTTGCTTTTATATTTTTATTTAGTTGTTATTATTATTATTATTATTATTATTATTATTATTATGAAGAAGAAGAAGAAACAAAAGTACAAACATATAATCAATATTATAATTGTAATATATTACTATATATATTAATTTTGCTTATTTTTTATTTTGCTTTTATATTTTTATTTAGTAATAAGTATTATTTATTATTATTAAAACAACAAAGTAATATTACAATTGTAATATAATATTACTCAAATAATATAATAATAAATTAATAGCAATATTACTAAAATAATACAATATTAAATTGATAATAATAATAAACACATTATTTTTTAATAATAATAAATAATAATAATAAAATTATTTTTAAATAGTACTGTTCAATAAAACTAATTTTTAGTGAAATATTACAATGTTAATATTGCTTATTTTTATTTTGCATTTATTTTTATTTAGTAATAAGAATTGTTAATTATGATTTATTATTTAAAAAATATTTATTAATTACTATTTCTTAATAATTAAATACGTAATATAAACAAAATAAGCAATATTACTATTGTAATATTTCAATGAAAAATGCATATTTACGGAAAAAAAGAGTAATGAGGTGCATAATATAATATAAATATTTTTTTATTTTTTTTTGTAATAGTGTTAAGCTGTCAAACTTTTATTTTGACATAATTACAAAGTTGGGAAGATGGTTGGGATGTTGTGTTTTCTAATGCATGTTAAAGCGACTAAGTGACAATGAGCTGCTCAAATGCAGCCTTTGCCATATTGTGATTTTGATTAAATATGCAACTTTAGGAGAAACACATCCTTCTTGGCTAAAACATGGAAAAACACAATAAAACTCAGTTGTGAATTGTGCGTTTGTTTGTGTAACCAGGGTCAGTTTGGAGTTCAGGAAGAGGATTTGCTGAAGAGTCTGACCTGCACCACGTCCGTGACGCGAGGAGAGGCCATCCAGAGACTCCACAACCAGCAGCAGGCTGAAGGTATGACGCCGATTCACTTCCTCGTGCAGTGCGATATCACTAGTGCATCAGACACTCTTCATATTGATCACCGTGTGTTTGAAATGATCGTTTCAGACGCCAGAGATTCCATCGCTAAAGTGGCCTACGGTCGCGTGTTCGGATGGATCGTCAGTAAAATCAACGAGCTGCTCGCTCCTAAAGTAGACTATGACGTGGAGCTCAATGAAATAGGTAATTATACAAGTTTATGCTGTTACTGAGACATTTGTGTACTTTTATTTGAAATAAAGTTCAAATAAAATAAAACAAAGTTTGAAGTTATAAAATTACTAAAACTACAATAAATAGATAAAATGTATAAAAAAAAGCACGTAACAAAATTGCTAAAACTTAAACTGAAATTAAAATGAAAACTGAAAATATAAAAATATTTAAATTATAAAATATTATTAAATACTATAATAGTATATAAATACTATAATAACACTGGCTTCACCAGTACAGAGTTTTCAAGGGCTGACATACTGCAAATTGACAATGATTTAACACAATATTTTTTCAGATATTTAAAAAAAATGATTTTCATCTCTTGATAAGGCTGTTGCTGTTGCATTTAACATGATCTCATGGTGAAGTATTTGCAGATTTATCAATCTGTCACTAGTGAATTCCTCTAGTTTTTCGATGTCAGTGCTCTTTTAGCCTTCAAAATGCAAAAATTACACTGTAACCAATGTTACGTGCAGATATTACAGTTTTCCTGCATTTTTCCCATTTATCAAACTGAATGTAACTAGCCTGTAACTGCTCAACACTTTCTGGCTGGTTGTTAAATGCTATGTTTGTCAGCTTGATCATTGTATTTTTATTTTTCTGTCCATTTCTTTATTTTATTTTATTTTTATTTTATTTGAAAACAAATATACAAACAAAAAAGGTTAAAAATGTGATTAAGGTTTTCTTTGCTTGTTTGTAGGGCTACACAATTTTGCATTTATTAGGTTGTAATAACCTTATTATTATTATTATTATTATTATTATTATTATTATTATTATTATTATTAGTATTATTATTAAAAATAAAAAATAATTAACAAAAACAAATTAAGCAAATATTGCATTATAAAACACAAAAATAAATTGTTTATTTATTTATTATTTTAAAACAAACAAACAAAAAAGATTTAAAATGCGTTTATGAAAATCCAAGGTTTTCTTTGCTTGTTTGTAGGGCTACACAATTTTGTTTGTTTATTTTGTAATAACTGTTACTGTTGTTGTTGTTGTTGTTGTTGTTGTTGTTGTTGTTGTTGTTGTTGTTGTTGTTCATATTTTCTTAATTAATAATAAAAACAAAAAATAACAGTGAGTATTATAGTGAGCAATATTACTGTTACATTTACTGAAAAATAGAGTATTTAAGAAAAAATACAATAATATATTGAATTATAAAATACAAAAATAAATATTTTTTATTATTATTATTATTATTATTATTATTATTATTATTATTATTATTATTATTTTTAAAACAGCAAACAAAAAAGGTTGTGATTATGGAAAATCCCAGGTTTTCTTTTCTTGTTTGTAGGGCTGCACAATTTTGTTTATTTTGTAATAATAACTTAGATTAACAAAAACAAAGCAAGCAATATTACTGTTACATTTACTAAAAAAAAAAAAAAAAAAAAAGAGTATTTAAGATGTATAACAAAAATGATAAAATACAAAAATAAATATTTTATTTTATTTTACTTTATTATTTTGACATGACTTTAAAATCTCAACTACTTTCCTGCCTACCGCTAATTTTTCAGAAACTATATAGCAAATTCTTCTTATATTGTACATTTTTTTTTTTTTTTTTTTTTTTTTTTTTTTTTTTTTGTAGAAGTCTGTTAGAAATCCAAACCACAATTCCACACCTAAGATGACTGACGTGAGCTTTGCTCTTTTACAGGAATCCTTGATATCTTCGGTTTTGAAAACTTCGCTGTGAACCGATTTGAGCAGCTCTGCATTAATCTGGCAAACGAACAGCTCCAGTTTTTCTTCAACCACGTAAGTCCTTCATAGTGCTTATGAGTTTTATTTATTTTTAAGTATTGCAATATCTTTAAAATAATAATTAAAATATATATATTTTTTTATTTATAATTTATATTCATTGCTTTAACAAAATTAAATCCTCCTTAATGTATTGCCTCATTATAAATGCAAGTTTTTTTTTTTTTTGTTTTTGCTGTAGGACAAAAATTACTTTGTGGTAAGCCTCAATTGGGCTGCTTAAAAAATACTAGGGCTTTTGTTATATTTGTTCTTTTGGACATTTGTACACCTCAAAAACAAATTATTTAAGTGTGTGTGTGTGTGTGTTTTTTTTGTATTGCATTCTCTTTAAAATTGTTTTTTAAAATATTATTATTATTATTATTATTATTATTATTATTATTATTATTATTATTATTATTATTTTGTTTTTGTTTATAGAATTGCTTTAGCAAAATTAAACTGCATTTTAATTGTAATGTTAAAATTAAACGGCATTACGTTTTTATTTATTTTTTTATTTTTTTACATTTTATATAATATATATATAATAATTATATATATATATATATATGTATGTATAATATATATATATATATATATATATATATATATATATATATATATATATATATATATATATATATATATATATATATAATGTGTGTGTGTGTGTGTGTATAGTTATATTTTAATATATAGTTATATTTTAAAATTGTTTAAAATAATTTAATAATTGCTTTTTTTAAAACCATCCATAATGTCTTGCTTTTTTTTTTTTTCTTTTTTTTTTCCCAAAATAATTTTTCATTTATTGCAATCTCTTTAAAAATTGTATTTTAAAATGTTTTTTTATTTATATTTTATATAATTGCTTTAGCAGAATACGACAGTCTTGGCTTATTATAAATGCATTACTATAAAATGATAGAAAGGCTGAAAAAAAATAAAATGCAAATAAAAATGGTTGTTTAACTTTATTTCAAATAAAATCTTGAAGAAAAACCAAGGCAGCAGATGTTAGGAACTATTAAATGCCACATTCGATCACGCTCACTGCCCATTCTTTCAACAGGATGTGATTTGCCACTTCATGAATATAATAATCACATTTTCCATGTCGTTTCCCTCCAGCACATTTTTCTGATGGAACAAAAAGAATATAAAGAGGAAGGCATCACATGGGAGAACATAACCTACAAGGACAACAAACCCATACTGGTACGTCTGTGCTCAAAACCGTTTTCACCCTCCGTGATTATTGTGCACTATTTCCAACTTTTCTTCCCCATTTTCCTTCTCTCTGACTCCAAAAATACAGCCGAGCTCTGCGTTTGGCAGACGGCCGTGTGGTAAATCCCAAACACAGGAAGTGCTGACAAAGCACGACACGTAGCTTTGAGAATCTCTCTCGTATTTTTACACGCATTCTGACCCAAATCCTTCGGCGCGCTGCTGAATGGGAAGCTGAAAGAAACCTGAAGCTTGTTTTCACTCTCATGTGACATTCCTTCTCTGTAAATTTGAACTCTGCCCTGTAATTATGGCTGTTGAGCAGACGCCTATTTGGAAACCTACAAATTTAATGTATGTCACGATCATAGGACACTCAGCTCGAGAACCGCTGCCTATCCTGTAGTGTAACATGAATCTGCAGCACCGTCAGCGAGAGAGAGGCCTGTTTAGCTTGTCAGCATGGAAAACTCATTCACCTATGTCAGGTTTGTTCCTCTGTTTCAGGACCTGTTCCTCACGAAACCCATCGGGATTCTCTCACTGCTGGATGAGCAAAGCGCCTTTCCTCAGGTACGCTAGCTGGCACGTGTTGCTAGACAAGCCCTGAGATGCAAAAGAAAACATGTTGCCAAGTCCTCTATTGGAACACATTTATTTCTATGAAAACAACAACAAAATTATATATATATATATTATTATTATTTTTTTTTTTTTTTTTTTTGTCTTATTGCATTTACATTCATTTATCGGATGCTTTAGTGCATTTAACAGATATTTATATAGCTAAATATTTAAACATTTAATCTAGTAATTTTCTTTGCGTTAAAACCCTTTGAAATTAAAAAAAATATATATTTAAAAAAACTTAAAATGTTTCTTCATAGTTTATATTTAGAATTTATTCTCTCATAAATGCATTACTATAAATGCAGGTCGCTTTTATATTAGTATTGCAGTCTCTTTAAAATTATATTTTAAGGTTGTTGTTGTTGTTGTTGTTGTTGTTTGTTGTTGTTGTTTATTTATTTACAAATGTATATAATTGCTTTAGCAAAATTTAACCCTACAGCATGCATTACTCCAAATAGGTTTTTTTTGCAAACTCCAGAATGAAAAATATTGAAAACACTAGGCTTTTTAGTTATATTGAACATATTTATATGCCAAGTGTAATCATTTATATCTATGAATATAAGTAATCGCTTTTAATTTTTAAATGTTATTTAAAATACTTATTATTATTATTATTATTTAAAATTTATATAATATAAATATATCTATACACATAAATATAAATAAATATTTTACATATTTTAAATATATTTATATATTCTATATATTTTTTTAGAATTATTTATATTTATATTTTTTATTGTTAAATATATTATATATTTTTATTTTAAAATTAAATTCTAAATACTTACTATTATTATTATCATCATTATTATTATTATTTAGATGCTCAAACCACAACCAACAAAAAATTCATGATGTTGAGCAATGTATTTATTTATTTATTTATTTATTTATTTTTCATTTTTAAATGTTTTACTGTTAATTTTTTTTAAATATTTAATATTTATTTTATTGATTGATTGATTTAATTATTATTTTCATTACTGTTATTGTTATTCCATTTAATTATTACAATGTTTATATATATTTTATTTACAATTTCAAAAAATTAAAATAAATGTAAATATAATTTATAATGTAATATAATTTACCTTTTTATAATTGTTGTTTTTATTTAGAACTTACCTCATTTTAAATGCATTACTGTAAACATTTTTTCTTTTCTTTTTTCTTTTTTTCAACTAAATTATTAAAAATATATTCTGTGATCAAAAGCTCACATAAAGCTCAACTTTTATTGAACCAGGAACAATAATATTTAGCAGCCACTAAAATAAAAATAAGCGACAAAGAGCCGCCAGAGCCAATAAGCCCTTTTTCATTTCATGCTCATTTTCATTCAGTGCATTTGTTGTGAGAGACTAGTGAATCTCAAGCATGTTAAAATCAATATTTGTAGCAAACAACATGTGATGATGATTTTTACACTTACAGGCCACTGATCGTGATTTTGTTGACAAGTTAAACAACAAATTTAAAACGGCTCCCAACTATGAGGTTGTGCGAAACCACACCCCTCTGTTCACTATTGTGCACTACGCAGGGAAGGTGAGTACAAAACCACCGTCATCACTGTTCCCTAACAATTCACCTGATCAGTGACATCATTTACATCAACAATGAATCTAATTGTTGTGCTGGTTAATAATTAAATGATTGTGCATGTTCCCAGAGGGGATACATTAATAACGTCAGTAATATGTGCATTGTTCCTGCGTGAAGTGTCTTTTTGTGGTCTGTTCAGGTGCAATACAATGCAAGTGGATTTCTTGAGAAAAACAGAGACACGATACCAGCCAACATTCGCGAGCTCTTCATCAACAGCGTCACTCCTCTCCTCAGCGTCCTGTTCGCAGGTGTGATTCGATTCCATCTTCACGCATCATTAAACAAGCGTAGATGCTCAAACCACAGCTAACAATAACAAGCATTTCGTTCTGGGTTTGTATGTGTGTGTGCAACCAAAAAAAAACAAAAACAAAAAATTTTTATTGTAAGCTTCGAATACACACATTTATTTATTTATTTTTTTTTGTATTCATTATTAATTAGTTTATTATTATAATTATTATTATTATTATTATTATTATTATTATTACATTAAGTTTTTTTCCTTATTTATTTTTAATTAAAAACTATTTTATTTTATTTATTATTGTTGTTGTTTTTACTGTTGTTGTATTATATTACATTATATTTAATTTATTGGAGTATATTTTTCCCAAAGTATTGTTTGTCATTATTATTATTATTTTATTTTTTATTTTTTTTTTTTTTATTAAATGTTCACTGATTTGTAAATGTGTAGATAAGTGTATATACTTAAACAAACAAAAGCCTTTTATTGTGAGTTTCCCATGATCATTTACAGATTATTATTGTTACATTTTTATTTATTTATTTTTATTTTATTTTTTATTTTTTTCCAGCCACAATTTCCAGAACAGGCACGCTAATGCCACGGAAAGCCAAGGTATAATTAAGATTTTGATAAATTTTTTGACGTACCAATTTCCTTTGAGTACCTATTAAAACACATGTTGTGATATTTCTCAGATACCTTGATAATCTGGTGTTTGAACACATTTGTATCTGTACAAAAGACTAATTAATCTTTCCTGTGAGATAAGTGTTAATTCATGCAGAGAGCGATCGCAGTATGCAGCGTTTCACCACATTAACTTGTGTGCGTTTTTATTTTAGTTACAAGTTGCAGATGACAACTTTAACTCAACCAGGAAACAGTCTGTCGGTGCACAATTCAAGGCAAGTCTTTGCTTCTCAATAATTGTAGTTATGTTTTATGTGCCAGTTTATTTGATAAATCCTATAATCAGATGAATCAAATGCATCTGAGTGAATCAAATAAATCTGTACATCTTTTCATTTCTATTTTGAGTATATCAGAAATATTATATTGATTAATGTCACAAAAACTGTCAAGAACACGCCCAGGTTATAGTTCTATAGAAGCTTGCTTACGCCACGGGATTTAAAAAAAAAAAGGTAATTACGATATAAACTCAGAATTCTAAGATATAAACTCAAAGTTATGTGATATAAACTGAGAATCCCAAGATATGAACTCATAATTGTAAGACATAAGTTAGATATTAAAGAAAGACAGAAATTTAGAATTTAAAATTCTGAGATAATAAACTTTAAGATAGAATTCTGAAATATAAACTCGGAATTTGTGAGATATAAATTTAGTTTGAGTTTAGAACTCAAAATTACAAGAAATAAACTCAGAATTGTGAAACATAAGTTAGATATAAATAAGATATTAATTTAGAATTGCAAGATATAAATTTAGAATTCTGAGATATAAAGTCAGAATTCTGAGATAAAAACTAGATATACAAAAAAAAAAACACAAATTCAGAATTTAAAGGTTTATTTATTTATTTTTTTTATAAATTGCACAAATTCATGAGATCTAAATTAGATATAAATAAGACATAAATTTAGAACTGCAAGATATACATTTAGAATTTTGAGATAGAATTCCAACATATAAACTGAGAATATGATATAAAAGTTAGATATAAGATATAAATTCAGAATTGCAAGATATAAATTTAGAGTTCTGAGATATAAACTCAGAATTCAGAGATAAAAACTAGATATTTAAAAAAAATATATATATTTTTTTAGTTTTAGTTAAAAGATATAAACTGAGACGTAAACTTAGAATTGCAAAAAAATCTGATTTTTTTTTTTTTTTTTTTTTTTTTTTTTTAAGTTTAAAACTCAGTCAAGAGATATAAACTGAGAATCATGAGATATAAACTCAAAATTCTGAGATATAAACTCATAAATCCTGACATAGAGTTCTGAGATATGAAGTGAGAATTATGGGATCTAAATTAAATTACTGTTGTTTTTGGTGGCCTGTTTTAATTTTAGTTTTAGGCTAGTCTTTGTGTGAAGCTGTCATTTTAGTTTTTATTAGTTTTAGTCACGTTCATACTCTTTTTAGTCTAGTCAAGTTTCAGTCAACTAAAAGTCTGAGCATTTTTGTCTTTAGTCAGAATTATCCATTTAGTTGACAAAAACTGATGAAATTTAGTCTAGTTTTAGTCAATGAAAATTGTGTTTTAGTCTCTTTTTAGTAATGCAATTCTATTTAACCCAGTCAATATAGTATAAATACCTACCAAACCCATTTCAAACAAGGTTATCTTATTATATTATTGTTACCTTATAGACTCAAGAATGCATCCATTCCAGACATGGAAGATGCTCTGATTTGAATTTACAACATTTACAACATTTATTTTACCAACCAAACATGTTAGAAGTAACATGTTGCAGTGCGACCTGATGCAACCTACTTCAGAAATACCGCAAAATAATAATAATAACGCGACAAAAAAAACCTAAATAACGTTATAACATTTAGTTTAGTCTCGTTTTGGTCAACGAAAATGAAGAGACATTTTAGCATAGTTTTTATTTTGTAAACCACATTTAGTCTCGTTTTTATTCGTCAACAGTATTGCATTATACATTTAATTATAGTCATCGTCACATGACCAGCATTTACGTTGCGTCTCGTTTTCATCATGTGATAAAGGTTAGTTGACGACGATATTTAGTCATAATTTTCGTTGACGAAAGCAACACTAAATTAAATATAAATAAGATATAAGATATAAATTTAGAATTACAAGACATAAATGTAGAATTCCGAAATAGAATTCCAAGATGTAGACTCAGAATTGTGAGATGTAAATTAGAGATAAAAAAAAAAGTTATAAATTCAGAATTGAAAGGTTTTTTTTTTTTTTTTTTTTTAGTTTAGAACTCAAGACATGAGACAAAAAAACTGAGAATCCCAATATATAAACTGAGAATTCTGAGATATAAACGTGAGAGTTTTGAGATATAAATTAGATTAAAAAAAAAAGATATAATATCAGAATTTGAAGGGTTTTTTTGAGTTTAGAACTCAAGACATGAGACAAAAAATAGAAAATTCCGAGATATGAACCAGTGTTTCCCACAGAATTTTGTGAGACCGTGGTGGTGGACCTCGGTCCCACTAGGGGGGTGTGGGGGGGCATGCCCCAGGAGAAAATTTTGTACATTTTAAAGTTAAATTCATCTCTCTGGTGCACTCTGAGAGTAAAAAATTAAGAGCTCCAAAACGGGTCAGTGTACAAACTAAACAAAGAAAGAAATCTGGTGAATTGACTTGTTCTTAAAGTTTACAGGGAACTCAGTCAGTTGTGATATAGTGTCTCAGTCTAAAGTACACTCACACTGGTCAATTTGGAAGCCAAACAAATTAGAATATTATAATAATAATAATTTTATATTATTATTCCTATGACAGGAATAGCCATATATTGTAAAATAATTGCACTGTAAAATAAATTAGTAAATAAATACTTATTAGTAATTAGTAAGTAAAATAAATGAAATAAAATGTGTATTTTTCAGGTATATTATTTTACCTTATTCTTCTGTAGGAAAATTACAATACTTTTGTCCTAATTTCTACACTTGCAAGCAGGACCTAAAACTAGTTTTGCCACATCTGCCAATGGCTGGTGATTTGAGAAAATTTATCAGCCCTAAATATTTTTTTTTCCTGGCCATTAATCTGTTTTTGCAGTTGTACTACTACAAAAACTAAACATATTTAATAATGAACCAAAGAACCAACCACTGAATTTTAATCACAGTACAAACAAAGATGAAACAAATGTAGCATGAGCATTTTTTAATTTAAATTTGTCTGTATCATTTCAACATTTGAATCAAAAACAGAATGGTCTGACTTTGTGAAACTATGCTAAAACCTGCATAAAACAAAAACAACAGACTGAATTTCACTCTCTGACAGCAGGTGGCGCTTGTGAAATAGAGGGGAAAATGCCATCGAAACAACGCGCTTGCTCTGCTTGTACAGTATTTTCTGTGCGCGTGTCTGTTAATTTTAGTCCTTGCTTCCAAGAAATAAACCTATGAGCTTTTATTTTGACGGAAACTGCAGTAGAGCTTTTATTTTGGCGGAAAACTCCAGCTTCAGTGCAAACAGGTTTACAAACGCGTCTCATTACAAATCTAGAGAAATATTGCAAACATCTGCCCATTAAAATGTTGGAAATTATGCTAATGTGACAATGCGTAACTGGTTGCCGTTGCATTCCCAAACGCGCGCTAAACTCACGGCAAAAACAATGTTCACCGCATTGACTGTCAATCAAAGAGTCGCTCTGACTCTGACGCGGCAAACATCAAATCACGAGCTGATCGTCTGACTCTAATTGAAGTGCGTGCTTCACAAACAAGCAGCGAAACAGACTTGATGAACGGATAAAACCATATAACGCTTAGTTCGTTTGACGGACACTTTTCCAAAGCGATGGCACGAAACACAACGTTAAAGACGTCTATGTTAAAATGACGAGTATAAATATTTTCGGTTTATTATGAAACTGTGGCGGGACAGATGAGACTGTGGCGGGCCGCCACACTCTAGTTAATGAATGGGAAACACTGTGAACTGAGAATTCTGAGATATAAATTAGGAATTCTAAGAAATAAATGGAGAATTGTGATATATAAACGAGAAAGAATTCTGAGATATAAACAGAGAGTTTGAGATATAATACTTGGAGAGTTTGTGAGATATAAATTAGATATAAATAAGATTGAAATTTATAATTGCAAGATACAAATTTAGAATTCTGAAATATGAGAATTGAGATAAACTAGATATAAAGATATAAATTCAGAATTTAAAGTTTAGAACTCCAAGATGTAAACTGAAAATTCAGAGATATAAAACTCTCAGATATTAACTGATAGAATTCTAAGATATAAACTCAGAATTCCTAGATATAAACAAAGTTACAAGAAGTAAACTCATTCTGATATATAAACTCAAAACTGCAAGATATAAACTAACGATTCTAAGGAGAAAAGTCCAAACCGTGAGATATAAATTTGCAGTTCTGGGTTTACAGCTCAAAATTCTGATTAGACTTTAAGAATTGTGAGAGAAAATGACCTTTATTTAATTATCTCTATTTTTTATTCCGTGGTGGAAATATCTCTCGCCCCATGATGAAGATAAATGATATTTTCCAAAAGCAAAGCCCAATTCTTGGACCATTTCAGATCTTTTGCATTGTGATTTTCATGATGATGAAGCTCTGACATTCATTCGTGTGTTTGCTCCGGCCTGCGTTTATTTAACAGCCCAATTGTCTGTATGTTGTTTTCCGTACAGCATTCTCTGGCTGTCCTCATGGAGAAGATGTTTGCGGCCGGTCCGCACTTCGTTCGGTGCATCAAGCCCAACCGAAGCAAGCAACCCGATCAGCTGGACAGTAAACTGGTGATGGATCAGGTGGGTTAAACTGAGTCACTTCAAGATGTGCAGCGGAGCTCCACTGCGTTTGGCCCTGTTTGTGGCCTCTTTTTATTTTCCACAGTGGAGCCAAATGCGTTCTCAGATTTTCCTGCCCTCCAGTGCAGTCTGAGCTTCTTGAGCTGTACTTAAAATCTGGAAGCCTTTTAGTGTTGTTATGATGGAGCTCAATCCAAATCCCTCTAATGATGCAGGAGCCGCTGAGTTTGTTTAAAGGCCAGTATGGACTAAACACTGCATTAAGCGATCATCTTGTTGAAGCCGCTAGTTCAGTGATGCATTGTAGATTTGAACACTTTTAACACTTTTTACAGTGTTCTGGATGGTTAGTAATAGTAGTAAGTAGTAACTAGCAACTATTGTTTTCTGTTCTCATCAGATCTTTGTCAGATCAGTTCATTCTGTTCAAATGACGTCATTTGTTTTTATCGCTGCATGTATGTTTACACATAAACAGCTAAGTCACATGGTCAGATGATGTACTGCCTGGGAATGTACAGTTCCATTCAGAACATCAGCAGTACTGTTTTAAAAAAAAAAAAAAAAAGTCTGTGCAACGCTGACGCCTGCTGGAGATTTGTGGAAGTGCAGTTTGCAGCCTATAAGAATCATTTATATTATACATCATATAATGCAAATAAAGTGACTTTTTTTATTTTAATATAAAACACAATATATATTATTTAATAAATGTGTAATACAAATTCTTATTAAATTTTAGTTAATTTATTATATATGTAGTACAATTTATATTAAAATAATATTTTCTATAATAAATATTATGTATATAATATATAATATTTCTATATAATAAACATTTTATACATATTTTATAATTGAATTTATTTTAATTAAATATAGCTCAATGTAAAATATAATACTAATGTAACAAATATATAACATTAATTAAATTATTTATTTAATATATATTAATTTATATTTTTTATATTTTTATATATATATATAACAAATATTATGTATATAATGTATTTTTATATAATATATTTTAGACAATTGTATTGTTTTAAATATGAAAATATTATTTATATTATAATTTATATCATAACGTATATTTTAATCTAAAATATAATACTAATTTAATAAATACATAATATGTATAATATATAAAATAAATATTATGTATATTATATATAATGTAACAATGTAATTGTTTTTTTATTAAAATATTATTATTTTTCTGTTGTTGTTTTGTTTTGTTTTTTTAACTAAATATAGGTCACAAGTTGGATAAACTACCTTCATGATACTTTTCCTATTTTTGATACTATGATATATTTTTTTTTGGCAGTAACATTGTATGTAATGTTGTTGTTGTTGGGGGGTATATATATATATATATATATATATATATATATATATATATATATATATATATATATATAATTACGTATTACAACATCATTAAATACAATGTTTACATACATCTAAGTTGTCCTTAGACAAGAACAGGCAATGTTTTTGAAAAGGTTTTGATCCACTTCAAATGTTGTTGACTTTGACTTTTACAATTTGGAAAATAAATCTTCAGATAAACATCATCACATGACATATCACACTGTCATTATTTATTTAATAAAAATACAGCCAAGATGGAAAAGCCATGTGTGACAAAGTTAGGACACACTATCAGTCAGTGGCCTGTAGATCCACTTTATCAGCAATAACTTGAAGTATTCATTTTGTGTGTGACTTTATCAGTCTCTCACGTCATTCTGGAAGAATCTGGACCACTTTTTTTTTTTTTTTTTTTTTTTTTCCAACGTTGCTCAAGTTTATTGGGGTTTGTGGGCATTTGCTTATGCACAGCTCTCACCACAGCATTTGAGTCAGGATGAGCTCTGGACTTTGTCTGAGCTATTGCAACACCTTCAGGGCTCGAAATTAACTTTTTTACTTGGTAGCACTGGTGCTCCCAACTTCAAAAAGTTAGGAGCACCAAATGAATATTAAGGAGCACCACAACTGGCAACTGAGCAGAACAGCCAGCACTCGGCCCGGCATTTCTTTTTAGTAATGCACCGATCTTGATTCTTAATGGCCGATTCTGATTGCCAATGTTTTTACAAGCAAATAGGCTGATTCTGAAAGCCTTTTTTTAAATATTTATTTTACGCCTTAAGCAAGGGACAAGAATGAATGAGTACATGAATAAGATGTTTATTTTCTCTATCACATGTAGAGCCATTTCAATTAGAGGCAACCACTGCATTTTTAAAAAATCTACATTACAAATAAAATATAAACGACACAGTTCTTTCTTAGTCGTATTAAGTGCAAACTATAAATGCAGCCATAATCAAAGTAGGCTAGTCTCTCAATATTCAAAGTGCAAATAGAGACCGAATTTTTCAAGCATGATACAGAGGTATAGACAACTACACAACTTATTATAGCCTACAGCCTAGGTATGTTATGTAGCCCAATTTGCGCACTTTGGTGAGTCGCTCTCTAAACGTGTGGTATTAAAATTGCTTTTGAAGGCGCGTGCGCGTTTTATTTTCGGTTTCGTTTTAACTATGACGCTAAACTCTCGGCGGTGCTGAGCGTCCATTCTACAATACAAGACATTAATTTAACAAAACAATTTGAAAGTGGTGGGACACAAACGGGATTTTGAAAAGTGTGTCCCCGTGGAAATTACGCCCCTGCGTGAGTGGAGTTATCATTTGATGTGAATGTATGCCGCGTTGTACAGTATATTGAGACAGAGGCGCTAGAATTGCGTCTGACAGAATGTGCGCTGTATCGCAAAATATAGTATATTTCTTCAAAAGCAGATTGTGGAGACATTTTAATTGTCCACAATCAAAAATCGTCATATCACACACCCCTAATTTCAATGTAGTTTGTGCAAATCCGGAACAGAGATTGGTTGAGAGAGAGAAAAAAAACGGCCGGTTCGAGTTTCAGCGGAGCGCAGCGTCAGTGACAGGGCGTGATCGACGGCTAATATCTAAAATCTGCATTAAAGTTAAGAATGTGTTTTGTAAAGAAATGAAAACAAGTCGCACCACAACAATTTCTGGCACTCGCACAAATGCTTCCAAATATATTTTGAGGTCGCACAGATTAAATTTTGGGAGCATATGCGACCAAAACGGTCGCAATTTCGAGCCCTGACCTTGATTCTTTTGTTTTCAGCCATTCTGTTGTAGATTTGCTGGTGTGCTTGGGATCATTGTCCTGTTGTATGACCCAATTTTGGCCCAACTTTAGATGTCGGACAGATCCCCTCATATTTGACTCTAGAATATTTTGATATCCAGAGGAGTTCATGGCCAACTCAATGACTGTGAGTTCTTGTGAATAAACTTCAAATTGTTTGGAAATGACCGTATTACTCTTCTCAGAACGATGGCAGCAACAATTGCTTCTCTAAGATGATTGCTAATGTCTTACCTCCTCGGCATTGTTAACACACACCTGAAGGCTCCAGACCAGCCAAGGGCCAATTTTTTTTAATGATGTCCTGATACGGAAAACCATGGAATTTAATAGGGTGTCCTAACTTTTTCACACACATATATATATATATATATATATATATATATATAAAAATATATAAATGAGAGAGAGATTTCTATTTCAGATAAATGCTGTTTTTTTTTTTTTTAGACCTTCTATTCTTTCTATTTCTAACCTCTATTCATCAAAGAAACCTGAAAAAAATTCTACTTGGCTGTTTTCAACATAATAATAATAATAATAATAATAATAATAATAATAATAATAATAATAATAATAAATGTTTTTTGAGCAGCAAATCAGAATATTAGAATGATTTCCAAAGGATCATGTGACTGCAGTAATGATGCTAAAATTTAGCTTTGAAATCACAGGAATAAATTACATGTTAAAATATATTCAAATAGAAAGCAGTTATTTTAAATGGTAAAATAATTCAAAATGTTACTGTTTTTGCTGTACTTTGGATCAAATAAATGCAGGCTGGTAGCGTAAATATGTGTGGTCACAGTAATATTGGAATATTTTTTTACCATTTAAAATAAGTGTTTTCTATTTGAATATGTTTTGAAAATGTAATTTATTCCTGTGATCAAAGATCTCCAGATTTTTATGAATATAAAGTTCAAAATAACAGCATTTATTCAAAATCTTTTGTAATTTTATAAATGTCACTTTTATCAATATAATGTGACCCAGAGAAATAAAAGAAGAAATTGCATTTTAAACGTTAAATAAATTTTAAATTGTATATTTTAAATTTCAAATTTTACATTTTTAAATTTCTAATTGTACATTTTAAATTTAAAAAGCAGCACAACTGTTTTCAACATTGATAAAAATCAGAAATGTTTTTTAAGCAGCAATTTAGCATATTGGAATGATTTTTGAAGGATCATGTGACACTGAAGACTGGAGTAATGATGCTGAAAATTCAGCTTTGATCACAGGAATAAATGACATTTTAACAGATATTCACATAGAAAACAGTTCTATTAAATGGTAAAAATATATACACACACACACACACACACACATATATAGATAGATAGATATTGATTTTAGTTTATTAGTTTATATGTGTGTGTTTTATATTAACAAAAGATATATTATTTTATATATAATAAATATGATGTATATAATATTTGTATATAATGCACACATTTATATTTATTTATAGTTTTGTTTTTTATTAATATTTATTTATTTATTTATTTATTTATTTAATATAGCTCACAAGTTGGAAACTTTTGCTGTTTTTAATACTATGATATGGTAGATTACTTTTGAAGCTTGGCAGTAAAAAACATCCACTTTTTTTGCAAAATAAAGCTCTTGCCATTCTACCTGAGATTCCTTTGTGTTTCATGAAGGCCTGAAAATTGTACTGGGTTTGGAACCTCATGTGAGTGAATAAATAATGACAGAGCTGTTTTGTTTTTGTGTGATCTCTCCCTTTAAAAGTGATCTAATGTCACCTTACATAATCTCAGTTGTCTAGTCCATCATATTCACATTGTGATTGTCTTTTTCCATCTTCTCTAGCTGAGATACAACGGCCTGATGGAAACCATCCGAATCCGGCGGGATGGTTTCTCGTGGCGTCCGACGTTCAGGGAGTTTGCAGAGAGGTTCGTCTGCAGGCAGGAAATCTGACATTTATGAGTTCATTACATCAGATTCCCTGCAGTGTGACTCACATTTCTGTCCTCTAGGTACAACATTCTGCTGCTGAAACCGGATCTCCCACTGGACAAAAGCAGGTCTGAACAACAGATACATTAGTGTTCTGTTAAAGTCAAGCACACAAAGAAATGCAGAAAAAAGTGCCCAACTAGATAGATAATAATGTACTATTCTTACTAATAATGTGCTGTTATTAAAGAGATTAATGGTACAAATGTTTATTTGTTCACTTGCATGAGAGGGATAAGATTCCTATTATTTAGTTTCATTATAACGGATTGTTTTGTTTGTTTTCTGTTGCTTTCAGTTGCATGTCTATCCTGAACAGCACTGAACTCTCTGGTTGGAAGTGCGGGTAAGTCTGAACACGCTGGAACCTGTTTAGACAAGTAAATCAAATTATATGTATTATTAGTGGTATTTGAAGCATGCATTATTGTTGTTGTTGTTCACATGCTGGTTTAATGACTTGAACAAACCTCTAACCATTCACGCTTTTATTCGGAAAATGTAAGCCCTGTCATTAACTTTTTAATAATAATTAAATTATAATACATATATTAATACATAGCGTGTGTGTAATGTGTGTTAATTTATGTAATGTATAACTTACCATTTAAAAAAAAAAAAAAGTATTTAAAATAAAATAATGTGAAAAATGATCACTGTCACAAAATGTAAACGTTTAAAAGTAAATATAAAAGTATTAAAATGTAGTAATAATAATAGTACCATAATAAAATATAATAAATATAAATACATTTTTTTTTTTTTTTAATGTGTGTAATAATTATTGCATAAATTTAAATGTTACATTATTATTATTTATTTGTTACGTTATGTATAAATGTATTATTTTTAATTTTTATTTAACTTGTTTATTTAACAAATTCATAATTTATTACATTTAAAAAGTATGTGTGTAATATTACATATATTTAAATTTAACATTATTTATTTATTACATTATGTATAAATGTATTATATTTTATATTTTAATTCAATTTATAATATTTCATTAATATCTATTTTAATGTGTGTTGGATAATAAATATACATATTATTTTATAATTTATTACATTATTTTAAAAGTGTGTGTAATAGATGTTACATATAATATTATATAGTATTTATTTGTTACGTTATGTATAGTTGTATATTATTTATATTTCATATTTAAATTTATACTTCAGTTCATCATATTTTATTTAATAGTATGTGTACTGCATAATAAATAAACATAAATTAACTATTTTGTAATTTAAGTTATTAAAAACATTGTGTGAAATGTTAATATATGTATAACTTACAATAATAATACAAAAAAAATAAATAATGTGAAAAATCTTTCAGTCGCATTATTTTAAAATGTAAAAAAGTAATATAATTAAAAATAATAGTAATGATAATAATAGTAACATAATAAAATATAATAAAAATACATAAATTAACTTTTATAATTTATTAAATTATTTAAAAAGTGTGTGTGTGAGAAATATTTGATATTTAAAATTTACATTATTTATTTAATTTGTATTTGTTACTTTTTTAATCATATTTTATTATTATTTATTAAACAATGTGTATTGCATAATACATTTGTAAATATTTAAAGCATTTTATGTAATATTTAATATTTAAATATTTTTTTAAATATTAAAATTCTACATAATTATCTACTTGCCCACCTGACATTCCAAATCCATATTCTATTCATAAAATGTTAAAATCTACATTTCGTAAGTCCTGTCAGGATTATTAGGTTTGTAAAATTCTTCACAGGATCTAACATGCTTTCATTACATTTTATTTGGCTTGAACAGTAGGTGATAAAATAATATAAACCAATAAATTAGATATTTTAATGCTTCACATAATATTGACATCGAGCAAGTCACAGCAGTTCTCCTGTTCTGCTCTTTCAGGTCGTCGCGTTTGTTTTTCAAGTACTGGCACCAGGAGGAGTTGGCCCGTCTGCTGGAGAGACTGGGACGAGCGGCACTTGTCATTCAGAAGAGTGAGGAGCAATTAAACTTATTTGTTTATCCCCTTAAAAAATCGTATATTAAATACTGGGTAGCACACATGACAGCACATGAAAGCTCTTGGCTCACAGTTTGACTGTTTTATAGCAGCCTGAATCACCTGTCAGAGAAACATACTTACGAAAACACTCATGAGAACAAGTTCAGACATGTTCCAGGGCTTTACCTGGATATGTGGCTAATGTACTAATATAAATAATGGCACAGAATGAACGAGCCGACCTTATAAAATGTCTTCTGTTCTTGCCATGTTTTTTCCCCTGGCATTCACTCATAATGTTGAGCTTTGTTTCATCAAAGGTCATGGCTGTTTTCAATGAGTGTTTTCCATCTTCAGACCATTAGTTAGAGTTATACAGGCTGTATTTGTGACTGTACCTTGAAGACTTTTGTTTTTGAACAGTAAGATTTTTTTTTAATGTTTTTTTTTTTTTTTTTAAGAAGGCTCTTCTGCTCACCAAGGCTGCATTTATTTGATCCGAAGTACAGCGAAAGCAGTAATATTGTGAAATATTTTACTATTTAAAATAACTGCTTTCTCTTTGAGCATATTTTAAAATGTAATTTATTTCTGTAATCAAATCTGAATTTTCAGCATATATATATATATATATATATATATATATATATATCTCTTTCTATTTCTAACTTTCTATTCATCAAAGAAACCTGAAAAAATTCTACTCAGCTGTTTTCAACATAATAATAGTAATAATAAATGTTTCTTGAGCAGCAAATCAGAATATTAGAATGATTTCCGAAGGATCATGTGACCTGGAGTAATGATGTTAAAAATTTAGCTTTGAAATCACAGGAATAAATTACATTTTAAAATATATTCAAATAGAAAGCTGTTATTTTAAATGGCAAAATATTTAAAAATTTTACTGTTTTTGCTGTACTGTGGATCAAATAAATGCAGGCTGGTAGCGTAAATATGTGTGGTCACAGTAATATTGGAATTTTTTTTTTTTAAACCATTTAAAATACGTGTTTTCTATTTAAATACATTTTAAAATGTAATTTATTCCTGTGATCAAAGATCTCCAGATTTTTATCACTTTTAATCAATTTAATGTGACACTGAGAAATAAAAGAAGCAATTGCATTTTTAACATTAAATAAATTTTAAATTGTATATTTTAAATTTCAAATTTTAAATTTTTAAATTTCAAATTTTAAATGAAAAAAAAAAAAACAGCACAACTGTTTTCAACATTGATAAAAATCATAAATGTTTCTTAAGCAGCAATTTAGCATATTGGAATGATTTTTGAAGGATCAAGTGACACTGAAGACTGGAGTAATGATGCTGAAAATTCAGCTTTGATCACAGGAATAAATGACATTTTAACAGATATTCACATAGAAAACAGTTCTATTAAATGGTGAAAATATTTCAATATTTTTCTGTTTTCACTGTCTTTAAACAAATAAATGCAGCTTTTCTGACCTTTCGACTTTTGAACAATGTGTATGTTCACATTTATCTTTGTATATTTCATTGCTTCAAGATGAAAATAATTTAGTCTTAAGTACATTACTGTAAATATGATATATGCTTGTTTTAACAGTGCGTTTAATACTTTACTGCATCTCTTGTTGTGTAGATTACCGCGCTCGGATCTGGCGGAGGAGGTATCTGGCCCTGCTGGCGGAGATACGGCGACAGCGTCAGGCTCAGCGGGAGAGAGAGGAGCGTGAGGAGGAGGAGAGGAGGAGACAGCTGCTGGAGGAGGAGAGGAAGAGACGTCTGGAAGTGGAGCAGGAGAACCTGCGTAAGGACTGTCCTCTGTGTTCACCGCAGCGTCAGTGCTGATGGCAGCAGTGTGTGTTAAAGTCGTTTGTGTGTGTGTGTGTGTGTGTGTGTGTGTGTGTGTTTACAGGACCGGCGTCTCCACCGGTGCCCCTGCCGAGAAAGAAGAAGCCGGAGCCCAGGCCGCGATCAGTGCTGAGCGTCGCCCCGAAAGCATCACATCTGGCACCTGTGCCACGGCCCCGCAGCAAACTGTTTGAGGTATTGAAATATTACACCTGGGTTTATGTGATTACCCCCTCAACCTAGCAATTACAAAAGATTAGTTATGTGCCAAGTCACTTTTCTTGTCAGTAGTAGAGCTCAAAAATGTTTCACACCCCCTAACCTTTAATCATCAACATTTATTCATTTATTCATTCATTCATTCATATAAAACATACTGTTATTATAAATAGTAAAGTCACATTTATATTAATAATAAATAATAGTTTCACCCAAATAATAAATGAAATACATATGAATATTATTATTATTATTATAATATTATTAATAATAATAATAATAGTTAGAATATTTTATTAATAAATTACGTTAATACAAATTAAATATATGATCATGATATTGAATTATTATTATTATTATTATTATTATTATACTTCTAAATAGTAGTCATGTTTATATATATAATAACAAATAATTAATTACATTAATACAAATAATAAAATAGATGGAGATGATGAGGAGGAGGAGATATTGGAAAACGTTATATTATTAATAGTAATGTTATTATATTTTATTCATACCAAACCTTTTTGTGTTTACTATTTATTATTGGTTTTATTATAAATAGTCACATTTATATTATCACTAAATAAATAAAAACATTTATGCAAATAATAAAATAATTATAAAACGTTGTTGTTGTTGTTGTTGGTGTTATTGTTATTATTATTATTATTATTATTATTATTATTATACTGACTTTCTAAAATGTATTTTGCATGTTATTTTCTTTGTGATCTATAATATGCCGCATTACAGAATTTCATAATATATTTAGTATTTTTTGACAGTTTTTATTTTGAATCGTTTTTTTTTAACATAATTTTGTTGTGTGTTTTTGTTTCAGGGTTTTTAATGTTTTCTTCTTTTTTTTTTTTTTTTTTTGTTTAAATGTCTGTATAGTTTTTATAAATTTTTATTTTAGTTAATTTTAGTTCTTTTAGTACTTCAGATTAAACTAAACAAAAATGTTGCCTTGGTAATTAGCTGAAATAAAACATTTTGTTTATTTTATTTCAGTAAACATCTATTTTATTTCAGGGTTTTATGGTATTATGGTTTTAACGACCCTGACTTTGTCTCATGCTTTTTTTCATTTGTGGTCAGGCGACTCCGTTTGATAACGAGCTGAATGAGAACGTTCACCTGGACGTGTCTCTGGTGCTTCAGCCGATCGATGAAGAGCGAATTAAAGAGAAACACCTGAAGAAGACCAACACCATCCGCTGGTTTAAAGAGACGCAGGTGCGGAAGCTGACCAGAGATGGCGAATTCCCCAGCTGGTTCCACGGCATGATCACGCGCAGGTCAGCTTTCATCCTCCCTCTTAAATTCATATGAACTTTGAATATACAGTGTTTATGATGTGCTGACTGTAACATTGATTTCTCAGACAAGCAGAAGATCTCCTCATCAACAAACCTCTTGGCTGCTTCTTGGTGCGCGTCGGTCAGAGCCGGGAGGGTTTCACACTGACCTTCAAGTACGTTATGCTAAAACATGTCAAAATTAACATATTAGTACACAGGTAAAGGTGCTTAAAATCACAGTGAAATCACCAGCTGTGGTATGATGTGCCGCATATTTCATGTTAAAGTAGTTACTACTACTATCATTATTATTATAAAAAAAAAACCCACATATTTTATTAATTAAAACTATTTATTGCAAATTATTATTATTTTTGTTATTAATTTAGATTTAGATATACATTTGCATTATTATTAAAAAAAAAGATCATTTATATAAAAATGTTTTTGCAATTTTGTTGTTGTTGTTATTATTATTATTATTATTATTATTAATTTAGATATCATTATTATTATTATTATTATTATTGTTGTTATTATTATTATTATTATTATTAAAAAATCTAAAATTCATGTAAAAATTATTTATTGTGAATGTATTTATTTTTATTATTATTATTATTATTATTAATAATTATTATTGTTATTAATAATAATTTAGATGTTGTTGTTGTTATTATTATTATTATTATTATTACTGCTATCATTATTAAAAAATTTACAATTTATATAATTTTATTTTTACTATTATGAATTTTTATAATTTAGATAACATTTGCATTATTATTGTTCTTAAAAATATTTTTCTTTTACTATTTTTTGCTATTTATTGTGCATTTATTATTGCTTTGATGATGATTAGTGTTATTATTAATTTAGATAATATTTGCATTATTAATTTATAATTTATATAACATTTTATTTTTATTATTTATTGTGTATTATTATTATTATTATTATTATTATTATTATTATTAATAATAATTTAGATAGCATTATTATTCTATCATTAACCATATATTTTATTCATATTGTTTCTATTTATTTTTAATATAGCTATAAATAGTAACATTCATTTTTATATTTTTAGATAAATAAAAAAATGATAATAATAACAATTATAATATAGCATAAAAATCTTTTAAATGGTATTGTTTATATGGATAATAACAATAAATTCATAAGAATGAATATAAATAGTGTTAATATTATTAATAATTATTATTATTATTGTCATCAGTAATAATAAGCAAAAACTAAAATATATTAATAAAATAAGTTTTATATCTAAAATTAAATATTAAAATGTTAAATAAAATATATACATTTTTATATTATTAAATTTGGCAACATTTTGTTTAATTTAATTTATTATTAATATTGTTATAAATAGTATCATTTATTTTTTTAAATTATACATAATTTTGGTGATGATAGTGTAAAAATATTTTTATATGAATGATAATAATAATAATATAATAATAATAATAAATACATGTGAATAAATGTAAATAAGTTTTAACTTATAATATTATAACTTTTTTATTAATGATGATTTTTATCCTTAATAATAACAATAATAATAATAATAATAATAATAATAATAATAATAATAATAATATTTAAAAACTAATATTCAAAATTGTTTTCGTTGTTTTTGTTTAATTGAATTAGAATAGATCTTGCTATATTTCTGTATTTTGATTGATTGATTGTAATATCCAGGGGTGCTGATCGCTGCCGTCACTATATGGTGGAGATGCAGAGCAATGGGAAGTATGTGATTCTCGGGGAGGATCGGGCTCATTCCTCTCTCACAGATCTGGTCCAGTACCACGCTCAGGTGGGCATCAAGCCCTTCATGGAGCTGCTGACGGTGCCCTGCGGGCAGGTGAGTGTCCTGCGCTCCATTAAGGGCTTTCACAACTGTTTAATTCAGTATATAGAGAAGCTAATATTGGTTGGTTTGTGTGTGTGCAGATGTGCGATCAGGAACCCGACTATGAGGAGCTCAGAGCTTTTACATCATCATCATCATCGTTGTCAGCGGTGGAGCATCCTGCTGAGGATCAGGACATGGACACGGGTTCACATAAAGTGCACTTACAGATGCAGAGACTCTTCCTGCCGCCGGGAGGAAACTCAAACACGGAGTCCCACAAACCGCCGGTGCTCAAACGCATCTCTGACCGCCGCAGACGCGTCGAAGCTCAGATGGAGCACAAGGAGGACGATCCGGACGCCGAGAGCAGACCGTTCCCACGACTCTACCCGTCCATACGACTGGCCATGAGAGAAATACAGCAGATACAACAGGTACAAACACACACACACGCGCACACACAGGACATACACAGCATATATAGGCCGGGGTTAGTTGGCACAATTTTTACTGCAGTGAATGTTGCTTAGGATGAATTTATTTATTTATTTTTTATTAAGCTTGTTTACACACAAACATCAAAGCCTTAACTGGAAATGTTGTCACAGTGGAATATATTTGGTGTATAATATTTTTCTAAAACGTTTTTTTTAATGTTTTATAATACATTTTTATAAATAAATGGTATGTATTTATATAAATAACACAACTATAATGCTTTTCATCTTTTACATATTAGTAGTATAATAATAGAAATATATCTAAAATTAACACATTTGAATAAATAAATGGTATTTATTTTAATTAATAGTAATTATTGTTATAAATATAATTATTATAAATAAATAAAATACTACATCTAGTTTTATTTTATAAGTAAAAGTGAATTAATAAATGTGTAATTTTTTTAAGTAAATTAGAATAGTACAACAGAATATATTGTAAAATATTTGACACATTTTTAATGTAAATTTAAATGAATGAATATTTGAATTATTATAATAATAATAATAATAATAATATGTAAAAACATTATTTATATATATGCGTGTATAAGAAAAATAATGGTACTATGTTTAAGAAATGTGATTTAAGAATGCTATATCAATAAATATTGTCTTTAATAATTCATTTCGATTTTGAATTTTAACATTTATTAATAAAAAAATATATAGATTTTGTATTTAATATTTCAATATTTAATTGTAAGTTGTTTTATTTATATATATATATATATATATATATATATATATATATATATAGTAATTTAAAATAATACCTTTGAATAAATAGCACAGATTTATATTAATAATGACAATATACAAACAATTTATTAAAGTTTTGGACACTTGTTTTGAGAAATGAAACTTCATTTAATGAATAAATAAATAGTAAATATTTAAAGTACCATTTATACACACACTAATTAACATTAAACACACACGTAATATAAAACTAAATATATAATAAAAACATTCAATGAAATGTCTAATAATGATGATAATATATTGTAAAAAATATTATAAATTAGTATTACTTGAGTATTACTTGTATAAATAATATTAGTACTAGTAATAAAAAAAATGATTAAAAAAAATTGAATATAGTATACATTTATATTAATAATAATAATAAGTAGAAGAAAAAACTTTTTGAAAAACACGTCTGTCATGAGAACATAAGTGAACCTTCAGTTAAAGTTTCGTTTCTGTTTTGCTCCTGATAGTAAAAGCTGCGGTTCTTCACAATCGCACAATATTTCAGCATGTTTGCGTAATAAACCGTTTTTCTGTCAGTAAAGAAAAGCCTCGTCTCTGCTGCAGGCTAAATGCCACCTAGTCAGAGTGAGCTGATAAGCGGCAGATCCGCATTTTCATCTGTTTGTTCTTGTTCAGACAAAAGCACAGTGAACTTACACAAACTCAATCTGTTTCCCAAACTGGAATTTTCCCCAATGATTCATGCTGCTTTGAATCCCATGTTTTTCCAGCACTTCCAAGATCAAATCAAAGTGTCCTCCGGCAAAGCCTCCAGCTCGTGGAAGAGGACGGGTGAGTTATCAGTCTTGCATCCATAAACCCACAGAATGTTCTGTCTTCATATCAGCTCGTTTTTACTTCATTATATGCTGATAAGTTTCACTAAATTATCATATGAATTGGCATACATCACATAGATAGTTTGCTTTTCTCATTTTTGGAGTTTGACATCCCTATAAATAAATAATTCTAATAATAAATAAATCTAGTCTTCAATCTTGAATTCTTTAATCTAATCTGTTCGTTTAGGATGTAAATATATTATTTTATTTTATTTTCTCTGTTTCAGATGCATGACACTGCAGAGATTGAAACTACAGATGTTTTTAATGCTGCTATCTGTGATTTTATTAGATTTTTTTTTTTTTTTTTTAGGTTTATGTAAATGTAACATTTTAATTCTGTTGTTGTGGTGAAAAGTACTCGTAACTTCAATTTTAACTTAATTTTTATTCTTGGTTGTAATGTTATGTATTTGTATTTAATGTAAATGATATTTTAGGTGATTGAATAAATGCTTTCATTTGATACACTACAGCACTGTCTGATTTTAAATGCATGAATGAATAAACGTGAGGAGGTGTTTGGATTTGTCTGTCACTGGAGCGAGTGCTGTTTGCGGTTTGATAGGAGGAGTTTAACGGCTCGTATAAGAGCGTGTGTGACAGATTCGGATCCCACAGGATTCACAGCTAATCTCAGTGATCTTGAGATGAAGCTCATAGTGTTTGGCATTTTACTGTTTGTCACCTTCAGCGCCGTACAAGGTAATACTGATGATTTCTGCAAATTAGTTTTTGTTGTTGTTGTTGTTCATTTACTTATGTAATATATTGTTTCTAACATGTTTCCTATTATTTAAATGCATACTATTTTTACTATATTCATGTAGTGTAAATTAATCTCTTGGTCTTTCTAACTAATGGCAGAAAAACCTCTGAAAAGAAACAATTTTATAAAAGTTGTGTATATGTAAGATTTTTAAAACAATTTATTTTACAGTACATTTAATTAATGTCTGCAAATACATTTTATGGACAATTTCATGCATTTATATAATCTATGCATTTGTTCAAATGTTTTATAATATTAAAATTTAATATTTGTTCAGATTTTTATGGATAATTTTTATGCATTTATATAATAAAAAGCTGCATTTGTTTAAATATTTTTTATTTTTACAATAGTAATATTTAACTTTTTTTTATTATTATTATTATTATTATTATTATTAAATACGTGTATGTTTGTACATTTATTTGGCGGTCCAGTTTTCACTATTAACTGGTTTTTGTCTCAGTAAACTTAATTTGCTGCTTATTAATCGTTAGTAAGGTAGGGAAAACTTTACAATAAGGTTCAATTATTAACTAATGTGAACAAAGGATAATAATGACAATAATTTATTACAGTATTTATAAATTTTTTGTTATTGTTAAAAAAAAAAATCATTTTGTTAGTTCACAGTGCATTAATTAATGTTAACAAACAACTTTTAATGCATTAGTACATGTTAAAATTACGATTAAGATTAATAAATGCTGTAGAAGTATTGTTCATGTTAACTAATATATATGTTTGTGTATTATATGTATTTACATGCGTGCTTTATAGAACATGCGAGTAATATGCACTAGTGGGAATTGGTCCCTAAGTGTTAATATTTGTTTTTAATGTTTGGCATGGGAATTAATCTTGTAGTTGTATTTCTGGTGTAAATGCTTTGCTCAGCATAATTTGACTTGGTTTGTGTTTTTGGTTTTGATTTTCAGGCGTCACACCAAACTGTTGCACTACAACGAGTGAAAAGTTTACACGTGAGATGTTGCTGAGCATCACCAACTATGACGTCCAGACAAACCACGGCGCCTGCGCCATCAATGCGCTTGTGTGAGTTACTCATATTTCATGTTTTCTGGATGAAAGACTGTAATTGTGGAGTTTTAACTCATTGAGCCTCTGCTTTCAGTCTTCACGTTAAGGAAAAGCGATACTGTGCAGCGCCCAAAATGGAGCGATTGCTGCGGGGTTTGATGATGATGAAGAAGAAGCTGAAGATGCTGCATGGGTTGAAAAACAGCAGCATTGTTTGAATGGATGAGATCTGGACAAACAATTGTTGAACTTCACTTAAAATAGCCTTCATGAAAGCATTCTCATTGCCTCTGTTTGCATATTTTCTACGTCTTCAAATGAATTCAGTGAACTTGCATATGTAGCTGCTCTAGTTTTTTGCTAACTGCTTCCTTATAACAAAATGTTTTCTAATATTTCAGGTGTTTTAAAATGTTTTATGTTTGTGCCTCAAGTATGAGAAAGTCACAAATCAAATGTATTACTTCAAGGTAAAAGTTTTTTTTTTGTATCTGGTATTATACTGAATTAAAGAGCTTTTTTTTTTTTTTTTTTTTCCCTTTGTTTTCTGTATATATGCAAATACATAGTACAGATATTAGCGCACATGAAACATACATACATACATGGAAACGCAAACACAGTCAAAATCAAATACATACAAGCAAAAGCAGACACAGAAAAGCAAAATACATACATGCAAAATCAAATACACACAGAAAGCAATTAAATACACAAAATCAAATATTTAAAAACAAAAGAAAACACAGTCAAAATCAAATACATACAAGCAAAAGCAGACACAGAAAAGCAAAATACATACATGCAAAATCAAATACACACAGAAAGCAATTAAATACACAAAATCAAATATTTAAAAACAAAAGAAAACACATGCAAAATCAAATACAAGCAAGCAAAAAAACAAAGTCAAATAAATACAAGCTAAAGCAAATACATAGATGGGAAAACAAATACATAAAGTATGCAAAAACAAACAAGCAAAATCAAATACACATGTAGAAAATCAAATATACACAAGCAAATATGTGCAAAAAGCAAATAAATGCAAGCAAAATCAAATACAGATGGGAAAACAAATACATGCATAAAGCAAATACAAGCATGAAAAATCAAATTTATACAAGCAAAAGAAAAAAAAATGCAAAAAATACATGCAAGCAAAAGCAAATACATAGAAAAACAAAAGCAAAATCAAATACAAGCAAAAGCAAATACATAGATGGAAAAACAAATACATGCATAAAACAAATATAAGCACGAAAAATCAGATTTATACAAGCAAAAGAAAAAAAATGCAAAAAATACATTCAAGCATAAGCAAAAGCAAAGACATAGGAAAGAAAATACATAGATGGAAAAACAAATACATGCATAAAGCAAATACAAGCATGAAAAATCAAATTTATACAAGCAAAAGCAAATACATACAAGCAAAAACATAAGCAAAAGCAAAGACATAAGAAAGAATGCATAGATGGGAAAACAAATACATGCATAAAGCAAATACAAGTATGAAAAATCAAATTTATACGAGCAAAAGAAAAAAAAATGCAAAAAATACATACATGCATACATGCATACATACAAGCAAAAGCAAAGACATACAAGCAAAAGCAAAGACATAGGAAAGAAAATACATAGATGGAAAAACAAATACATGCATAAAGCAAATACAAGCATGAAAAATCAAATTTATACAAGCAAAAGCAAATACAAGCAAAAGCAAATACATACAAGCAAAAGCAAAGACATACAAGCAAAAACATAAGCAAAAGCAAAGACATAGGAAAGAAAATGCATAGATGGGAAAACAAATAAATGCATAAAGCAAATACAAGTATGAAAAATCAAATTTATACGAGCAAAAGAAAAAAAATGCAAAAAATACATACATACATGCAGACATACAAGCAAAAGCAAAGACATAGGAAAGAAAATACATAGATGGAAAAACAAATACATGCATAAAGCAAATACAAGCATGAAAAATCAAATTTATACAAGCAAAAGCAAATACATACAAGCAAAAGCAAATACAAGCAAAAACATAAGCAAAAGCAAAGACATAAGAAAGAATGCATAGATGGGAAAACAAATACAAGTATGAAAAATCAAATTTATACAAGCAAAAGCAAATACATACAAGCAAAAGCAAATACAAGCAAAAACATAAGCAAAAGCAAAGACATAAGAAAGAATGCATAGATGGGAAAACAAATACAAGTATGAAAAATCAAATTTATACAAGCAAAAGAAAAAAAATGCAAAAAATACATGCAAGCAAAACCAAATACATACAAGCAAAAGCAAATACATACAAGCAAAAACAAGCAAAAGCAAAGACATAGGAAAGAAAATACATAGATGGAAAAACAAATACATGCATAAAGCAAATACAAGCATGAAAAATCAAATTTATACAAGCAAAAGAAAAATGCAAAAAATACATGCAAGCAAAAGCAAATACATAGGAAAGAATGCATAGATGGAAAAACAAATACATGCATAAAGCAAATACAAGTACGAAAAATAAAATTTATACAAGCAAAAGAAAAAAAAATGCAAAAAATACATGCAAGCAAAAGCAAATACATACAAGCAAAAGCAAATACATACAAGCAAAAACATAAGCAAAAGCAAAGACATAGGAAAGAAAATGCATAGATGGGAAAACAAATACAAGTATGAAAAATCAAATTTATACAAGCAAAAGAAAAAAAAAATGCAAAAAATACATACATACAAGCAAAAGCAAATACATGCAAGCAAAAACAAGCAAAAGCAAAGACATAGGAAAGAAAATACATAGATGGAAAAACAAATACATGCATAAAGCAAATACAAGCATGAAAAATCAAATTTATACAAGCAAAAGAAAAAAAAATGCAAAAAATACATATACATACAAGCAAAAGCATAAGCAAAAGCAAAGACATAGGAAAGAAAATGCATAGATGGGAAAACAAATAAATGCATAAAGCAAATACAAGTATGAAAAATCAAATTTATACAAGCAAAAGAAAAAAAAATGCAAAAAATACATGCAAGCAAAAGCAAAGACATACAAGCAAAAACATAAGCAAAAGCAAAGACATAGGAAAGAAAATGCATAGATGGGAAAACAAATACATGCATAAAGCAAATACAAGAATGAAAAATCAAATTTATACAAGCAAAAGAAAAAAAAAAAATGCAAAAAATACATACATACAAGCAAAAGCAAATACATGCAAGCAAAAACAAGCAAAAGCAAAGACATAGGAAAGAAAATGCATAGATGGGAAAACAAATACATGCATAAAGCAAATACAAGTATGAAAAATCAAATTTATACAAGCAAAAGAAAAAAAATGCAAAAAATACATGCAAGCAAAAGCAAATACATAGAAAAACAAAATCAAAATCAAATACAAGCAAAAGCAAATACATAGATGGAAAAACAAATACATGCATAAAACAAATATAAGCACGAAAAATCAAATTTATACAAGCAAAAGAAAAAAAATGCAAAAAATATGCCTTTCTATCGCAACAGAAAGGCATAGAAAGCCCCAAAAAAAAAAAAAAAAAAAAAAAAAAAAAACAAAACACACATACAAGCAATATCAAATACATGCAAGCAAAAGCAAAATCAAATACAAGCAAAAGCAAATGCATGCGTCGGCGTCGGTGCCGGTGGCCCCGTGGCTGGTGCGCTGACGTGGCTCGTGATCCGTGTTTGGTTCCCGTCCTTTGCCGGTCCCACTCCCCTCTTTCCTCCCAGCTTTTTCATGTCATCTCTCTACTGTCCTATTTCAATAAAAAGGCATAGAAAGCAAAAAAAACAAAAAAAAAAACAAGCAAACACAAATCCATGGAAAAGCAAATACATGGAAAAGCAAAAACATACAAACAAAAACATAAGCAAAAGCAAAGACATACAAGCAAAAGCAAATACATAGGAAAGAAAATGCATAGATGGAAAAACAAATACATGCATAAAGCAAATACAAGCATGAAAAATCAAATTTATACAAGCAAAAGAAAAAAAAAAGGCAAAAAAATACAAGCAAGCAATAGCAAATACATGCAAATGCATACAAGCAAAAGCAAATACATGGAAAAGCAAAAACATAAGCAAAGTAAAAAAATAAAAAAAAACAAGCAAAAACATACACATACATGGAAAAGCAAAAACATAAAAGCAAAAACATAAGCAAAATAAAAAAATAAAAAAAAACAAGCAAAATCAAATACATGCATGGAAAATCAAAGACATACAAGCAAAATCAAAAACAAGCAAAATCAAATACATACATGGAAAAGCAAATATATACATCGATGCCAGTGGCCTCGTGGTTGGTGTGTTGACGTGGCATGGCGACCCGGGTTCGGTTCCTTTCTCGGGGTCCTTTGCCGGTCCCGCTACCCTCTCTCCTCCCAGCTCTTTCATGTCATCTCTCTACTGTCCTATCGCAACAGAAAGGCATAGAAAGTCCCCCCCAAAAAAAAAACAACACACATACAAGCAATAACAAATACATGCAAGCAAAAGCAAAATCAAATACAAGCAAAAGCAAATGCATACGTCGACACCGGTGGCCCCGTGGCTGGTGCGTTGACGTGGCTCGGTGATCCGTGTTTGGTTCCCGTCCTTTGCTGGTCCCGCTCCCCTCTTTCCTCCCAGCTCTTTCATGTCATCTCTCTACTGTCCTATCTCAATAAAAAGGCATAGAAAGCAAAAAAAAAAAAAAAAAAAAAAAAAAAAACACAACACACCACCACACACACACAAACACAAACAAGCAAAATCAAATACAAACATGGAAAAGCAAATACATGCATGGAAAATCAAATGCATACAAGCAAAAACAAATACATACATAGAAAAGCAAATACATAATATTATGTATGTTCGTATGTAATCATACAATCACATACATATGCACGTGCATGCACATGTGCATGTATGCATGAATGTACATATTTAAACTCACTTTGTTCAATTTTAAAGCAACATGAACATTTAGGCTTTTGAATTTAATATTGTTCAGATCTTAAATTGCATGAAACCTAAAGTTTTACTAACTACGGTTAACAAATAAAAAACCAACAACAAATCTGCTCCTGTGAATTTAATCAAAGCACACACAATAATGACACACAATATACAAGGCATATTTTTATTTCTAAAAAAAGTTAATTCACACCACAGAGAGAGCATTAAATCCATCAAAGCAGTTCACAGTTGACTTCAGATTCATCTACAGACATCTGGTGTTTCCTTCAATATTATTACTGTTCAGAATCAGATGTTCATAATGGACACAAAATCTAAAGACAATGAACAATGACCAGAAATCACTCAAAATAGTCCAGTTTCCATGAACGGTTGACTGACTAGAATCAAAATCACTACATGATAATCATTTTCTCATTCATGCAGGTTCACATTCAGTGGTTTCACACGGGATGATTTTGGCACGTCAGATTTGCAGATGTTTCAAACGTTTTTGAGGTTCACATGAAGCCGAACCACAGAATAACACACGGCTCGCAAACATCAACTACTCCGGTCAGAAAGGTCACTTCTGTTAATAAAGGCAGTTGAAACCCAATCAACAAACAAGTGAGCAGTATTCAGACATTTTCACCAAGATCTGAACAACATCTCAGTCAAACAATACCAATTCAATCTAAATAAAAATTATTCAAAATAAATACACGTACAGTAGTTGGCACATAAAACTCAATTAGTCACTGCATTGGTCAAACTGCTCTAAACCATCCCATTACTAAGTTGAGATTTCAATTGGCACAGTGCTTTAACTAGACTTGACTAATCACCAATGCTGTTTACTTCACCATTAGAAATTCATGTTGGAATCAAGGGAAGGAACTTGATTGTCTTCTGACCAGCTGTTGGGTGACAATGAAGCTGCATCATGAACAAAGGACTGAAGTTACATGTCAGGAGTTAATTATTAACACAGTCACTGCTTAATCAAACACAGACAACAAACACCGTCTGATTTCTGTGCGTGTGTTTCTCCACAACCTTAACAGATGTTTGTTCTCTACATACTGCTATGGATTACAGTCCAAAATAAAAGAAAAATTAAATTAAATGAAAATAGTTGAAGTTATGACACTACCTTTCAAACATCAAATCAAATTTAAGGGAACTGCATTTATTACATTTCGACAAAAATAATTTTAAATAATTATTAAACTTAAAATAACATTTTTAAAAAATTAGGAAAATATTAAAATAAAATAAAAATAAAATACCTTTGGATTGTATTTTTTTTTTTTACACTGACAATAAAAAAAATAATAAAATCATCCCCTAAAATGTAAATACACTTTAATAAATAAAACCGAATAACAAAATAAAAAAGGGAAAATGTTAATTAAATTAAAGAATAAAAGACATTTCCCTTAAATTTAGTTTGATGTTGAAACATATATTATACTTAAAGGGATTTTATTTTATTACATTTCAACAATAAAATAAAATAGTCCTCCCCTAACATGTAATTACATTTTAATAATAAAACCAAATAACAAAATAAAATAAAAATTAGGAAAATAATAAAATAAAAGAATGAAATTAAAAAAAAAAAACACATTAAATTTAAGGGTATTGCATTTATTACATTTCAACAATAAAATCTGAACAATGAAATTAAAAAATATATTTTATTTTATTTTATTATTTTCTTTTATTACCTTTCAATAAAATAAAGGTTAAATTAAATAAAAATTTAAATAAAAATGAGAGAAATAAAAATAATAATAATAATAATAATAATAATAATAACTCTTCAATATTCCCTTTCAAATATAAAATTAAATTAACCAAAAAAAAAAGAAAATTAAGTAAAAGAGGAGATAAGTATTCAAGCAATATATTAAGCAGATTTCTGTTATCATTTACTTATATTCCAAACCCGGATTAATTTATTTTTTCTATGGAAGGCATAAGAGGTTGAGCAGAATATTCACACAATATTTCCATTCAGCAAAAGGGAATCGGGTTGAGTGTCATTAAGATCCAAAGCAGACAAAAGCCTCCCGCAGTCATACAGAGCTCATCTCATGGACGACTGCTTTTCAAAGCCTGCTTGTCTTTCTGGAGTTTGACAGCATCCGTCCCCATTTACTGCTTTTGAGTTACACGGAAGAAAGGAAGTCATATTCATATTCAAGTTCATATTTTTGAATATTCTGCTCTTTGCCTGTTGAAAGCATGTGATGCATAAATGAGTCTTATGTGAAGAGCTGCATTCTATATCTCAGAACATTTAAAATAAATTCAAAATGTAACTAATTTTAAAATTAAATTAAAGTTAAATATTACATTTTTTTTATTTTAATAATTTATTTTTATTATTTTAAAATGGTGTATTTTTTTTAACTTAAGAGGACTGTATTTTTGTTACCTTTTAATAATAAAATACAATAACAAAAAATCCATTACAATATAATCACCTTTTAAAATAAAACACAAAATAAAATAAAATAATAGAATAGAAAAAAAATTATAATACTTGTTTGTATTATTAAAGTGTATTTTAGAGGATTGTTTATTTTATTTTGTGCATTTTTTTTTTTTGGAAAGAAAATATATTTAATGGGATTTACATTAATGAAAATATGATTTAGTAAGATTAAATTAAATGTCAAATTTCTTTTCTTATTATTTTATATTATTATTCACCAGCATTACCTGTCAATAATAAAATAAAATAACTGGAAAAAAATTTAATAAAGAAAAATCTCCTTTAAATATTACTTATCAAAAATAAAATAAATATAAATTTCATTATTACATTAGTTTGATTATATTTTAATTTAAAGGCTTTTTTTATTTATTTATTTTTTAAATTACCTTTCAATAATAAAACTAAAAATAAAAACTGTTTTGTAATTGTTAAATACTTGTTCTCATTATTAAAAAGTTACTTTAGGGGATTTTTAAATTTTATTTTATTTTGTGTTCATTATTGAAAGGTAATTATATTTAAGGTGATTTACTCTTTTCATTCAATCTAAATTTAAATTTAATTGTCTTAACATTATATTTTTTTATTATCTTTATAAATGTATTAAAAATATATATATAAACCTAAAAAAAACTAAATCCTCTTAAATACAATTAGCTGTTAATAATAAAACTAAATAAAATAAAATATTTTTTTAATATTTAACTTTATTATTTAAAAATAATTATGTTTTAGGGGCTTTTATTACTTTAACTTTGTTATTGTTATAATGGTTTGTATTAGGGCATTATTTGATGATTTTTGATTTTTATTTTAATTTTATTATTGAAAAGTAATTTTGTTATTTTGTATTTTCTTTTATTTACATCTTGTTTAAAAATGATAAAAAATACCAATAATAAATTCATGAACAATTTTTAAATCCTCTTAAGTAACTTTTAATAATAAAATAAAATAAAATAAAGATAACAAAAACTAAAAAATAAACTTGACAATGAAAAACTAATGAAATAAATGCAACCCCCTTAAATATTATTACCTTTCAAAAATAAAATGAACATATTAAAGTGGTATATATTTAAGTGGAATTCTGTCATTTATTCAGACTTCATCAGAGCATTAAGGTGAGCGTCCAGTGTCAGACAGTGATTATTGATGTGGTGCCGACGTTACCAGTCCGTGTTGACAAACAGCATCGGGATTGAAGGTTTGAAGCTGTAGTTTTCACTCCTCCAGCGCCTGCAGGAAATCGGCCACAGACTCCACCACATAATCGGGCGCGCAGTCCTTCTGCTGCTGCTCCTGGCTGTCTCTGTAGGTGAGCGCCTCCTCCAGGGTGGAGACGCCGGTCAGCGTGAGCACCGTGGCCAGGCCGCAGTTACTGCCGAACAGAATGTCCGTCTCCAGCCGGTCTCCGATCATCAGCGAGCGCGCCGGGTCCAGGTCGAACTGGCTGGCGATGCACTCGAACATGAAGCGGCTGGGCTTCCCGATGACCGTGGCCTTCCTGCTGCTGGCCGTTTCCAGAGCGGCCGTGAGGCTGCCAGAACCTGCGGTCACAATCACATGTCATTCACGGACGCTCATTGTGGATCAGTCAATGACCCGACAATGTTTCCAGAGTGAGCTTCTAGAGTCGCTCAACTCAAACAACAGCTCCGTTCATCACAATAACAGTTCAGCAAAGCAGTCAAACGGTTGAGAACGTGATGAATATTTGATAGATTTCAGATACAACAAAACTTGTCATGTCGCAAAATCAAAAAGAAAGAAAAATTAGTAAAGTTGTTTGCATTTTTCCATACTTTGACCAAGAAATTTTCCATGACCTTTCATGGAAATGTATTTTACCTAGTATTTATTATCAATATTTTTACCCAATTATATATCGAGTATATTCTATTGTGTTTCATGTTTTTAAGGTCATCCAGGACTGTGGAAACCTATTATTTTGCTTGAACAAATGAGTTGCATTTGCATAGTGTATTTTAGTGACAATTAAAGGAGAAGTCCACTTCCAAAACAAAGATTCATGTATAATGTACTCACCCCCTTGCCATCCAAGATGTTCATGTCCGTTTTCTTCAGTCGTAAAGAAATTATGTTTTTTGAGGAAAACATTTCAGCGTTTTTCTCCATATAATGGGCTGATATGGTGCCCCGATTTTGAACTTCCAAAAGGCAGTTTAAATGCAGCTTCAAACGATCCCAGCCGAGAAAGAAGGGTCTTATCTAGCGTAACGATCGGTTATTTTCATAAAAATAATACAATTTATATACTTTTTAATGTCAAACGCTCGTCTTGTCTTACTCTGCCTGGACTGTTTTTTTTCCGGTCCCTTTATCACCCTTTTACCTTTTTTGTTAAGGGTGTTTGATCTTCTTTGCATGTTCACTTTGCATAGACTGGGTCGGTACTTCTGCAGTGATGTAGGATGATTTTGAAATGATTTTTGAAGTTGAGGGAGAAAATATGAGTTTTTCAACATACCCTAACTGTCTTGAGCCAGAATACACAGAGTTCAGGGAGAGAAAGGCAGGACGAGGGTTTGAGATTAAAAATTATTTAAATAGCATTTTTATTTTTTTTAAATGAAAATAGTCAATCGTTTCGCTAGATAAGACCCTTCTTCCTCGGCTGGGATTGTTTACAACCGCATTTGGGATCGTTTGAAGCCACATTTAAACTGCATTATGGAAGCTCAAAAATCGGAAATCAGAAAAATCCTGAAATGTTTTCCTCAAAAAACAATTTCTTTACGACTGAATAAAGAAAGACATGAACATCTTGGATGACAAGGGGGTGAGCACATTATATGTGAATCTTTGTTTTGGAAGTGGACTTCTCCGTTAAGCACATTTACACCCAAAACACTCCTCATTGTAATTTTAAAAATGTTTAATTTATGCTTGTTTTAATGTACTATTGTGGTGTTGTTTTTGTTTACAGCAATGAGTGTTTTGATGAAAAGTGTTGGATTGTGATGAACATGATGCAGAAAAACATTAATAGTCAGAATTAATATAAATATATATTTAAATTAAATTATTTGTTTCTTTATTTGCATTACACCAATAATGAAAAGTAAAAACATTAATAGTTAGAATGCAGAAATGTGATATTTATAAATATTTTATTTATTTGTTTGTTTATTTGTATTACAGCAAGGATGAAAATGAGTCAGAAAACATTAATAGTTAGAATCCAGAAAAAGTTATTTATAAATATTTCTATTAAATTATTCTTATTTATTTATTAGTATTACAGCAACAATGAAAATAAAAAACATGAATAGTTAGAATGCAGAAATGTTAGTTATAAATATTTTATTTATCTATTTGCATTATAGCTATGATGAAAAAGATGCATAAAAACATGAATAGTCCATGCAGAAAAATACATTTATAAATAAATATTTTACTAATTATTTGTTTACATTACAGTAATGATGAAAAAAACATTAAGAGTAAGAATGCAGAAATGTTATATTTATAAATAAATATTTTATTCACTTGTTTTTTTTTTGCATTACAGCAATCATAAAAATGAAGCAGAAAAACATTAATAGGCAGAATGTAGAAAAATATTACATTTATAAATATTTCATTTAATTATATATTTGTATTAAAGCAATGATAAAAATGATGCAGAAAAACAGAATGCAAAAAAAGATTCTATTTAGAAATAAATATTTATTATTATTATTATTATTATTATTATTATTATACAACCCGTTTAGCTATTTATCTATTTAATTTATTTGAATTGTCATGAAAACATCAGAATGCAGAAACATCATAACTTTTTCTTACTACAATTTGTATTAAAAAAAAACTCCCCCAAAAAACCCTCATTATTGTATTTTTAAAATGCCTTTAGTTTATGCTGACTTATGTGAATTAATCTTTGCATTATTACTATTTGTATTTATTTGTTTGTTTGTTTATGTATGCATGTATGTATGTATGTATGTATGTATAAGGGCAATTTTGCTGGAAAATAACATGGACATGTCAAAATACATAATATATATGTAAAGTTTTTCTGCATTTTCATTGCAGTTCCACACCCTCATTGCTGTAATGCAATAAATTAAAATACATAAAAATACCAGTAGTGACGGCAAAGATACGACATAAAAATACAAATAAAGAGAGCAAACCATGGCAGCGAATGATCACATAAATGAACAAATTTTCAGTTAATGTTGAAGTGCAATGTGATATGGACACGTTTCATGACACCCACATTTTCTACTTCTGATTTTAATAATAAGATACTTTTTATAAGGTTTCACAGGAGCTGCACTGAACACCCCATTACCAGTCTACCATCCCTGCATTAGTGAGACAGAGAGAGTCAGTCCTACCTGGGGTGATCCTGCCTCCTCTCAGCGGGTGCCAGGGGTCCGGGTCAGTGGCCAAGAACAGGCACTCAGAGTTCCTCAGATAGCAGCAGGCTTTGGCGAGCTTCATGAAGGTGAAGTTCTCGTCGTATCCCACCAGTACAGCCTTCACATCCGGGTCCAGCGGGCAGTTGTAGATGCTGGCGCCCGGCTCCGCGTCCTCCTCTTCCACCACGGGCACCCCGGCGTCCCGCAGCTCCTTCATCACCCCGCCGCAGCCGATCACATACACCTTTCCCTGCACCCGCGCCACGTCGCGCAGGTACGCGGCGGAACAGTACGCCGAGCTGAAGATCTCCTCCTCCGCTACATCAGTGAAGCCGAGGCGGCTGAACTTCTGCACGTAGTTCTCCCGCGGCCTGGTGCAGTTGTTGGTGACGAAAAACACGCGTTTGCCCCGCTGCTTCAGCAGAGTCACCACCTCTGGAGCTCCGCTCACGGCCGTTTCGCCGTTCCAGATGACGCCGTCGCAATCGAACAGCACGTTGTGTTTCGCGTCCAGCAGGTCCCGGATCTGAGCGCCGCGGAGCGTCACGCAGCCCCTACCTCCACCCACCGCGCCTGCCATCCTGCTGGCTTGAGATCCTATGATGGAAAGCGTCGAGCTGCGTCTGTTTCAATTAAACGCGCTGATGATCCCGTACGCTTTAGTTAATGGTTAGTGGAATGAACGCAGAACCAGACGCGACGCAGTGGAGCGGCTCACCAGCCCGTCCATCTCTGCTGCTGCATTACACACCGGTGGAGGCGGGAACAGACGCCATCCAATCACGTTCTAGGATGTCGCAAAGGGCACGCCTTCTCCCCAGTGTCCTCCAATCAGAAAGCTAGCAGAAACAAATCACGGTGATCGATTATTATAGCAACGTTCTGCATAGGAGATGATTAATATGAAGCAAGGATTCTAAAGTGGGCGGGGCTTGTTGGCCCAGAAAAAAAAAAAAAAAAAAAAAAGTTATGTACTTTTTTTTTTTTTGGTGAAAAATGTTGAATTGTTTTGAAAATAATGCAGAAAAATAGTCAGTCACTATTAGTCCGAAAAATTTTATTCTTTTAAGTATTTTTTTAATGTAATTTTATGCATTTTTAATGTTTATCTCATTGCTATAATGCAAAAATAAACAAAATTGTACACACACATATATATATATATATATATATATATATATATATATATATATATATATATATATATATATATATATATATGTGTATATATATATATATATATATATATATATATATATATATTTCCAATTTGTTGGTATTAAATTATATAACTTTGTATATTCATTAAAAAAAAAAAAAAAAGACATTAAATTAAAATGTATAAAATATTATAATCTTTGTTTCTCATTATACTGTATATATACTAGATTGTACGGAATATTTTTTTTCTCTGCTTTCCAGTTTAAAGAAATCTAATCTATAAAATTGGCATTTCTCTAACAAACAATAAATAAATAATGAAAAATAGTACATTTTAAAAATATTTAAAAGAGTATTTCATTTTTTTTAATTAAAATATCTAAAATATTCTATTTATATATATATATATATATATATATATATATATATATATATATATATATAAAATTTCCCAGAGGCTCTTAGAATACTTTAAATATATATATGAAATCATTTAAAAAAAAAAAAAAAAAAAAAAAAAAAATTGCAAAACACCATAGGAATTGGAATTTGCCCTCTCTGACTATAGTTGTACTAGTCAGATAAGAGAAGATAAAATTGTTACAGAGAGCACCGAGCAGAGAGATTAATGTTTACATCTAAAGCATGCCGAATAAAGGCTTGTGTGACATTTTAGAGTTTAAATATATATATATTTTTTTTTTATTAAAACAAAGCACCTTTTTACTGTTGCAATGGTCTCCTAAACGCTAGGTGGCGGTAATGTTGCACAGCGTGGAGAAATTAGATTCATTTTTAGCGAGTCGGTTCGTTTCAGTAAACCGGTTCACAGAAGCCAGGCGCGAAATTGAATGTTTTATTTTTGCCGTGAACAAATATGTAGTGAAGAACCACAGTTTATTTCTACATTTCCGAATACATATGACTGATTATGAAAAGTGTTTACGCTACGATTTAAACGGTTAGGTTCAGAGTTCGGGAAGAGTCGAAACTGAATCGGTTCAACTGAATCATCAAGAAGATTCTCATTCAGGAATCACTCGTGCAGAAACGTGAGAGTTAAAGCTGTTTGAAAACTCCAGACTGCACATGCAGCTCTGATGTAAATAAATAATATGATTAAAGCCCTTTTTAAAGCTTTTGAGGTCAGGTGGAAATCCTACAGGCACAGATTTGTCCCGTGGATAGCGTTAAATCTGCGGAAAAATGAGAGGTATAGTTCAGTTCGTGCTCTGCTTCAGGTTTTGTCAGCAATAGCCTTGTTCACAGTTACTGAGCTCAGTGTTTTTGTTTTCCCAGAACTCTTCGTCAGGTGAAGGATCGATCCCAAGACAAGTTAGTTCAGGATGAGGTGGTGTTCGGATCTCTCATGTGTTTATTCACTGAACTACTGAAAAACGATCTGAAGAACCAAAGCCAACTGCTGCGGTTACTCCCTCAATCTAAACACAACACGTACACTAATGTACAGAATGAAACCCGCGATGCTCCCTGTGCAGTGATGTTCAACACTCTGGGCTTCAGTATCGAACGGAAGCGCAGCTCACTACAGTTCGCGGGAACCGGAGTGTTTGTGACGCGGGGAAGCGCGCCGAAAGGAAGTATTGTAGCGATGTATCCAGGTATCCTTTATGACGTCACGCGTCACTCTAACAATTCAGTTCATTCATCTTTAATAATAATAATAATAATATTAATGAACAACCACAACACTTATATAAATAACAGATCATGCTATTAAATAATTTAATTTTTAATAATGATCATTAATAATAAATAATTGATAATATTATTAAATATTATATTAATATTCCTATATATATATATATATATATACACACACACTATACGTCCATCAAATACTTTTTCTTCAAACTCGCTAAAATACCAGCCTCAGCCCAATCAGAAGTACCAGTACTTGCATAGAAACCTATACATCTGAGCCTGATAAAAATGCATTTTTTAAAGAAAGAAAAATGGATTTAGCTGGTTTTGCATCTGAACTCTTCAATATAAACAAATATAATATCATTATAAATTTGTATTAATGATACTACTAACAATAACAGAAGTAGTAGTTGTAATTGTTTAATATGATTTATATTTTTACTTTAGTAGTTACATAATAAATGATCATTTATAATATTTAGAATTTGTATAATTCTTAATACTAATAAGTACAAAAAAATAACTTAATATTAAATAGTATAATACTTTTACCACAATATTTAATTACAACAATAATACTTAATTTTTAATATTAAATAATATTATATTTAATTATTAAGAATTGGTAGTAGTAATTAGTTCATTTATATGAACTATTATTAACATTAAATAGTATAATTATATTACAACAATATTTAATTATAACAATAATACTTATACTTACTAACAATAATAATAATAATAATAATATTATATATATATATATATATATATATATATATATTTAATAGATAATTATTTAAATAGATAAGATAATTCGATAATTATTAATATTAAATAATATTAATATTATAATTCATTATTATTATGAATTGGTAGTAGTAGTAATTATTTAATTTATATGAATTATTATTATCATTAAATCGTATAATTATATTACAAAATTTTGTAATATATATTATAAAATATTTAATTATTGTTATTAATTTTAATATAATTTAATTTTAATAGATAATTACTAGTATAAATAGTATTGTATTACAATATAATACATTATTATTATTAAATATTCATTTTCATTTATAATTATAATCATTTATTATTATTCATTTTATATATATATATATATATATATATATATATATATATATATATTATATACACACACAATCATTTTTAATTGTTAATTTTAATAGACAATATATATATATATATTATATACACACACAATCATTTTTAATTGTTAATTTTAATAGACAATTATATTAGAAATAATATTATAAATATAATTTATTTTTTATTTGGTTGTAGTAGTATTTATTATTATTTCATTTGTTTCATATCACCATTTTAAAAACTGTATTAGTGACAAATAGTACATTCTTAGTAGTGATCATTGCATGATTTTTGCTTTTCAAATAATTTTATGAATTTTATGCATTCATCTCATGCAATTTCATAATAAAAAAGGTGAAGTGATTACTTCTGTCCTGTAGTTTTCCTCAGGTATTAATATCTGAATGTATTTTAATCTTTTAATTGATTTCTGTCTGTCATCAATATTAATGTTGCTTATACTCTTCTGTCAGTCTTTTGCAAAAAAAATTCATCATAAGAATAATGTTTGGATGTTCTCCTTTAACAGGAACCATCTATCAGGCAGATGAGCCGATCTTCTTCCAGTCTATCAGAAATCCATTTGTATTTCGATGCATAGACGGTATTTTGATCGATGGCAATGACAGAGCAATCTCTAAGACAGTGTACCGGTGAGCAGCAGCATTCACAGCGCATTATGAAGCGCACAACTTAAACACAAATCAAATGTCTTGATGAACAGATCGTGTAGCGGACGGGACAGATTCGGCCCCTTCCATCTGAGTGACTGCTCCTGGTTGACCTCTGACCCCGTGAACCCTCTCGCAGTGGGACAGTACGTCAACAACTGCTCTAATGGTTAGTCAGGGGGAACAACGGGAAATAGAGAAAAATAAAGAGTCTCAGAATAAAGTGTCTTATTATTCACAGAAAAAGCTGCGAACGTCTGCTATCAGGAATATGACGTGCCGGATGAGTTTCCTCTTGAGCTCCGGCAGTACCTGCCTAATGTGAACTACAGAGCTGATAATCAAAGGTAAGATTATAGATTTCATGTGCTATTATTATTAAGACATTATGACTGGCATTTGCTCATTTCATCTTTCTGTTTCTATTTCAGACCTCTGCGCTGTGTTGTTCTTGTTTCACTAAGAGATATTCATTGTGATGAAGAGCTGTTCTCCAACTACTACACAATTGTACATTAAGTAGCTTTATTTAAAAAAAAAAAAAAAGTTGATGTGCTTGTATTATACAAATAAAACCTGAAATAAGTTATTTTCTAAATTAAAGCTGAATGGAAAAACATGCAAAAATGTGTTGGTTTCCATTTTTCCAATAAAGTCGAAATACTACGAGAATACAGTCGAAATATTTTGAGAATAAAGTCAAAATACTACGAGCATAAAGTCGAAATACTACGAGAACAAAGTCGAAATATTTCGAGAACAAAGTCCAAATACTACGAGAACAACGTCGAAATACTACGAGAACCTCTGCATGTTGTTGCGAGTTTGGATTTATTATAACATTAATCTGGGAACGCAATGTGCGCCATTTCATTAGATCTGGAAAACACAGGAGAAGAATACACCATTAGCTTTTTGTGTACATGTTTTGAGGTCCACATATTCAAGAAGTTACAGTGGCTGTAGCATTTCTGTCATAAAGAAATTGCCCAATAATAAGGATTAGGACATTTAATTCAAATGTTGTTGAGTCAATAAAAAACCGTTTAGACCACGCAGTAAAGTGAAAAACTGATTGTCAGGCCGTTGCCGCCCTCTGTAGGTACTTGTTATAATGCGTAATGCACGTTAGTTCTGTTGTTTATAATACATTATGTATTTTAACAGTTTTGTTCAACAAAACCATATGATTACTTGTTTTGATACTTTATTTTAACTAATTAAATAAAAATGCATTTGGAGTACTGTAGACTGCCAAAAGTTAAAAATCAAGGGGAAGAGTGCAAAAAGTGTCTGAGGAACAAATGGCGTTTGTGGTTGGCCAAACTGAACCAGTATGGCCACGGATCCGGGTAACAGACCAAATCGTGACGTAAGTGCAAACCCTCTATTATTTAAACTCTGGGGGCACATTAATGAATTGTTTTGTATCAGTTATTCAACATTTCATAGATTTAAATGAATAATTTACTCACCCTCAGGCCATCCAAGATGTAGATTTTTAGATCACAATGATCCACACAACTCCAGTCCATTATCATCTTAAAAAGCCAAACGCTGTTTGTAAGAAACAAATCCATCATAAGACGTTTTCAACCTCAAATCGTTCCTGACTAAAAAAACAGTCCATAATCCATAATAACGGTTCCTTCAGTTAAAAAGTCGCCTCTTCTGAATCAGAAGAGAAATCTGCACATACCAAACACAGTTCACAAGCCAAAACAGTCCAAAACCACTCTAAACAATTATATGAGCCGATTTTTATGTGTTGAGACAACAGGAGATAAACGTTTTTCCTTTTTTTTCTTTTTCTGTGATCCTACGTGTTGCAGTGTATGTCACGTGACCTGTCCGCTTCTTCCCGGCCTAGTAAAATATAACGCGTGCTCAAATATGTTACAGTGAGGGGGAGAGGGAACAAAAATATATATCGGGGCAAACGTACACGAAGGGCAATCAACACAAACAAAAGGGGATACAATAATTAAATCGGATGGCAACGAAATAACGAGCAAAAAACAGCAACAACATAGAGGCTCGCGGGTTGTTTGGCGTGCTTTTTTATCCGGGAGGGTCTTGTCCGATTGGTAACTGCACGGTGGGTGACGTCAGCGGTGAATGATGATTGACAGGTGACAGGACCAATGACCGATAACTAAGAAAGTGCAAGTAAACAAGAGAAGATGCAGCGAGAAACACATAACACAGCACGAGCACGTAACACCTACCAATACTAGAGGGGTAGTATTTTGGCGGGGGGTCTGAATTCGGAATATTGATGATGTATAAATCTATATATAAATATATATAATGTCAAGTTTATATGTGACCCTGGATCACAAAACCAGTCATAAGGGTCAATTTTAGAAAGTTAAGAATTGTGTATATATATATATGCCGCCTCTGTAGTACAAATTAATTTTGTTAATACTGATTTCATTTGACTGGCAACTTATTCTTATTCTGTTGTTTTAATTAGAAATTTTAAAAAGCTTCTAAAAATATATATTTTTTTAAAAAATTGACATAAAAGATGACATACTTTTAATAAAGTTAAAAAATGCCATTACAAAGGTAAAAACTAAATTCCCCTCTAATTCACTTTAAGGAGTCAAATATCACCTCATAATGGGAAGGCTAATTATTGATCAGATTTTTTGATTATTGATTAGAAGGTGCTCCTAAAATTTAGACTGTGCTCCTAAAAAGAAAGGTAAGCGTAGAGACCTGATGGATTTGTTGCATTTTGTGGGGAAAAAAAAAAAAAAAAAAAGTTTTTATAATAAATCTCTGAAAATCAAAATGTTATTATAACCTAAAGATGCTATGTGAAAGTTTAAAACAGAAAATAGTGGTTTTCATCTAGCCACTTTCTTGGTAAAGACAACACATTTGTACTTAAATTGGTAAAAATTTTGTTTTGGAACCAAGCTCTTCATATGTATATATATACACACACACACACACATATACATATAAATATATACACACATATATATATATATATATATATATATTAGGGTTGTCACGATACCTTAAAAATGACTAACGATATACCACCTGAAGTATCAAGATACCAAGTAGTTTCACGATACCATGCAGTATTCTGTTAATTTAAAATTCAATTCTACAAAATGAATCAAAATTTCATGAATAAAAAGATGTAAATGAAATTGATAGCCAGATGACTGGCTATTGTTATCCATGAAATCATGTAAACAAAATCTTATCACTGCACAGAGGCTGCATGAAGTGACATTTAGATGTGGTATTTCTGCATTTAGACTGTATTTATAATTGCATAAATAATGTTATGAGATTAATGTTTTAAATACAAAACTCTGAATACAGAAATATGTTGGAAAAGAATGTATTATGATGGGAAACTTAAAACCGCCAGCAGGTGGCAGCAAGTGCTCATGATTGAATCACTGAGTCATTCAAACGGTTCTTTTAAAACAGCTGAATCCGTCAGGAGCGAATCAAATGACTGTTTTTATGAATGGCTTAGTGTATCAATGATTCGCCCAAGCCAACGCGGATTCGTATTCGAACACAGAAACGAAACAAAAACAGCTCTTAACTCTTGCCCGTGTCATATTGCTGAACTGTCAGGAGCATTTATGCTCGCATATCTTGAAATTTCCAAGTTAGCAGCTTGTATATTAAAACATATTCATTTAAAATGTTAAAAATATATATATATAATGATTAATAAGAACTAAGTGCAAAGCCGCTATGTCAATGAATGGAATTGCATTCGTGATCGCAAAGATGCTTCCAGAAACGAATTATTACAACTGTTCGAAAAGTGGGCAAAAGAATAAAACTGCGAGAATACGTTCTTGTAAGATATTATGATGTTGAATAAGTGATTTTTGAGCTGGTATTTTTTTTAAATAACATCAGACGGTCTGAATCAGACCCTCTCTTCTGGTAAACTGCAGCATGAACAACGACGTGCAAGTGCAACGTCTCATTTCAAACTGAACTGAAGCGTCGGGAAACACTGAATACCACATAAAGCGTATACACACCATGTACTACACAAAGCACAGCAGAAACACATTTTTGGCAATCAACTTGTAATGTTTCTGCTGGCGTGCATGTTCAAATGAACATTTTAAACAGTATTCCTGCTGTGCATACAACATATCTTACGGTACTACCGTATGGACGATACTACCGTTTAAAAAAATGCAATGGCATCGCGATACTACCGTAGTACCGGTATATCGTGCAACCCTAAAATATATGTATATATACATATACTTTTATTTTGGATCCAATTAATCGTTGCCAAGCACTAATTATAGTAGCATTATTACAGTCTATTATTTTGCTTATTTAAAATACAAAACTAAAGTGCAATAATACTATTAGCACTTCTATTATTTAATTTATTTTTAGAGAGTCACACTAGCACAGTGTGAGCACTAAAACAAATCTTCCACCCCTGGTTATGGATTATGGTCTGTAGCATTTTAGCCAAAAATAACCTTTTAAAGTTCAATGATGAGTTTGTTTCTTCCAAACACGCAGCTTTCGGCTTCTCAAGATATTGGTACAACAGTAATGGTGTGGATTACTTGCAGATTGTGATGCTTTTCTCAGCTGTTTGGACTCATTCACCACAGAGGATCCACTGGTGAGCAAGTGATGTAATGCTACATTTCTTCAAATCTAATGAAGAAACAAACTCACCTTCATCTTGGATGGCCTAAGGATGTGTAAATTTACAGCAAATGTTCATTTCTGGGCCACCAATGCCATAAAATTAGCATTTAACATCAGATGGTTGTGAAAACATAAGTGGAAGTCAAGGCAAACTCCTTTGTTTCCTTTTATCACATAATTAAACTGTGGCCTGTGGTAAAAATTCAAAAGAAATTTAGTCTACGGATGGCTAAAATGATGCATTTTTACTGCAAATAAACATCCAGAGGCATCAAATCTGATCAAGTAATTGGATAAACTCACCAACACGGTTATAATATCTCCAGAACTTTATTTCTGGAACGGTTTGCCAGTTAAGTACAACATAAAATACAAAATAAAAACCAACAAAACGAGAACAGTGTCTATGTACAAACATTAAGAATGATAAAATTTCCTTTTTCCAATATTAATCGCCGTTTGATTGTCTATTGAACACTATATTTTTATTACATCAAAATTTGTTGAAAAACTGAACTTTACCTAGTAACTCCTCCTCCTCTTCCTCCCCCCCACCCCTCCAAAAAGCATAAAAGTGAAAACCGATTGAATATGAAACCAAAAAATAAAGCATAAAACATTCCAAAGATAAGGGAAGGTTTTTCAATGTACATTTTTTTCCCCTGGAAGCAGACAACCATTACTACATTACAATTTCAACTTTTTAGCTATTTTTTTTATACAAACTTTGGACATAAATTACTGCACCAACACAATTTCCTAAAGCTCTTTTTCGATTCTCGGAGGGACAGAAGAAATGAAATTGCACAACCTACATGACTGAACTGGAGAATATTGTATTTTAAATTGATCAATACACATCCTTCAAGTATGTCAAGACAAAAAATAAAAATAAAAATAATATATGGAGGATTCTGGCCGCAGGTACGAGGAAACACAATTTTACAGACACAGCACACAGCCGTTCAATAGATCGCCCTCCCGAGCGTTTTCCAGGTCGATTCAACATGCAAGTTTTGAATGAAGGTTAAGGCAACACTGCAAACCGGGCTTCTGCCTTAACCGCGAGACATTCGAGTTCAGTAAATCCCTAAGATGCGATAATACTGTACATTCAGTTAGGACGCCTCTTCACTCGCGTGTACAGAACGCTAACACGCTACACCCACTTGCAGTTGAGTGAATAAATAAATAAATAACTCTCTTCTTAAGTGAATCTCTTATGAGGAAAAGCGTCGGTAAAGGAAGTCGAGAAGGCATTCGTGTGGCATTCGCAGACTCAAAAGCAAGTCTTCAAGTTTGAGTCTGTTTGCCGAGGAAGAAAAGAAAAAGGGTAGATATGTCTGTACATATTTACAAATTATTGCCATACGAGAGCGTGGAAAATAAAACTCGGGAAAGCTGGGAAAAAAACATAAAAACAAGCGAACGAGGTCCGAAATGATCCGTTTCATCTGTAAGCCTTTCTTGATGCATAGATAAACGTCGGGTCAGTGCTTGCAGGCCAGCAAACGAACGCCGGGCAGTGATGAACAGAAATCATTTACAACGTTGCATAATTGGTCACTGAAGGGAACAGACAGGTAAAACGGCGGGTCGCTTCTGTTCCCGCGGCGTGGAATCCCTGCAAAATGTTTTTTCAATAAATAGTGATCTCCAAACGAACACATAAAAACAAAAATGAACAAACACATGTGCCAGTACTTCACAACCATTTCGGGAAAAACGACCATAATGCAGTCCAATGGTCTCCATTGCAATAAATACGCCAAACGCCGACTGGTAAAGCAAGAGAACACTAATAAATATGCGTAGAAGTAGAAAAATTACACACGTCGTAATACCTCTATTTGTATGTAGGGCCTATATAGTCGCTAGAACCACTTTCAATTGTTCGCAGGTTTGCTTTCGCAGTCCGTCGAAATCTCCCAGGGCTGAACGTTCCGGGTTCTTGTGCTCAAATGGTGCAAAACGAAACAAAGTGGTCGTAAATGCCGACGAAGGGTGAGCCGAGGCGCCTGTAAACACTGATGGGAACCACAGAGGAGAGGCTGAGCTGACAGCCAGTCGTCATGGCTTAGAAAACCCCCTCGCCGTCGGCCCGAGCGATCAGTTTTCCACAGTATTCGGACGTTTATGACACTTCCAAAAATTCAAGACTGGAAAATAAATGGCTGTATTAACTCTTGAGAAATCAAGATTCAGGTCTGTACAATTAGACATCACTGATGTCATAGTAAAAACAAACAAAAAAAAAAAGAAGTCTAAAAAGAATCAAATCTGTACATATATACACACGTATATAATCAGGGAACCAAAAGCGAAGGAATATGCGGCCGGCTATGTACAGGTAGTCCCGCGGCGAAGTCACTCGGACTGCAGCGCCGTGTGCTGATGTAGTGTGTGCGCGCCCATGTAGCTGCCCGCCTCGGTGAAGTCACTGACCGAAACCGCCATTTTGGCACTTGTGATGTGATGCGCGCGGCCTTCGAAATCCACGCCCATGTTTCTGTTGTCGTTTATGAAGGGTTCCGACAGGCCCATCTTCAGCCGCTTGGCCGGCGGCCGTTCGCAGTCCTCGCCGCACACGTTGATCTGCCCGAGGTCCGAGTGGTAGAAGCCGGTTTCTAGGAGGTTGAGGCAGTCGCCGTCGCCGTTGCTCGAGTAGTTGAGCGGCTCCTCGTGGCTCAGGGGTCCGCGGTGAAGGCCGTCCAGCGAGGAGAAGTTGTAGGAGTCCAGACAGCTCACGTCTGCCGGGTTGCACACCGACGCCACTGTGCTCGTCAACGCTGGGGGAAGAGGAAGAGGTTAGAGTTGTCTGTCTGCTCATCGAGGTTGTATTTATTGGATGAAAAAATACGGTAAAAACAGGAAAAAAAAAAAAAAGTGAAATATTATTACAATTTCAAATAGCCGTTTTCTATTTGAATACGTTTTAAAATGTAATACATTTCTGTGACCAAAGCTGAAATCATTCTAATATGCTGATTTGCTGCTCAAGAAAAAAAAAACTTCCTACTATTATCAATGTTAAAAACAGTGCTGTCCAATATTTTTGTGGAAACTGATACATTTTTTTTTTTTGTTCTTTAGGAATTTTTGATGAATAGAAAGTTCAAAAGAATTTATTTTAAACCAAAATCTTTTGTAACAAATGCATTTACTGTCACTTTTGATCAGTTTAATATATCCTTGCTCAAAAATATTACTTAAAAAACAAACAAAAAACAAAAACGTACTGAGCGCAAATTAATGAGAGCTGATTATTATTATTTTTTACAATATTTATTCAAAAGAAACTATTTATTCTTATTTATTAAAATAAATTTGAAACAGTTATTTTTTTTTTTTTTCCCCTCAATATTAGCAACATCAATAACATATTTGGTTTCCACATATTAGATACTTAAAATGTTACAATATAATTTTTTACAATATTTAATCCAAAGAAATTAAACTTAATTTAATTAAATATTATACAAATATAAAAATATATAATAATAATAATAATAATAATAATAATAATAAAATATATATAATTTTTAAAAATTAATTAATTTTCTTATTCCAAAATATTTATATCCAAAATAAAAGTGGAATAACCTCAAATTATTTATCAATTATTTATTTATATTATATACATATGCATTTATTTATTCATAAAATAAATTAGAAACTGTTATAATTTCTTTTTTTCTTATTTATTTCCAATATATAGTCAGATACATCCTTCATATATTTGGTTTCCATATTTAGTTAAATTTAATAAAATTAAATAATTACTTAAAATAACCATTACTGAGCCCAAATGAATAAGCTTATTTTTGTTTTTTTGACAATATTTAAAATCTAAGAAATTAAACAGTTAGAATTTTTTTTAAATATTATAAAAAAAAAAATCTATATAGCATATAAATCAATTTATATCAATATACATCTATCTATATATAAGCTTTTTTTTTTTTTACAATATTAAAGTTATAATTTTTTTAAATTAAATATTACAAAAATATAATATAAATATAGAATATATAAATCTGCATTTATTTATTTAAAATAAATTAGAAACTGTTACCATTTATTTTTTCTTTTTTTTTCCTCCAATGTTTATTCAGATACATCCTTCATATATTTTATTTAATTTAATAAAATATTAATTTCTTAGAATAACAATTACTGAGCCCAAATTAATGTAAGCTTATTTGTTCATTTTACAATATTGTTTTAATTAACTAATATTACAACACACACATATATATGAGAGAGAGAGAAAAAAAAAAAACATCTAAATAAGAAATTTAGAATTTATAAATAAACATCAATATTTAGTCAGATATTGGTACGCCCTTCAAATATTTGGTTCAAATTTTTAGTTTACATTTTTTTACATTTTTTATTCGATAAAAAAAAATATGGAGGGAAAATACACAATTTGACCAGCCATTGACACCACAGATGTCAGGAAATTTTGGACTAAAAACTGGCTCAGTCAATGGCTGATGAATTAGTCCTTCACTTACTTTTTGTATGTTATTTATTAAACACTGGCATCTTATATTGAAGTTGTAATTAAATATGTTAATTAATATTAAATAAGCCACTACAGGCAGTTCATTACAGTCTTCACTACTGTTCACTACTATAACACAATGGCTTTTAGCTTTATACATTAACAGAATTAATTAAAACAGAATTAAAACAGAAATAAAGGAAAAGCACGTCTAAATACGTTTAGTAGCGTACCGGAGAGGTCACTGGCTGTGATGGAGTTGAGCAGGTTGAGCTGCTGTTCGGTCGGAGGCTCTATCCTGCCGCTGCTGCTGGAACACACGGAAGCAGATCCATCCACCAAACCCTCGGCCTCATCCACCAACCGGTCCATCAGATCCCTACAGAGAACATCAGCCGTCAAAACTCACCGGTCTAGGCTCACTAATATTACTCAGTATCAGGTTTACACTGAACATTTCAACATCCGCTGAACAGAAGATCATTACAAAACTCACGTAACACCAGGATAACTGCTGAACTTCTTCTTCCCAAATCGGTTTTGCTGGACGAAAAAGTCGAATCGCTCAGACTTCTTCCACATGTAGTAAAATGCAACACATTCTGCCACCGTCCGTGTGTTGACCTTGAAAAGAAAGTTACATTTAACTTAATCAAGCATTACTGGTGCAAAAACAATCCCAACAGATACATTATTTTCCACACCTATGAAGATTCGCTTAGAAATACATGTATACAATCTTATTTCATGTTATATTTAACATGAGTGACATCTGATTTATGTAAAGCCTGACTCAGATCTGCATTTGCTCTGTTTAGATATCTGAGACAACAGTGTTTAGGATCAAAAATGCAGGAGACGGCATCTTACTTTGTGTTTCTGGATGAGGTGGAAGTTCTTCTCGTACAACAGAAGGGCGTGTTCAAAATTTCGACATTCCTCTTCAGACCACGGGAGCATCTCATCTAAATAATCACATTTATATTAGTTTATTTTGCAACACTTAGTTCAACAACACACATTGATATAACAAAACCACCATGACTACACCAACATTTCCACTTACCCTTTGAGGATTTGTCGTTGCTGCGATACCGTTCAAGAGCTTCCTGGACGTTGTAGTTGCACTTTAAGAGCTCATATAAGGCCTGGAGAAAACGAACAGGTTAGTTAACCCTATCCTAAGGTCCCTAAATGATGAACATGACAAAAAAAATTGCTTTTAAACCTGTTGCACACAATCTACTGTCGATACCAACCCTAAAACAACATACAGCACTACCGAATTCTGCTACTAATTTATAGTGTTCTTTGTCTGATTACGTCATTAATTACTACTAATTAGACTACTACTACTAGATATATTGTAAAAATGTCAATTTGGTGTAAAGTTGCTTTGCAACGATATTTATCGTGAAAAGCGCTATACAAATAAATTTGAATTGAATTGAAATGAAATCTACTAACAGATCTTTTAGTCTGATTGTACAAACGTCCACCTTCAGCTGCTACTAAGTAAACATGAGAATTACTTGAGTCATATTTCCAGATGAACACTTACTGGACTGAAGCAGCTTGGTTTCACTTGATTTAGGGATGGAACGATAACCGGTTTGACGATAAATGATGAAATTCCCCACGTTAATATTACCGTTTCATATTTTAATTATCATTAAAACCGTAATGGATTACCGTGATTTGAACAACCCAGGAAAAAACCTCCACAACAGCTCACATCCTTTGAGGAATGTTGGTTCATCTCCCAATCATCAATGGATTGCACTGCATTATATGTTTGGATCATTTCAATCTCATCTTACTAAGGCCTGCTATACTGGTACAAAAATCTAATTGATTTACATTGCAAGCATCAGAATTTTATCACTTTGTAGCCATATTATATATATATATATATATCAGCATCTGCACTAAATTGCATATTTTTGCTAAGTTTTGGCCTCTGAATAAAACAGATGTGCTTTACTCTTCCATATTCTCACTGTATCACACTATATGAGGCATAAAAGGCTGATATATGATATGATACTCAAACACATGACAATGTTTTTTTTTTTTATTTTGTCTAAAGGTTCAATCTTCAGGTTTCATTTAAAAAAAATTAGACTTTGACTTATTTCATGTGAGGCTTTACAAGGTTACTAATAACTAGGGCTGGGCGATATGACCAAAAAATTATCACGATTATTTATTTTTTCATATCAGTCAATATTGATGATTATCACGATAAATGTCACATTTTTATTTCTTTAAAGTTTAAAGGCAGATTTTTGCTACAATGTGAAAGTTGACTTTAAACTATTCTTTATGGTCAGAACATGAATTCTTAAAATTTTTTCCAGTCATTTTAACTTTAAATATCTTAATAGAAAAAAAAATAGTTCTCTGTGTTTAAATGAGTAACACTGTTTCAAATCAAAAAACAGGTTTGTGCTGCCTGATAATAATATAACATTATTGATAGTAGTTTGAGCTAGGATGTAGATTTATGTTCATTATCAAAATCAGTAATAAATGTAGAAATTGTACCACCATTATTTTCATGTTGAAATTTAATTATTCTGACTGTTTTTTTTTAAATTAATCATTGCTCTTCCATAGTAGCATACATTTAGAACAGTTAAAACCACAAATCTAACACCTTAATACCATGGTAAAAATGTAATGTGGTTCCTAGGTATTTGTATGAAAAACAGTGGTCTAAATAAATTTAGTATAAATGCATAAACGCATAAAAATGGTGGCGATTTGTAGATTAAAAAGCCTTCTGATTGTATTGTTGTGCACAGTGTTTCTCCTGTTTGTCAGCGCTGTTTTATCTGGCTTTGAAGTAATTGGTGTTCTTCACTGAATTCAAGCACTTTACGCTGGATGTCACAACGCTGTTTATTGGTCATGAGAGTGAGACTCATCAGCGAGTGAACGCATCTGCTTTAGTAAGTTCGCGACACGCTACATAAACATTATATTGAACATTTATATCGCACGATAATTATCATTACCGATTTATCACGCAGCCCTACTAACAACACAGCACTATTAACAACAAATTGCCTAAGTCTTTGGCTAAATCCATTTAGTGGACGTAAGTATAACCAATGTGTTTGGTTGGTATAAAACTATTTATCTATTATCTTCACCTGTTCGTTGTCTTTGACCAGAGAACATTTGCCATCTCCATCCATCTTTCCGTCCGCACTCAGCGCGTCCTGCAAGAAGCTTTTGACTTTTGACTCGGGTAAGATATCCGGCTGCCAAAGCAGCTGATCTTCTTCTGCATACACTGAAAAACACATTAATGGAAGATCAGCATCAAAATCTAATATGTTTACATCTCCAAAAACAACTTTTCTGCTTGCATACAAACTAAGAAACACATGTATGCAATGTTAATGCCATTTTATGTTGTATTTAACAGTGGTGGCATATGATTTATATAAATACTAACTCAAATCTGCATTTACTCAATACAAATATTAAAGACTCACCTTTTTCTTGGTCATTATAACAGGAAAGAGCAGGAATTTCTGCCTGATATTCAGATCCCACCATGATCTCCTGTGAAAATGCAAATGAATATATCCATTGATTGAACTTTGTCTGGCACACACAAATAAGAAACAATGCCTTTCGAACTCAAACTGTGAATAAGACTGTAAATGATTTCATATGTCGTACTGTAATAGTGTTGCACGATATAGCGGTATTTAAAAAGTATCACGATACCCTGCTTTTAAAAGCGGTTTGATTCCACATTTTACTAGTACCGGTACTTTTAGAATGCATTTTAATAAGAGCCATCCGTGTTAGTGAATGGCGCAGACGCGCAGTTTAGTTTACTATACACATATGTGTGACACTCACGGTGTTTTCAGCCTCTGCCGCCTCAATTTATGAGTACATGAACACATGAACAATATCTAGAACTGCTCTGAGAGTCACTTCATGGCCATTTTACCGTTTCTTTTGCGGAAAACTATCGTCATATAATGAAGACCCTAAAGGTCTTCACAGCAACCCGTCAAAATCAAAGTTCAGTTTAACTTGACGGGCCGGAAATATATTACTTAGATGTAAAGATCATGCTACTACTAATAATAAAAATATTAAAACAATGTTTAAGGGAATATTTACCAGAAAAAATATTTACCAGAAAACTAAATACACAACAGTATTTATGAAAAAAAAAAAAAAAAAAAAAAAAAAAGCCTATAATAAAAGTAATTCTTTATCGAATCTAATTATCCTCTACAAATTCATTAGACATGCTTTTGGTTATTAAAATGTAATGAAACGATTAAAATAGAACCCAGAAAATTCATGAAAAACAGAGATTCACAAACAAAATTGAATTTGAGAAAAATAAAGTATTTCATGGGGCCTTAAAAACTTAATTTTTTGTTAAACTTAATAAATTGCTGTTAAATTCTGCAAGTTTCATGATTTCAATTAATTAAACATGCATTTTGATAAATATTTTCAAATGTAACCATTAAAAGAGTCAAGAAAAATTAAAATAGAATTTAGGCAAAAAATAGAACAGATTTCATAGGGCCCTATTTATTTCATGTGTCTTTGTTTTATTGCAGTTGTCCTTTAGTTTGTTACTTGTATCTAGGTTCTTATTATTAATAACAAAGATAAAATAAAAAAAATGACTCATGATATAAATTGTTATTGTGAAATAAAATTACTATATAAGGAAATAAGATTTGGCTTTATCCTTTAAGCTAATTTACCAATATAGCATACCTGTAGGCTCGGTAGTTGTTCACCATAATCCTGTGCAGTGGCACTGGCATGTGATTATTATTATTATTTATTTATTTATTTTTTAAAGGGGGGGGGGGGATGAAATGCCTTGTTTTAATAGATAAAATAACTATGATCTCCATTTGGATCATCTATTATTCAGTTACTTTTGCTGTTCTATGTTTTTTTTTTCATAGTATCAGATCAGTAGTAGTATCGCCATATTTTAGTCAGGTACTGTATTGCAATCAAAATTTTGGTATCGTGCTAACACTATACTGTAGACTACAATGACAAACCCTATATATTTAAAAAAAAAACAAAAAAAAAAAAAAAAACATAATCCTAACATATAATCACCTTGCGAGAGTCTTCAGGACTCAAACCATCATCCTCACCCTCAGATTCTTTGTCTCCATCGTAAACTGTATTAGCTGGAAAACAAACAACAGAACTGAGCGCTACACAAAATCAAAAACTTAATGGAACCTGGAGGACAGACTGCACATTCGTAAATGATAGCAAGGGTAAACAACATCACGTGCTTACAGCGAAGAGTTCTGGGGAAGAAATCATTGGTTTCATGTGACGTCACAGACGGTGTGAGATCATCGGCAGAAGATTGTGTTTCTTCATCGTCTCCAGAGAGCAGGTCTTTAGCGATTTCCTCCTGTAACAAGACAAGTGGGCATGTAACAATGTCAACTGAAGGCAAAATACAGGTAAAAAACTTGAAATATTCACAATGTTTATGTTTTTTAAGAATGTGCCGATGTGCTGCTCAAGAAATATTTTTTATTATCCATGGATCAAGTGACACTGACGACTGGAGTAATGATGCTGAAAATTCTTTGTATCACAGGAATAAATTACTTTTTAACATACACAAAAATTTAAAATCAGTAAGATTAAAAAAAAAAAAAATTAAAGGAGAAGTCCACTTTCAGAACAAAAATTTACAGATAATGTACTCACCCCCTTGTCATCCAAGATATTCACGTCTGTCTTTCTTCAGTTGTAAAGAATTTTTTTTTTTTTTTTTAAGGTAAACATTTCAGCATTTTTCTCCATATAGTGGACTTCTATGGTGCCCAGAGTTTAAACTTCCAAAATGTAGTTTAAATGGGGCTTCAAACGATCCCAAACGCGTTTGTAAACGGTCCCAGCCGAGGAAGAAGGGTCTTATCTAGCGAAATGTTATTTTCATAAAAATAATACAATTTATTTACTTTTTAATGTCAAACACGCATCTGGTCTTACTCTGCCTGTTTTTTTCCTGTTCATCACAGTTAGGGTATGTCAAAAAACTCCCATCTCATGTTCTCCCTCAACTTCAAAATTATTCTATATAGCCGTTTTAACTTTTTTGTTAAGGGTGTTTGATCTTCTTGCATATTCACTTTGTAAAGACTGGGTCAGTACTTCCGCAGTGATGTAGGATGATTTTGAAATGATTTTTGAAGTTGAGGGAGAAAATACAATTGAAGTTTTTCGGCATACCCTAACTGTCTTGAACCAGAATACACAGAGTTCAGGGAGAGTAAGACAAGACAAGCGTTTGAGATTAAGTAGCATTTAGTACTTTTGGCAATGAAAATAACCAATCGTTTCGCTAGATAAGACCCTTCTTCCTCGGCTGGGATCGTTCACAACCGTATTTGGGATCTTTGAAGCCACATTTAAACTGCATTTTGGAAGTTCAAACTCGGGTCACCATATCAGTCCATTATATGGAGAAAAATCCTGAAATGTTTTCCTTCAAAAAACAATTTCTTTATGACTGAAGAAAGACATGAACATCTTGAATGACAAGAGGGTGTGTACATTATCTGTCAATATTCTGAAATATTGTTGCAATTTAAAATAAAAGCTTTCTATTTTAATATACTTTAAAATAGAATTTATTTCTGTGCTGCAAAGCTTAATTTTCATTAGTCATTACTCTAGTCTTCAGTGTGACATGATCTTTCAGAAATCATTCTAATATGCTGATTTATTATTAATGTTGGAAACAGCTGTGCTGCATAATATTTTTTTGGAACCTGTCATACTACTTCTCAGGATTCTTGGATAAATAAAAAGTTAAATTTAAAATTTGTTTTAATTAATTAATTTAATGAATTAATTAAAATTAAATTCTCTTACGCACCTATCGTTTTTTTTCAGGTGTGCTGAGTTTGAGTTGATTGATGAGTAAAAAGTTAAAAAGAACAGCATTTATTCAAAATAGAAGTATTTTCTAACAATATAAGCTTTTACTATCACTTTTTTTAGATCAATTTAACACATTCTTGCTAAATAAAAGTATTAAATAAATAAGAAAATCAATAACTGACCTCAAATGTCTAACAGTAGTGTATATTGTTACAAAAGATTTCTATTTTAAATAAACGCTGTTATTTAGCATTTTATTCATCAAAGAATCCTGAAAAAGTATCACAGGTTCCAAAAAAATATTAAGCAGCACAACTGTTTCCAACATTGATAATAAATCAGCATATTGGAATGATTTTTAAAGGATGATGTGACACTGAAGACTAAAGTAATGATGCTGAAAATTCAGCTTTGCTTCACATGAATAGTGTATATGAATATACATGAATAATTCTATTATAAAATATATTAAAACAGAAAACAGTTATTTAAAATTGCAATTTCACAATATTCGTGTTTTAACTAAATTTCTGTTCAATAAATGCAGCCTTGGTGGGCAAAAGAGACTAATTATTCCAAAATTTGACTGGTAGTGTGTTTTTGATTTTGTTTATATAATGCCCAATAAACTGTATATTTGACAGCTGTCAATGGTAATTACTAAACTTGCTTGATTTGAAAAAATAAATACCAACCAAGATCTCTGCTCTAGTGACTTACTTTATCTAACGTCATGTCAGGCAGCTCATCGGTCAGCTCTACAGACGAGCTGTCCGCACTTGACCCTCCGACAGCGCTGTCCGCAGCTTCATATCTGTACAACGCCAGCAGCTCTTCCAACGGCATATTCCCCTCCTGTGACACAGACGTTTAATTTAATGCTTCATCACCGCAAACAATTAATAAAACTACGCATGCACAATCTGTGTTATCATATCAGGCTAATATTAACCAATATTAATACACTGATAATGTACACAATTTTTGTTTTAATAATGTCAGCCAGGTCTTATCTGTTATTAGCCATAATTTTAAAATGAATCACTAGCTCTAAATGAAAAGAACATGGGCGTTGGACCAAAAAAATCAAAACAAACCTTCTCCAGATCAGCGATTTCCGAGCTCCCGCTTGACTCGCCCTCCCTCATCTCTTCTTCCTCTAACGTACGCTCATCGTCGAAATCGTGCACCAGCATTTCTGCCGTCGGGTCAAAATCGTGATCTTCCGATGACAAAGAGCCAACTGAAAAGATCAAATTTAAACAAAAAATATTTAACTATGTATAATTTATATAATTAACACAGTATTTAATTATATTATATTATAATACATAAAATTTAATCACACACATACTTATACATATTACATATATACATGCACACACAACTATACATGCATATGAAGTTCATTTGCAAAAACTCAAACTGTTTTTAAAAATTTTCAAAAAACATGATCATGTTTTTTTTTGTTTTTTTTATTCTGCATTCCATGTAATAGTAATCAGCTGTGTTGTTTTGATTAATAATAATTAAAAAAAGTACAGCTATCACAATAAAGCACAGACACAAAAAAACATGACATGAGAATTAATAAAAGCCGAGTTATCTGTTTTGGCAAATGAACTTCGTATATAAATATAATTTATTATATACATTTTTTTATTGTATGAGGTATTAAAGTAGGCATTTAAAACATTATCAAATAAATTTTACATTTAGAGGTAAATTTACCTGGGCTTGTACTTCCCAAGGAAGCCTGAAATTATAAAAGGAAAAAAAAAAAAATATACATGTGAGGTTTATGAATTTACAGTACAATAAAGAGTACTGGTTAACTTCCCTTACCAAAATGTTTCTATAGCAACCATAATTTCCACCAAATTCCCATAGCTAGTACAATTATGGTTACTAAAACAACAAAACATTAATATGAGATGCATTTCAAAGTGTGTAATAAGTTTTCAAAGTCTTTGTGATTTTGTTAACATTCCTGTTTTGATGAAAGTGGCAGCTGAAAATAATATTACCACAGTTTTACTGAAGTAAAGCTCACTTTAAAGTTTAGTCACCATAGTAATTGTTTCTCAATAACAAGGGTACGAATCATAATTTATACTTTAATAAAAATAATTGTAGTATGGATCACACAGATGACAGTCCGAAGAAGATTAACGCCATTAAATTAAGCAAAAACTGTCACTGACAATAAAATATTTGAAGGTACAAACATATTCAAACAAAAATAAGAGGTAAATTACTATTTGTATCTTTTTAACACAATTTATATTTTCAAATAATGCACAGAATATACAACAGAAGCAGTTTGTGAGGGTCACTAACAAGCCAAAGCAACATTTAGTATTTATTCAGAGCTTTCGAGCCTCTTAAACAAAATACAACCATGATATAAAATAAAAAAAAAAACACGTGTTTTATTTTAAAATAGGATGAAAAATAAATGGTTTGATGTCGTCACTTCACAGCATCAATCCGGTACCGCAGCAATGAAAAAAAAAATCACTCTGAAAACACACAGAAGTAAATAGTCGAAAAAAAAGGAGAAGTAAAAATAAGAAAAAAAGCGCGGAACAAAATAAACTAGCCGCCTCACGACTAACTAACGTTAACCATCGCCGGGCGCTCGACGCTCAACTGAGGCTTTGGCCGCTCGCAGCTCTGCTCCGTGAGATCTGACGCCAAATACGGACGCCCGATCGGAACGCTCGACGCTAAAAGAGGCCCCATCGACGTTTCAAATACTCAATTTGACGGCCAAAACCGTTCGGATATCCACAAAACCGGCCTTTACCCAGAGATAAGACATTATTACAAGTAATCAGACACAGAAAGCCCAAACTAATGCACTGTGGAAAGAGAAATTAACGACCAAAATATGACGCCTTCCCCCTATTTTCCAACTTACCTCCGCCATCTTGGTACCTTTCGGCTACTAAAGTGGCTTTACGACGGAACCCGGATTGACATCGCGAACCAATGGCGTTACAGTATTCCTGGAGGTCCGCTCTGATTGGCTGACGCGTTTGAAACGCACGGAGAGCAGGGCACGGGATTGGCTGCTGAGAGCGAACTGGTTGACGTCGAGATACTGTATTCCAATGGGTTTAATTACCTGAGAATTCATTAGAATGAATTAAAAATACACATATAAAGTTGTAATTTATTGTAATTTTGGGTGAATCGACTGTATATGATAAATAACGTTTTAAAAAACGTATTAGAATCATCTTCAGTAAGTGACTACAATGATTTTACTTCAGTCTTAAATGAACGATAAATATTGTCTATTTAAAACATAAAGCCTTTAGGAAAATAAGTTTATATTAAAGAATGTCATCATTCTTTATAATTCCTAATCATACCTCTATCTGTTTAATATTTATTAGAACGGATGGTGGCGCTAGTTACATGTTAAACAGTTTCCAAACTTATGCATCAAACCAGTGTTAAAGTGAAACTAATGTGAATACCTTTATCTTTTTTTAATGTTGTAAATATAATATGAATAGTCCTTTACATAATCCTGCAACTTATTTCATAGCTTATTTGCCATAATACACATACAGTTTATAAACAGACTTTCTAAACACAAGCATATCTTTTACTGGCAGTTTAAATCAGTTCTGCAGTTAAACTAAATCCCTAAAACTGTAACGTCACTTTTTTTCTGCCGATGACACATCTGAGTCTTCACCTGTTGGCTCACCTGTACAGGTGAAACAAGATTGGGCGCCGCAGCAGATGAATGCAGAACAAGAAAGTTGAGTTCTCATTTGTCACTCAAGTCTTCAGTCTGACAGCATGCACATCATTAAAACATACAGGGGATGTTAAGATATCTTTAAAACTGAGAGCAAAAATAATTCCTACTGCAGTAAATATGCAATAATTCAGTGCGATTTAGGAAAAATCAGCTGTAAATCCACAATTTCTAGCTCGGTTGACTTTCATCGGCTGCAGAAATGGAGATTGAGTCAATGGTCGCAAACTGTGCACTCATAAAAGCACGAGAAGGTAAGAATATTTATTTGACTGGTTTTCCTTGCATTTGACTAAAAGATGGATCTTTAAGAATTTTTTTTTTTAATTATTATAAAATATGTGCTGTGATAAAACATTTTAAAATGTGTTTTAAAAAGCATTTTTGGAGTATGTTTTATTGTTTTTGTTTTACTTCTAAATTTCACGATTGTTACATGCCATTTCTTTGTAATTGTTTGTGAATTTTACTAATAATTTTTAAATTAAAATTGTTTCTACACCAATTTTGTTTGTGTACACTCAAAACACTGGTGTCACTTAATAATCGCCATTATATTTCACAATTAATTACAAATAAACAGCATGTAACACATTAAATTAAGCATGACATTTAAAGTAGAAATACTGAAATAGTATTTTCTTGTAAAATGTGCTCCAATAATTTTTGTTTTATTTACAACTATTTTTTTTTAATTAGTTACTGTGAAAAGTAAAATAAAATAAAATAAATAAAACTAAATTAAATTAAAATAATGAAATTGATTAAAACTATATCAAGATAAAAAATAATAATTTTATAGGTAGGCTAAATACTTTTGGGTAGTCAACAAATCCTGTGGTGTAACATTTAAAACATCTGCAAACAATAATTTGCTAATTATTTTATAATTATTATGATAGATTATGTAATGTAAGTGCTTTAAGAAAATAATTTCAAACTGAAGTTCATTTAACATGAGCTAGAAAAGAAAAAAATAGTTATAAAAATAAAGATGATTTAATGCAGAAGGAGTTTTCACTCAGCAAATTTAACTTTTAATAATAAAGAAACAAGTAACACATTGAAATGTGAAATTTTGAAGTGGAATGACTGAAATAGACTGAATTTTCTTGTAAAATGTGCTCCAATAATCTTTGTTTTATTTACAACTTTACAGTGATTGGATTTTTTAAACTTAGTTAATCAGTAAAAAATAAAATAAAACAAAATAAAATAAAATACAATAAAATAAAAATTAAATTAAATTAAATTTGTATTAAAACTATATCAAAATAAAAATAACATTTTATGGGTAGGCTAAATATTTTTGGGATATATAATATTTTATAAAAATACATAATAATATTAATATTTTTTGGAATGACTAATAGTACTAATATGACTAATAATGACTAATAATAAAATAGTATTTTCTTGTGAAATACACTCTAATAATCTTTGCTTACTTAAAAAAAATATTTTTCACAGTGTACAGAACCTATAACATACTTTTCCCTTTATACATTCTAAAATCTTTTGATTATGTGTTAACATAAGCACATTTTTTTTAACATGTCATTTGGACACTTCAAAACACTGTGCAAAACCAAAAATTATGATGTTTCCCAGTGTTCGGTTTAGTTCCCTGTTCCTCTGCGTGCAAAAGAAACAGCACATTCAACATATTTTCGTTTGTCCTGCACCTCAAACCTGAAATACTCTGACCTCAAACAAAACCAGACACACAATGCCTTTGACGTCATACGGGCCTTGCATCACAAACAGGTCTGACTTCTTTCACTGCGGTTAAAGGCCTGTCAGCAATCCAACTAATCTGAGCTCTAAAAATAGATTCGCTTGCTGTTTCCAAATATGCAAAAGCTGTCATGTTTTGTCAACTTCACAACTAGACAATGTTTTTCAGCACTAACTGCTCGAGTAAACAGGTTAGAAGTCATTCGATGATACTTAATTACATAAAGAAGCTGTAGTTTTTAGTTTGGGGAAGAGTATTGTGTGGGTGTAGGTGTCCATAAGGTGTGTCCTCTCATATCTGATATCTGTCCTCCTACAGCTTCATTCCCAATGCTATTTTTAGCACAGGCTCATATAGTAGAGGATGCCGTGGATTCTTTTCAGTTTTGCTGTCAACAAACCGTCATTCAAACAGAACACACACACACACACACACACACACACACACATGCGTGATTAATAACGCATCGATGTTTCCATAACAAACACTTCTATAGTGACTATGCGTGTAGTGCATGTCTAACTTTTTCTCAACACTAAAAGTCACCTTCTAAAGTACTTGAAAGAATGATAAACATAAATATTATTATTCATAAATCGATTTTTATGGAGGTGTCGTTCTGGTATTGCTGTGTTAGACTTAATGAGCGGCATCAATAGTAATCACCAGTGACTTTTTAATTCTGAAAGTTTAAAAATGCAAAGTTATGGATGGCTAAATACTAAAAATGAGATGATTGAATAAATAAATAATGAAATACACAAATAAATAATTAAATGCATGATTATTTTATCTTTGAATTTTTGGTTTTATTTTTATATTTAGTTTTCATTTTTTTATTTTATAAAAAAATATATATTTATATTTTTTATTTTTATTTTTATGTTTATTTTATTTTAAGTATCAATTTTTGTGTATGGTTTTAGTTAACATTTAGGGGACACATCTATGGATGGCTAATGTACTGTAATGAAATACACAAATAAATTATTAAATTCAGTATTTTTTGTTATATTTGAATTAGATTCTGTTTTAATTGTAATTTTAGTTTAAGTTCATGTAATTTGTTTAGTGTTTTTAGCATTTTTACTGTTTTTAAAAATAAAGAAATCTTTTTTTTTTTTTCATTTTAATTTATTCATTTATAGTTTACTCATTTTTAGTTATTTTAGTATTGCAAGTTTAAAAACAGAAATGTTGCCTTAGCATATAAATATGCATATAAATATATATATATTTTAACTTAAGTTAATGTTTATTTTATTTTATTTCAAGTATCAATTTCTGTGTACGGTTTTAGTGAACATTTAGGGGACATCTATGGATGCTAAAGTACTGTAAATGAGATGATTAAATAAATAATGAAATACACAAATAAATCATTAAATGCAGTATTATTTTGTTAGCTTTGAATTACATTTTATTTTTATATTTGTTTTTATTTTAATTTTAGTCAATTTATTGTGTTTTTTTAAACATTTTTATTATATTTTTTAATAATCTGTATAGTTTTTATTCATTTTCATTTATTACTTTCAGTTTATTTAGTTTTAGTTATTTTAATATTGCAAGTTTAAAAACAGAAATGCTGCCTTAGCATTTAAATACGTATATATATATATATATATATATATATATATATATATATATATAGATATATATGTTTTTTTTGGTGTGTTTTTTTTTTTTATTAAAGTTAATGTTTATTAAGTATCAATTTTTGTGTATATGGTTTTAGTTAACATTTAGGGGACATCTATGGATGGCTAAAGTACTAAATATAAGAATAAATAAATAAACCCTACCTATTTAATTAGTAATATTTCATGGAGGCACAATTGCAGTGTTATTTCATGATATCCAAATGTTTTTTAATAATGATTTCTAAATGACGTGTATCTGGCAAACGATTCTGAATGTCATAGGTTTTTTAAAGCACCAGAATCAAACAGTCTTTGCAGGTTCTCATATTAAATTCGACTGTAAAACTCCAACAGTTTCTCTCTTTCCATTATGCAGTAGGCAACGGTGGGAACCGCAAAGGAAGGAGTCGAAAATGGAAGGAATTTCTGCGTTTACCGCACATAAACGAATGCAAAGAGCTGGAGAAAACCATCGGTGAGAAGTGGTTCGAGCTTAGTTTTTACAATGCTTTAATTCCTTGCAGCGGAGGTTATATACAGTGACACAGATGGTGCACATGAACACCATAACTTTGGGAAAACTTCAAATTATCAATACTGCAAATGAATAATGTTAAGACAATGTCCTTTAACTACAGTAATATGTTTGCATTTGATTGCACAAATGCACTGTGTTATTTTTGTCCTTCAGAGCGAGATTATTACAGTCTGTGTGTCAACCAGCCCATCGGAAAACAACTCTTCCGGCTTTTCTGTGCGATCAAACCTGATCTGCAGCACTGCATCGACCTGCTGGATGAAATGGTAAGATCTTCTGCCCAATACAGTGACTAAATGTAAAGCTAATAATTCATTAAATCGAATGCAGCATTAAAATATATTAAACAGACCTGAAATATATATATATATATATAAAATATTTTTTTTCCCATCAACTCAATCTCTGAAATCTCATGAACTCGCTGTGAGTTAAATGTGCATTTGGAAAACATGCACATTCATGTAATTTCTAGCATTTTTGCGGACAGCATTTCACCAATATTACACAAAAAAAAGAAGCTTAAGGGTTTAAAGTGAAGAATTTAAGACATACATATTAGTATTGTAACTTAGTGTTAGTTGGTTCTTTAAAAAGCGAACTTAATGTTATAAGCCTTATAAAAATTATATCATCCATTACGCATTTTATAAAATATATATATATATATATATATATATATATATATATATATTTTTTTTTTTTTTTTTTTGACAAATACAAGAAAATAATATATGTGACCCTGGACCAAAAAAACAAAGTAGCACGGGTATATTTGTAGCAATAGCCAAAAATCAATCACAATTTTTCTTTTATGCAAAAAATCATTAGGATATTAAGTAAAGATCATATTCTATGAAGATATTTTGTTCTTCATTTATTACATCAATGGGAAGCTTATTTATTCAGTTTTCAGATGATGTATAAAATCAAAATAATTGACCCTTATGACTGGTTTTGTGGTCCAGGGTCACATTTCATGTGTTGCACATTACACAGCATAAATGAAAGTTTACATATGATACTGGATCATCTATTTTATATTTTGTAAAATGCAATTTCCTGTTTATGTGCGTGAACAAATGTTTTTACTCTTTCAGGCTGAATACGAGGTCACGCCGGATGAGAAGAGAAAGAATTTTGGCAAGCAGCTCATCAATAAATATCTCACCTCACAGGTTTTAAAACAGTCGTTTCACCTCATTTCCAATCTTATAATTAAAACTTAACACTACATTTAGAAAATGTCACTGAGTGGTCTAAACAACCTCATGTATGTGTTTAGTCCTCTAGGGTGCGTGAGATTGTAGACAAAGAACTTGAGAAGTGCAGCTACGACCTGGAGCTCGACCCTGCTGAAGATATATTCAACTACTGCCAACAGTCAGTTCCTAAAATTTGGTTATTAATGCATCTGTGCATGTGCGTCTGTGAACACTGATGTGACATGGATTTGGTCTTGTAGGGCACTTCATGAGTATCTGAGCGGAGCTCCATTTGCAGAGTATCAGAAAAGCATATACTTTGACCGATTCCTGCAGTGGAAGATGGTGGAGAGGTTTGTGTGAATTGCTTTAAAGGAACAGTTCAGCCAAAAATGCAATTTTTGCTGTAAATATGCTCATCCTTAGACCATCCAAGATGTAGGTGAGTTTGTTTCTTCATCACATTTGGAGACATGTAGCATTGCATCACTTGCTCACCACTGGATGTGAATGGGTGCCGTCAGAATGAGAGTCCAAACAGCTGATCAAAACAATACAATCACAATAATCCACAAGTAATCCACACCACTGCAGTCCATCAATTAATATCTTGAGAAGCCAAAAGCTGCGTGTTTGTAAGAAACAAATACATCATTAAGACGTTTTTACTTCAAACCATTGCTTCTAGCTAAAATACGAGTCTGTAATCCATAATAACACTTCCTAAAGTGAAAACTTGTGGATTATTCTAATGTTTTTATCAGCTGTTTGGACTCTCATTCTGATGGCACCCATTCACTTAAGTGGATCCACTGTTGAGCAAATGATGCAATGCTACATTTCTCCAAATCTGATGAAGAAACAAACTCATCTGCATCTTGGATGGCCTGAGGGTGAGTAAACTTTCAGCAACTGTTAATTTTTCTCATCAATAACTATCACAAACCCTTTAGGAAATATTTTGAACAGACTATGACATCTCTTTCATCCCCGCAGACGCCCGATCACGCGAGACCTATTTCGAGAGTACCGTGTTTTGGGAAAGGGTGGGTTTGGAGAGGTGAGACCAAATATAGTAGCCATTATTTTGAAGCGGATAAAATAGCTTACAACAGAAATAAAGAGGAATGTAACGCAACGCCTCTGATTGCAGGTGTGTGCGTATCAGTCCCGAGCAACAGGGAAAATGTACGCTTGTAAGAAACTGGAGAAAAAACGCATTAAGAAGCAAAGAGGGGAAGGTATGGCCCTCAACGAGAAACTGATCCTAGAACGGGTCAACAGCAGATTTGTGGTGAGATTTATGATTGTTATCAGTAACCAAGTCTGACAATCAAGTTTTTTATGTAAATGTTTATGCTTAAATGACTACTTCTGCTGAATCTCACAAAACCGGTCAAAGACAGGTTCAGGTCAGAGTTCAATACAGAAAAAAAGATTTTATAAATGCATATAAAATATATAAAAAATTTCAAACACATACTGTATGAATTGCTATAAAAATTGTATAAAAATAACTTTTTAAATTTTACCAGACAGCTATTTTATATATAGCTTTTATTGTGTGTGTAGAGAGATATATATATATATTAGGGCTGTCAGTTTAATGCATTAATTAATTAGTTATGAAAAATAAAGCCATTAAAATATTTTAACGCAGTTAACGCACAGGCCCCGCCCCCAGACCTGTTCGGCATCTTACATGTGACCCTGGACCACAAAACCAGTCATAAGGGTCCATTTTTTTGGACCCTTATGACTGGTTTATACAACATCTGAAAGCTGAATAAATAAGCTTTCCATTGATGTATGGTTTGTTAGGATAGGACAATATTTGGCCTGATACAATTATTTGAAAATCTGGAATCTGAGGGTGCAAAAAAAAATCTAAATATTGAGAAAATCGCCTTTAAAGTTGTTCAAATGAAGTTCTTAGCAATGCATATTACTAATCAAAAATTAGGTTTTGATATATTTACAGTAGGAAATTTACAAGATATTTTCATGGAACATGATCTTTACTTAATATCCCAATGATTTCTGGCAATAATTTTCACCCATACAATGTATTTTTGGCTATTGCTACAAATATACCCGTGCTACTTATGACTGTTTTTGTGGTTCAGGGTCATATATTTAATACAGTTGACTGTTGACAAATATGATGCAGGGCAACAACTCCACAAATGCAGTTATGCCCTAAATTTCAAGATATTGGCGCAAAAAAATGCCCCTGTATGTGTTTTGTCTCATATTTATATATATCACATATCACACGATATTACACAGACAGCAAGAGCAATATGACAGGAGTGCTGATTTTGTCCCGATCTATCACGATCTTAAATGTGATTTTATACAACAGTTCAGTAAATAAGAAGTTGATATTGTGTTATATTTTAAACACTATATTATGTTTTTGCTCAATTTTGCAGAGAACATATTACCGTTGAAGTCGTAGCAGAATTGTTGCGCATCTCTGGTCAACACAGCGGTGTTTAGTTTCTGAATGGATCTGCAATTTTTTTTTAATTTCATTAAAAAAAAAGAAGAAGAAAAATAAAAACAATAAAGGGATAGTTCACCAAAAACAAACAAAAAAAAAATCTGTCATCATGTAATTAATTAGATTAAAAATGTTTACATCATAGTAGTATGTATTTTAAGTATATATACATATTTCAGGCTATGGTGGGTATGAACGCATGAAGTAAATGAAGATGGATGCAAATAGTCTTTAATAAATGCACAACAGAAGGCAGGCAGGAAACAGACATAGGGGAGTAGTAGACCGGACGAGGAAACACAAGACCAAACATAACTTAAATACACAGGCAAATGAGGATAAGTAACAAGACACACCTGAACCAGATGACACAATCAACAAAAAACAGAAACTAGGTCACACATAGCACATGGGGAATGAAAACAGATCAAAAACAGTCCATGGGTGTGACAATATAATATTTACTATTATTTTACTATTAACATAGTATTTATCCTTAATTTTAAATATATATTATGTATATTTAATTAAATAAAGAAATTAAAACATTTTTAGTATATATATATATATATATATATATATATATATATATATATATATATATATATATACACTGAGTGAATGCTCCAGACACATAGTACACGTCCATCATATACTTTTACTTCAAACTCACTAAATTCCAGCCTCAGCCCAATCAGAAGTACCGGTACTTACATAGAAACCTATACAAAGAAGCCAGAAAGAAATGCTCATTTTAAAGAAATACGTCAGATGGATTTAGCTGTTTTTGCATCTGAACTCTTCATATATATTTAAGAAATGTGTGTAATATATTTATATAAATCATACATAAATACATAAATATTTACACACACATACACACACATATTAAGGCTGTCAGTCGATTAAAATTTACATGATGTGTAATATAGATTAATTAATCGAATTAATCACAACATAAATTTGACTGTGAAAATACCCACAAAAGATTATTTAAGCTATTTTGGTGTGTTAAATGAGAAAGTACCAAGTAGACATTACAAAGTGTAGCTTTAGAAAGAAATTTTTATTTTTTATTTTTTTACTCAACATAAAATTTATTACACATAAACATTTAGGCTGCAATGGCCTAATGTAAACTACGGAACATAAAAGAAGATAATGTGAGAAACATCTCAGTCTTTTTTGTTCATACAATGAAAGTCACTGGTAACCAAAACAGCTTTGTTACAGTTTTCAAAATACATTCTTTCATGTTCCACAAAAGAAAGGTTTGAAACGGCATGAGGGTGAGTAAATAATGACAGAATTAAATTTTTTTGGGTGAACTATCTCTGTTGTTTTTATTTTTATTGTTCCTATTATTTTTTTATTTTTTATTTTTTTAATTAAATGATACTTTAAATAAGAAACTAAATCTGCCAGCAGGTGGCGGTAAATGTCTTTATAAATCATTAACTCAATCGATTCGATTCGTTCAAACGGCTGATCCGGAATGAAGTAAATGTCTCTCTTTATAAATGGGCTTTTGAATCATTGATTCACACGAGTCGTTCAAAACGCGGATTCATTCAGAAACTAAACACTGCTGTGTTGACCAGAGATGCACAACAATTCTGCTATGGCTTCAAAGGTAATATGTTCTCTGTGAAATTGAGCAAAAACACATAATATTGTGTTTAAAATATAACACTATATCAACTTCTTATTTACTGAACTGTTGTATAAAATCACATTTAGATGCCTACAAAATCAGCACTCCTGTCATATTGCTCTTACTATCTGTGTAATATCGTGTGATATGTGATATATATAAATATGAGACAAAACACATACAGGGGCAATTTTTTTGGCACCAGTATCTTGAATTTTAGGGCATAACTGCATTTGTGGAGTTGTTGCCCTGCATCATATTTGTCAACAGTCAACTGTATGAAATGCAAGATGACGTAAAAGTCTGTGGGCAGAGCCAGCGGGTTAACTGCATTAAATTATTTTTTCATAACTAATTAATTAATATGTTAAACTGAGAGCCCTAATATATATAGCCCTATATAAATACACACACGCACTCACACAAAATACACATTTTATATATGTATTCCCATATGTAAACATTAAAAATTAAGAATATATATATACAGTATATATATTACAGTAATGAGAATTTTGGAGTTCTTTCAGCAAGTCTCTTGTTCTCTTTTTTGATTTCGTAATGAAATATGTGCTGTTTTGTGTAATTTTGCTGTCTGTGTGTTTATCTGAATGCGTCAGGTCAGTTTAGCATATGCTTATGAGACGAAAGAGGCTCTTTGCCTGGTGCTGACGCTGATGAACGGAGGAGACCTGAGGTTTCACATCTACAACATGGGCACCGAGGGGTTGAACAAAGAAAGAGTACAGTTTTATGCTGCTGAGATCCTGTGCGGCTTGAGCCACCTCCATAAAAAGTCCATCGTTTATAGGTAGGTCATAAAACTAAGAGGTGTCGTGCCACTCTTAATGGGCTGGACGCAACTGACAGTTTCCACAAAACTACCTGTGAGAAAGATCTCATAATTGCATGTTTTGTTTCATTTCTATCAGGGATTTAAAGCCAGAAAACATTCTGCTGGATGATAATGGTATGTGAAACTTCCCCTTACAAAACAAAAGACGTTAACTGCCCTTACAAGCTTTTTAACATTCCCTTCAGGATCTAAAAATTCCCTAGACTTTCTATTTTTGGCATAATTAACCAGGAAACATTTCTCCAGAATGACTTTCATTATCATGAATAAGGAAATTAAAGCACTTCAAGGCATGTAGGTGTGAACTTTTGCTGCGTTTGACATCCTTAACCTGTTGCCACTGTATGTAGGATACAAGTTTCTTAGATTTTATTTAAGAAGATTGTTTAGGAAAAAATGTAAAAATACTGTTACAGGGGTAGTATCTTTACAAAAGATAACCTTTGTACCTTATTTACCCCTAAGGTACATATTAGCACCTTAATGGAACATATAGGTATCTTAATGGAACATATAAGTACCTAAAGTGTACATATTGTTATCTAAATGGTACATATTATTAAAAGGGTTTTGCCCCATTGAAAGTGTTTGTACCTTCTGAGAGCATGTAAAGAGCTGTTATAAAGAACCTATTCTTACAGGTATTCAGTACAGAGGCCTGGATCAGGGAAATAGTTCTCAGTCTAGAAAGATTAAAAAAATGAAATTGTTTCTCTTTACTTTGATGTGGTGCAAATCTTAATTTTGCCATCTGTCTCCGTTTTCTGGCAGGTCACATTCGGATCTCTGATTTAGGACTAGCCGTAATCTTGCCAGAAGAAAAACTTGTGAAGGGCAGAGTGGGAACAGTGGGTTATATGGGTATGAAAATCATCTTAGTAAATCGTATTTTGCATTTGTTTGATCAAAAATACAGTACAAATTTTGAAATATTTTTACTATTTAAAATAACTGTTTTCTATGTGAATGTGTTGTAAAATGTAATTTATTTCTGTGATCCAAGCTGAATTTTCAGCATCATTACTCCAGTCTTCAGTGTCACATGATTTTTTAAACATTTTACTTTTTAGTTTGTATATTTATATTCTTTTTTTAATCAGCATAAATTAAAGGCAGAACAACAAATGATATGAAAATGTATACAATTCAGTTTTAAAAAAGGATTGCAACAATATAACTAGGCGTTTAATTATCCTGTATAACTGTAAAAATACAGTTTTAAATTTGTTTTACATATTTTTTATGTATTTAGCACCAATAGTGATCACAAACACATACTATAGTGTAAGCGCTGCAAAATCCTGATCTGAATCAAATGATTTCCGATCCTCGTTTCAAAGTCCTGATATGAATAAATATTTGCGAACCATCATTTCAGATCAGGACTTTAAACGTGGATCGCGAATCATTCAGTTCGCGAAATTATTCACAAACCTGCTCCGAAGTTCCGATCTAAATCAAAAGATTTGTGATAGCGGTCCAAAGTCCCGATCTGAATCAAATGATTTGCAAACCAGCACCAAAGTCTGATCTGAATCAAATGATTCACGTTACGTGCTCCAAAGTCCCGATCTGAATAATGATTTGTGAGTCATTTAATTCACGAAATGATTCATAAACCCACTCCGAAGTTCCGATCAAATGATTCGAGATACGCAATTTGAAGTCCCGATCTGAATGAAATGATTCGTGAACCTGCACCGAAGTCTGATCTGAATCAAATGATTCGTATCGTGAATCATTTGATTCAGATTAGACTTCGGTGCTGGTTTGCAAATCATTTGATTCAGATTGGGACTTCGGACCGCATATCGTGAATCATTTGATTCACAATACATGGTCTGAAGTCCAGATCTGAATCAAATGATTCACGATATGCGGTCCGAAGTCCCGATCTGAATCAAATGATTTGCAAACCAGCACCGAAGTCTAATCTGAATCAAATGATTCACGATACGTGCTCCAAAGTCCCGATCTGAATAATGATTTATGAGTCATTTAATTCACAAAATGATTCATAAACCCACTCCGAAGTTCCGATCAAATGATTCGCGATACGCGATTTGAAGTCCCCATCTGAATGAAATGATTCGTGAACCTGCACCGAAGTCTGATCTGAATCAAATGATTCACAATACGTGGTCTGAAGTCCAGATCTGAATCAAATGATTTGCGATATGCGGTCCGAAGTGCCAATCTGAATCAAATGATTTGCAAACCCGCACCGAAGTCTGATCTGAATCAAATGATTCATGATACGCGGTCTGAAGTCCTGATCTAAATCAAATGATTCACGAACCTGCACTGAAGTACAAATCTGAATCCAAAGATTCACGATCTGTGCTACAAAGTCCTGATCTGAATAATGATTTGTGAATCATTCAATTCGCAAAATGTTTCACGAACCCGCACCGAAGTTCTAATCAAATGATTGATAATACGCGATCTGAATCAAATGATTTGCGATCTGATTTGAGCGCTTCGAACCAGTGAATCATTTTGCAAAGCAGTGGTTTAACTGATTCAGAGTTTCGAAAAACTCAGTTTCACCAATCACTCCGTGCTTTTTAAAATCGCTACAAGCCATGTTGAAATTCGATAATGAATGACTCTTAATTTGATCTTTTTTTTTTTTTTTGCTAATGAATCGCTTGAAATGATCGAAGTCACGAGTTTGAATCAATCAGAGTGGTTCCAGCGTAAATTACTAAATGACTCAATTGATTCCATTCATCTGTTCTTCTTTTCTCATCTTAATCAGCATAGATTAAATGCAGAACAACAAATGCTATGAAAATTTATAAATGCTTTACAGTTAAAGATTGAAAATGTATAATGTATAAACTGTATAACTGTAAAAACAGTTTTTAATAGATTTTTTTTAACTATTTTTTCACGTATTTAGCACCAGAAGTGATCACAAACACATACTACAGTGTAAGTGCAGACTGGTGGGGACTTGGGTGTCTAATCTACGAGATGACGGATGGAAATCCTCCGTTCCGCAAACACAAGGAGCGACTGCCGAGACAGGAGATGGAAAGAAGAGTTATTGAGACAGCCGAGAATTATGGGAAGAAGTTCGACGAGGACACCAAATCCATCTGCAAAAGCGTGAGGCTGCATTTTATGCACCGTTCAATCAGTACAATGATATGATCTGTACTTATCTACCACTCAGTCTGATTAGGATTTACTTTCTATTTCAAAAGAATACTATAAATATTTCGAATTGTTTTATGATTTAGCTCCTGGCTAAAAACCCAGGGGAGAGACTGGGCTGCAAATTCAAGCTCGGGTCAGAGGCCATCAAAGCTCACGCATTCTTTAAGGACATCAACTTTACCAGACTTGAGGCGGGAATGATGCCGCCACCCTTTGTTCCTGACGTGAGTGAGATTTCTGATTCATAGTTTCAGTGCTGATTCGTATTTTCAGTTTCAGTAAAACTGTGATACATTTCATTTTTCAGGATTCACAGATGAATAGAAAGTTCAAAAGAACAGCATTTATTTGAAATAGAAATTGTTTGTAACATTATAAATGTTTTTACTGTCTATTTTGATTACTTTAATGCATCTTTGGTGAATAAAAGTATTATTTTCTCTTTAGAAAAATATTACTCCAAACTGTTGAACTGAAGTATATATATTAAAGAAAATTAAGCCTATTTTAGAGCCATTAAAATGTGCAAACTTTCCATTATAATTAACCCCGATGTTGTGTTTTAAGAATTTTCCTTTTCCCAAAAATGATATTTCATGCTTGAACATTTTTTATCAGCTTGTTTTTTTTTTTTTCAATTAGCACAGGTTTTGTATTTCAGGGTTCGCACAGATACTGTAAAATGAAATTCCAGGACTTTCAAGGACTTTTCCAACACTACTTTTTTGATTTTCAAGGACTTTAATCACAGATCTCACTTATCAAACAAGATAAATAGATCAATAAAAATAATAAAAACAAAACAGCAAAAATAAATTATTTTTAGGAAGTTATTTTTACGAAATTATTGCTAGGGACAATTTACTAATCATAACTTAAAAATGATAACATCTCTTGAAAATCATAACAAGTGATGTCTGACTTTGGAGACTATAGTTCTCTTCTTAAATATGAAGAGGTCAAATAACAGATTAATGAGTTCATCCAAATTTCACTAAAAGCTTATGGATGTAATTATATGGATGGAAACCAGGCTAATTTTCTTAAGAGATTTGTATTTGTGTATACCTTCTTTTCTATTTGTTTTGTTTTTATAACTGTACTGCCCTAACGGCTTGATGTTTTCTACCGTTTAATAAAAAAAAAAAAAAAAACTGAAAAAAGATTAGCTGATCTTAAAACTCTCGAACTGAATAAAATGATTCACAATCCTCGTTTCAAAGTCCTGATCTGAATAATGATTCGTGAACCATCATTTTATATCAGGACTCGAAACGCGGATCGCAAATCATTCAATTCGCGAAATGATTCATGAGCCCGCTCCGGAGTATCGATCTAAATCAAATGATTCGATATGCGGCCAAAATCCAGACCTGACTCTAATGATTCGCGATACACAGCCGAAATCCCGATCTGAATCAAATGATTCGCAATCCACACTCCAAAGTCCCGATCTGAATAATAACTTGAGAACCATCATTTTAGATCAGGACTCGAAACGCGGATCACAAATCATTCAATTCGTGAAATGATTCACGAACCCACTCCGAAGTAACGATCTAAATCAAAGTATTCGATACGCGCCCGAAATCCCGATCTGAATCAAATGATTCGTGATACATTGTCCAAAGTCCCGATTTAAATGATTCACAAATCATCATTTCAAATCAGGACTCAAAACACGGATCGTAAATCATTCAATTCGCGAAATGATTCACGAACCCACTCCGGAGTTCTGATCAAATGATTTGCGATCCGCACTCTAAAGTCCCGATCTGAATAATGATTTGCGAACCATCATTTTAGATCAGGACTCGAAACGCGGATCGTGAATTATTTAATTCGCGAAATGATTCACGAACCCGCTCCTAAGATCCCATCAAATGATTCGCGATATACACGATCCGATTGGAGCGATGTCGAAATTCTAAAATGAATGGCTCTTTTAATTGGATCTGGTTTTTGCTAGTGAATCGCTTGAAATGAATGACCGAAGTCACGATCACCATAAATCAATCCGATTTGAATCAATCTGAGCTGTTCCAGCGTAAATGACTCACGTTGATTTGGTTCATCTGTTCAGCACCTTTTCTACCTGGTGTGAATGCTCGTTCTTCACCTGAAAAATAATCCTGTGATGTTATTCTCTCCACCAGCCGAGAGCCGTTTACTGCGCGGACGTCCTGGACATCGATCAGTTCTCTACAGTCAAAGGAGTGGAGCTCGATCAGGTCGATGAACATTTCTACAGCAAGTTCAACACGGGAAGCGTGTCTGTGCCATGGCAGAATGAGGTAAGGAAGAAATATCAGAGTAAGAAGGACAATTTATGCTCCGTTATTCATATATGCATTTTTTCATTCATTTAGATGATCGAGACTGAGTGCTTCAAAGACCTGAATGTGTTGGGGCCGTGTGGAACAAGAACACCGGATCTGGACCGCAGCATTGTCATCCCACAGACCGAGACTCAGGTCACCAATCGGAGTCCTACTGAATACGGACGGCGCCGGTTGCTGAACCGAATCTTCAAGAGACGCGTAAGGAGCCATTTCAAATTACAACTTTGCACTTTATTATACACAAACTAGCTGTGTTTACATGCACACAAATACTTGGTTAGTATCAGATTAAAAAGACTTCAAGTAAACACCTCAACTGGTCCGACTGAGCTTGATTTGAACTAAATTTTGATCAGATTGAAAGGAATAAGGTTATGAAAGCACATTTTTGAAGAAGAAAAAAATTTGTTGCGACTTTTTTTAATAATTCTGATTTTTTTTCTCATAATTCCAAGAACTGCAAGATATAAACTCGCTACTCCAAAAAAAAGTCAGAATTGTAAGACATGAACTCGCAATTGCGAGAAGTCAGAATTGTGAGATATAAATTCAATATTGTGAAAAAAGTCAGAATTGTGAACTACAAGCTTGCAATTGCAAGAAAAAAGGCAGAAATGTGGGATAAAAAGTTGCAATGAATGAAATTGTATGTAACAGTGCTTTGATTTTACAGAATATTCAAGGTTATTTACAAATTAATCACACAATTCTGACTTTTTTTCTCACAATTCCAAGTTTGTCTTGTTTATATCTTGCAAAAAAAATAAATAATAATAATAAAAATTAATTGTGAGATTAAAAGTCGCAAGTTAGAATCATGATATGAAGAGTTAGTTTGCAAAATCAGATAACTCGTTCAAAAATCATGTTTTTCATTGTGCATTCCGGTAAATCACAATCAAACTGCAGTTGGGTTATTTTAAGTAGAAATAACAAATAAAATATAGCTAACTAACACATTAAAGAATAAAAACATGATAACGACAAAAAACATGATTTAAAAAAAAATAAAAAAACAGTTATCTTTTTTTGCAAATAAACTCTTCATATTTAAAGTCAGAATTTTAAGATAAAAAGCTGCAGTTACCTTTTTATTAATTCTGAGATAAATTTAATTTGAGTTTAATCTTACAATTCTGAAAAAAAAAGTCAGAATGGTGAGATAAAAAGTCACAATTTATGAAAAATAGTGCTTTGATTAACAGAATATTCTAGATAATTTAAAACTTTATGAGTAATTTAATTTTAAAATTCCTGTGATTTTTTTCATAAGATATTTATAGCTCCACAAATGGCTCTTAAAAATGAATGCCATGCCAAATATGTTGAAGATTCACAGCTACACTGTTGATTTATTATGTGACAACTTTTTACACATTACACATATGTGATCCTGGACCACAAAACCACTCACAAGTAGCTTGGGTATATTTGTAGCAAGAGCCAAAAATACATTGTATGGGTCAAAATTATTGATTTTTCTTTTATGCCAAAAATTATTAGGATAGGTAAAGATCATGTTCCATATATATAAATATATCAAAACTTAATTTTTGCTCAATAATATGCATTGCTAAGAACTTCTTTTGGACAAATTTAAAGGCGATTTTCCTCAGTGTTTTGATTTTTTTCACCCTAAGATTCCAGATTTTCAAAAAGTTGTATCTCGGCCAAACATTGTCCTATCCTAACAAATCATACATCAATGGAAAACATATTTATTCAACTTTCAGACAATGTATAAATCTGAAAATATTAATTCTGTCATCATTTACTCACCCTAAAGTTGTTCCAAACCTGTATAAGTTTCTTTCTTCTGCTGAATGCAAAAGGTTATATTTTGATGAAGGTGTGTAACCAAACAGGTTTCGGTCCCCATTGGCTTCCATAGTATATATATATATACTTTTTTTCTTATACTTTGCAAGTCAATAGGGCAATTGTTTGGTTACCCACATTTTTCAAAATATATTCTTTAACAGAAGAAAGGAAGGAGGTTTGTCACAACTTGAAGGTCAGTAGGCTACATTTTCAGCAAGTTTTCATTTTCGATTCATCTATTCCTTTAAGGCACGGAACTGTTTGTGCTTTGCACTGAATTCAATGAGGAACTTAATATTTTACCGTTGATTAAGTACTTCGAGGTGTGAGATGTAAATACATTCCTAGACATCCAACAATTATCAATTTGACAGTTCTTTAACCCACGATATACCAACAACCGCCAAAATACTTTACTTGGGTGTTAACGAGTATTAGCAATGTTCTTTGCACCTCTTCAAATAAGCTTATATAAGCAGAAATAAGCTTATGGTAAGACTTCTGGTCAACGAGAAGAATAACAACGTGCTGTAAATGATAAAACTGTTTGCACTACAAACCAGTGTGTTCATAATTAAGATGATACATTAAAATAATAGGGTAAGCATACCAATTTGCAATATCAAGCAGCACGATGAGCTTTTTGTGCAGCTAAAATAGCTGGACGCCAATGAGACCAGAGCCAGACCCATATAAAATTTACAAATGGCCAACCCCGTTCCTACAGCAAAAATAAGGTGGTTAGTACTTACAAAATATCCGCCTAGGTTTTTGTTTGTCAACGCGGTGAATGCGTGGAAAGTTGCGAAATGATTCGCCTCGATGCTAAATCACGTCAATTCCTGTTGACGCAAGTTGATTTCGCCCGCGAAAATTCACCAACAAATCGGCAAATGTAACTTCACCTTATTTCGACATAACGTTACACTGATAATCTTCTCCAAAAAAAAAAAAAAAAACGTCCGTGAGTTGAATGAGATCAGTTCGATTCGTGAATGAATCTTGTGAACTGGATCGAGTGATTCATCAAAAAAAGATCCGATTCAAAAGTAACCGTTTATTTACGAATCTCGATCTCCGATCGAATCTCGCTGCTTATCTCACAAACGCGCATGGGAGAGCAAGGGATGTCATTATCAGTTATTAACAAACATATTAATGTGACACAAACGGAGTCCGTTTGTTGAATTTGAAATAAGTTCGATTCGTGAACGAATCTTGTGAACCAGATCGAGCGATTCATTAAAAAAGATCCGATTTAAAAGAAACCGTTAATTTACGAATCAAATCCAATCGAATTGCTACTTACCTTACAAACGCGCAAGGGAGAGCAAGGGATGTCATTATCAGTTATTAACAAAAAATATTAATGTGATACAAAATGGAGTCTGCTAGTTGAATTTGAGATCAGCTTGATTCGTGAATGAATCTTGTGAACCGGATCGAGCGATTCATCAAAAAGATCCGATTCAAAAGAAACTGTTTATTTACGAATCAAAACCAATCAAACCTCGCTGCTTACCTCACAAACGCGCCAGGGAGAACAAGGGGTGTCATTATGAGTTATTAACATTAAATATTAATATTGACACAAACGGAGTCCGTTAGAATGTGAGATCAGTTCGATTCGTGAATTAATCCTGTGAACCGGATCGAGTGATTAATCAAAAAGATCCGATTCAAAAGGAATTAACGGTTTATTTTCGAATCAAATCCGATCGAATCTTGCTACTTACCTCACAAACGCGCCAAGACGAGCAAGGGATGTCATATTCAGTTAATAACATGTAATATTAATGTAATTTACAGATTAAATTTATAAAGTAATACTTTTGTTTCTCCATTGTTGTAGCACAGGGGGTCGTCATCTGAACCAATATGTCGCAACTCAACCGGCCAGGGTTCTGACTGACTTCGACAGAAGAGGACCAAGCAAAACACTGTCCTTTTTATCCTCATAATTTCTGATTGACGTAAAAGACACAATGTCAGTGTATGTTTTTTTTTTTTTTTTGTTTTTTTTTTAACTGTATTACAAACCCTAGAGTCTTCAGGGTTTGGGTACTTTTTCATACTTTAATATTACAAAAAACATGTTTTATATGCTCAATTTGTAAATAAAAGAAAATCAGTGTGCATATGTCTTTTCATGCTTTCATATTGTGAAAACAGATTTATGATGTTTTATATGCTCAGTTTGTACATAAATTGTGTTTGGTCATCGCATTAATGCTGCATCGTAACAGTGCAGATATCACAAACCAAATAAAAACACCATTTGTAATCCTTTAGATTACTTTATTAAAACAAGTTTGTGTATAAAACATGGTTTACAAAAAAGAAAATCATATTTTACATCTATCTGAATGACTACAAACCAATTAACAAATAAACAACTGATAAAAAACCATGAATGGAAACCAATGACATCTTTGAACACTGTCAAACACACACCATTTCACACATCGTAGGTTAACGTACAGTCGAATCAAACAGGATTTGAGTGCTTACAAGAGAAAAGGTTCACTGTATGAAGGAAATGAAATTGTATGACTGAAACCTGCAGTACGAGGAAATGTAATATGTTACCATTAATATGAGTTTACATAAAAGATAAACCATCCTAAACCTGAAATCTGTCATTTTCTACCTGGATTCATCTATCGACATTACAATCTGATGAAGTGTGATGTTTCATAAAATGAAAACTGAAATATGAGAAATGCAGGCTGACTTATGAGAAAGACATTTTTTGAGTCCTGCATGGAAAACAAGGGCAGAATACTTTAACCAAATGATTTAATAACATAACAAAAATGCTGTGTTGAGAGTGGGACATGAAAAGCATGTTTTCAGCCGTATTGGTGGTGGATTTGGCACGGTTTTAACCCTCCCACGGTGGGCTCCGTCGGCCGTCTACTTCTGTCTCCACATGGTACAGCATATCGGCCAGCGTGTGTTCAATCACAGCACCCCAACCCATGTCACTCATCTGATGATACACAACAAAAAAGATTAATTATGACTGAAAACAATCAGCCACAATGGTGGAATAGTGTAAAACAGCTCAAAACATGGCAGATTGTTGTACTTCAACTTTATGAAAAGCAGAAACTAATATTGGGTAATATACACTACCAGTCAAAAGTGTTTGAGTTAAAATGTTTTTTAAATAAAGTCTCTTCTGCTCACCAAGCCTGCATTTATATGATCCAAAGCACAGCAAAAACAGTAAAATTTTGAAATATTTTTACTATTTAAAATAACTGTTTTCTATTTGAATAGTTTTCAAATGTAATTAATTTTTTTTATTTCAAAGCTGAATTTTTAGCATCATTACTCCAGTCACATGATCCTTCAGAAATCATTCTAATATTCTGATTTGCTGCTCAAAAAACATTTATTATTATTATTGTTGTTGTTGAAAACAGCCAAGATTTTTTTCAGGTTTCTTTGAGAATAGAAAGTTCAGAGGAACAGCATTTATCTGAAATAGAAATCTTTTGTAACATTATAAATGTCTTTATTATCACTATTAATCAATTAAAAGCATCCTTGCTAAATAAAAGTATTAATTTCTATACTTTCTTTCCAATAAATAAATAAATAAATAAAAATTACAATTAAAGTAGAATAAATTACATTCACATAGAAAACACCATTTTAAATAGTAAAAATATTTACTGTTTTTGCTGTACTTTGGATCAAATAAAAGCAAGCTTGGTGAAAAAAAGAGACTTCATTAAAAACATTAAAAAATATTGGTGTTCAAATCCTTTTGTAGATCAAATATAATGATATTTTAAAATGAAATTCAAAATATTTATGTATTTGCACTAAAATGGCTTATTAAGGGTGATGTTTTTCAAATTTTAAGTCATTGCTGCCAAATAAATTCAAAATCTAAAGCAGAAGGGAAAAGAGAGTATATATTTTGTTATTTAAATATTAATGCATATTTTCCTACTCTACATTTCACTAAATAAACTCAAAAATGGCAAATTAAAAGTATTAAAAAAATTATTTCAGGTAGTTGCCAAAGCAACAATTCTCATTTTCACTTAGTTCAGCTTCATTTACTAAACTAACAAAAATTGAAGTTAAAATGAAAAAATAAATATAGACTTAAAAGAACAATACCTACTAATAAAAATGACAAAAATGTATTAAACAAAAAAAAAAATAGTATATATATATATATATATATATATATATATATATATATATATATATATATATATATATATATATATATATATAAAATTAAAAAAACTACTAAAAATGGCAAATTAAAAGTATAAAAACAAAAAAACAAACATTATTTTATATCAGGTAGTTGCCAAAGCAACATTTCCAATTTTCATTTAGTTTAGCTTTATTTACTAAACTAACAAAAGTTTAAATTAAAATTTAATTTAATTTTTAAAAACTATATAGACTTAAACAAAACAATACATTTTAATAAAAATTACATTATTTTATTTCAGCAATATTTCTCATTTCATTTAGTTTAACTTGATTTACTAAAATAAAAATCTAAACAAAAATACATAAAAACTATATAGATATAAAAAAAACTAATTAATAAAAAATAATAAAAGTGACAAAACAAAAATTGAAACAGAAAATACAAAAGTAAAAACGAATTCAAGATATTAACAAAAAAAAAATAGTATCTCAATGAAACAACAATGCATGTATTAATCCACAGCAATTTATTCTTTTACAAAACGATTTAGGCAAAGTCCCTTCCCAGACTGTTCCAATGAAGTCTGACGCACACGGTTCCCTAGAATCTTATTGTAAGCATTAATACTACATCACACAAAGCATTAATGTCTTCCTCTGTAATTAAAGGGCCAAGCCAAAGCTGTTAATAAAAAGGTGGAGTGCAGGTGATTTTTATCTCTGTCTCATTATAAAATAAAGTATTCAAGTTTTCAAGACAAAATTTTATACTTACTGGCTGATACTTGATGTCTTTCGGTGGGTATTTAAAGTGTGGTCCAAAATTAACAGACACCTGGAGAGAGAAAACAGCAGTGATGGTTTCAGTTCATATGTGACAATCCTTTTAATTACATCACCTTAAATCTTTCCTACTGCACCATCTAGTGTATGGACAGAGTAAATGATCAAAAGTGACAGTAATAAATATTTAAAGTCCCTTTGTAGTCAAAAATTTTATCCCTTAAAACTGGTCTTTGATCAAAATGAAATATTTAATTGTTTTTCCTTGTGAAAATAATTTTCTCATGCCTTAAAACAACTTGAATGTAACTCTACCACCCTTGCCTCATTTAGTATACGCGGATCTATGAATATGCAAATTAGCCCCGCCCCCACACACTCACACCAGCCAGAGACCCCTGATCCACTAGCTGTAGTAAACGCGATATAATGGCGAAACACGGATAATGACTGAAAAAACTTTTTTGTTTTTACTAGCGGACAACTACGGTGGATACCGTAACATTTGTTAAAGTTGCTTACTTGATGTTGTGCCCTCAAAATGCCTTGAAGGCTCGAATGCAGCCTAGTTTGTGATTCCAGTTCGTGCCCGCGAGCATTTGCGAGTGAAGTGCAGACGGCAATGCGGGAGAGGTGCGTCTGACTCCGGGCTACTTTTACACTGTTTCCGCGGGTTATTTTTCAAGTTAGCGGTTAGCGCCTAGCGGTTGTGCTCTATTTAATGCGCTATTAAAAGCTCTATTTAATGTTTGGTTTTGTGCTGATAATCCTATTGGTATATTTTGCATGCTAAAAACGTGATTGGTTACTTGGTTTATGACGTAGCAAAAAAAAGGGCCGTTTCAAACCGCATTTCTGGGACAGCCTTTGGGGAAACTACAGTTTTAAGGAGAAAATACTCAGCAATGGTGTCGATTAATGGACTGGCACATGGTTTATCTAAAAGCATATTAAAAACACCACATAGACAAATAAACAACTAGGGCTGTCAAACGATTAATCGCATACAAAATAAAAGTTTGAGTTTGCCTAATAAAAGTGTGTTTGCTGTATGTAATTATTATTTATATATAAATACAAATTAATGTATATTTTTTAGGAGAAATGTTATTTTTGTACAAATTATTTTAATTTATATATAATATAAATTATATAAAAATTATAATAAATTCATGTACTTGTAAATATTTCTTAAATATAAACACATGAATGTGTTTTTATTTATATCTACATAATTACACACAGAACACACATATATTAGGCAAACTAAAACTTTTATTTTGTATGCGATTAATCGTTTGACAGCCCTAAACAACATAAAAATATTGATTTTCATTACAGTGGGACTTTAATGTAACAAAAGAATCTATTTCAAATAAATTTTTCAGGATGCTTTGATGAATGGAAAGTTCTAAAGGACAGTCCTTTAGAACTTTCTATTCATCAAAGCATCTTAAAAAATAAAATGTATCAATTTCCAGAAAAATATTAAGCAGCACAACTGTTTTCAACACTGATAATAATCAGAAATGTTTCTTAAGCAGCAAATCAGCATATTCATCAGAATGATTTCTGAAAGATCATGTGACACTGAAGACCGGAGTAATAATGCTAAAAAAGTCAGCTTTGACCAAAGGAAATAAATTACATCTGTTTAAATATTTCGTTTGATTTTCCACAAAAGAGAAAATCCAACATTAAGTTTTGACGTACCGTGCAGCTTTTGTAGAGGGATATGGCAGGGTAGTACATGCCCTCGAACAGATCCTCATAGGCCACACCTTGATTCACTCCGTTCTTGTAAAATATCATCTAAAAAAATCATCAAGCATTAGTGATGAAATCACAATCAAATAACCAAATACCACACGAACACATGAATGCAGTGAAATACTCACTCGGCTGGAACTTGTGGGTTTTAAACTCTTCTCGGCTTTGTCCACGTAATCTTTCTCTTCAAAGTACAAGTAGCTTTTGAATTTGATCAGCGCCTTTGAGAAAAATTGTAATGGCACTTTTAATGATATATTCCCATTTCTACTCCAATGTGCTGTTGAAATATAATCATTTACATGCTGTTGTAATACAAAATCATTGTTCAAGATGTACACCGCCAGTCAAGAGTTTTAAACAGTATGATTTTTAAAGTTTTAAAGAAGTCTCTTTTGCTCACCAAGCCTGCATTTATTTGATCCAAAGTACAGCAAAAACATTAAAATAGTGAAACATTATTACTATTTAAAATAAATGTTTTCTATTTGAATATATTTTAAAATGTAATTTATTTCTGTGATCATTACTTGAGTCTTCAGTGTCACATGATTCTTCAGAAATCATTCTAATATGCTGATTTGCTGTTCAAGAAACATTTATTATTATTATCAATATTTAAAAGAGTTAAGTACATTTTTTATGATTCTTCGATGAATAAAAAGATACAAAGATCAGCATTTATCCATTTACCATTCAAAATCTTGAAGTCAGAATATTTTTGGAGGGAGAAAGAAATTATACTTTTAGTTAGCAAGGATGCTTTAAATTGATCAAAAGTGATGATAAAGACTTTTATAATGTTACAAAAGATTTCTATTTCAGATAAATGCTGTTCTTCTGAACTTTTTATTCAAAGAAACCTGAAAAAATTCTACTGCTGTTTTCAACATAATAATAATAATAATAATAATAATAAATGTTTTTTGAGCAGCAAATCTGAATATTAGAACAATTTCTGAAGGATGATGTGACTGGAGTAATGATCTTAAATTCAGCTTTGAAATCACAGGAATAAATTACAATTTAAAATATATTCAAATAGAAAAAAAAGGTATTTTAAATAGTTAAAATATTTCAAAATTTTACTGTTTTTGCTGTACTGTGGATCAAATAAATGCAGGCTTGGTGAGCAAAAGAGATTTCTTTAAAAAAAAAAAAAAAAAAAAAACATTAAAAATCTTACTGTTCAAAAACTTTTGACTGGCAGTGTAGAGTTTGAGTTTGTAGGAGTTTCTTTCTTCATCAGATTTGTAGAAAAGTGTCATTCCATCACTTGCTCACTAATGGATCCTCTGCAGTGAATGGGTGCTGTCAGAATGAGAGTCTAAACAGCTGATAAAAACATCACAATAATCCACAAGTAACCCACACCACTCCAGTCCATCAGCTAACGTCTTGAGAAGCCAAAAGCTGCATGTTTATAAGACAAAACAAATCCATCATTAAGATGTTTTAAACTTCAAACCAATACTTCCACCTAAAATATGAGTCCATAATCCACAAACATATTTGTTAAGAACTTTTTTGACTTGCTTGCTTGATCTGTGCAGATTTTTCTCCTAATTCAGACAGATGACATTTTCACTATTTAAAGCATTATTATGGACTCATATTTTAGCTGGAAGCAACGCTGGAAGTTTGAAGCTAAAAAGGTCTTAATAATGGATTTGTTTCTTACCAGTGTTCGTACAGATACTGTAAAATAAAATTCCAAGATTTTCAAGGACTTTTCAAGCACTACTTTCTTGATTTTCAAGGGCTTCAAACAGAGATCTCACTTATTATGTCTTCCATTCCAAATTCTAAAAAAAAGAGAAACAGATAAACAAAAATATACTAAGAAATATAGTGAAGCACATGCAAAGTATTACAACTAAAACCACTGTTAATTTGCTTAAGGGATTTGTATTTGTGTATACTTTCTTTTTACTTTTTTTTGTTTTTATAACTGTACTGCATTAATAGTTTGTTTTCTACTCAGTGACTCAATTGATTTGGTTCATCTGTTTCTCTTTTTGCATCTTCAGCCATGTTTACGCAACACTGTCAGTAATACTACTTGCGTAGCTCAATTGTGTAATTTTGTGTGAAAATATATGTGCTTACTAACAAAATTAAACACTTCTTTCATTGATACATTGTCTTTCAATAATTCAAGCACTTTTCAAGTACCTCTTCAGGAATGTTGGTATTTTCAAGGGTTTTCCGGGCCTTAAATTTCAAACAGTCAAATTTAAGTACTTCAAGCACCTTGTACGAACCCTGTTCGTACAAACATGCAGTGTTTGTCTGCTCAATATGTTAACTGATGGACTGATTACTTGTGGATTACTGTGATGTTTTTAATCAGCTTTTTGGACTCTCATTCTGACGGCACCCATTCACATCCATTGGTGAGACAGTGATGTAATGCTACATTTCTCCAAATCTGATGAAGAAACAAACTCATCTACATCGTGGATGGCCTGAGTCATTTTTTAATTTTTGGGAGCACTATTCCTTTAAGTGAAATGCATTTTCAGCTGAAGATCAAATAAAAAATAAATAAAAGAACAACCTATTTCATTTCATCATACCTTGTCTTTGTATGTGTCAGGCAGAGCCTTGGCAGTTTCGGTCTCATCTGGAAGCTCGATGTAAAAGCCCAATATATCGCCCTGGCCGTATCCGTCAGAGTAATGCTTTCCCATCGACTGATGGAAGCGCGTTCCTTTCTTACTGCGCCACGAGTAGCTGAATTTATCGTAACCCAGAGGAGCTTGTAGGTTTCCTGAGAAAAAAAAAAGACATGATTAAAGGGGAGATCAGATGCCCATTTTCTACAAGTTGATTGGATTCTTTAGGGTCTTAATGAAAAGTCTATAATATACTTTGGTTAAAAATTTTCAATGGTAGCGTAAAACACCCTTTTTACCTTGTCAAAAAGAGCTCTGCAAAAATCAACCCATTCTGATGGATTGTTCCTTTAAATGCAAATGAGCTCTGCTCGCCCCACCCCTCTCTTCTCTCTGTTTACTTTAGCTGCATTTAGCACTTTTAGCCGCGAAACTTACTAACTAGCACGTTGTTAAGAAAGGTGATTGCAGAGATTCAGCTCACCTCTTATACTCACTTCTGCTGTAAGTGAAGCTGGATCACGAATGATTTGCGCGAACATAGATGCATTTATGTGGATCGGGAGGCGCATTCCCTTCACAAACAAACGTAATCTACTGCATCTTCAGCGGCTCAGATGTCAGGAGTAAATGACGACCACTATGTTCATTATTACATCCAGCAACACAACACCTCAATCGCTCAATCGGAGATATTCTTGTCTAACTTATATCCCTGCGCCAGCATCGAAACAATGGAGGTCGGACTGTTACAGCTGATTTAGGGTGGGTCTGAGGTAAGAGCTCATGTCAATCAACTATTGTGGGAGCGGCCTCTGTTGGTGTGACGCCATACCAACAGGCATCTGACAATGGTTCAATTTGAAAAAGGGGATATTATTTTTACAGATTAATTAAAAACCAGTTTTTATCATTATAGGGTAGATGTGTACATACACTGCCGACACACATTAAAGGAGAAGTCCACTTCCAAAACAAAGATTCACACATGATGTACTCACTCTCTTGTCATCCGAGATGTTCATGTCTTTCTTTCTTCAGTTGTAAAGAAATTATGTTTTTTGAAGAAAACATTTCAGGATTTTTCTCCATATAATGGACTGCTATGGTGCCCCGATTTTGAACTTCCAAAAGGCAGTTTAAATGCGGCTGAAATGTTTTCCTCAAAAAACATTGTCTTTATGACTGAAGAAAGAAAGACATGAACATCTTGGATGACAAGGGGGTGAGTACATTATATGTGAATCTTTGTTTTGGAAGTGGACTTCTCCTTTAATGTTCAAACAACATGTAAAAGTGAACTTTGCATCCGAAGACCCCTTTAAGGCTGTAAATACACAGACGCTTTTGTATCAGTTAGCAGTGCTGCTACATACCTAAAGGCTGCGACCAGCCTAGTCGAGCCGCGGTGTCCGGTGGCATCTCATCCACTGTGACTTCAAAATACCATGCGCCCTTTCTGACCCCATGAGACGCACGGACCATCGAGTAGCCTTTCTCTCCAGTCACCGTCAAGCGGTCGTCTGAAATCTTTAGCTGTGGAGCTAAAATATGGGTACATGACAGTAAGCAATTTAGCAAGAGGTTTATTGTGGTTTGATGTTCTGGATGACACATGTACCTCTGTCATGCAAAGCCAGTAGCACTCTCTCGTACAGACATGCACGGTACAGGTCTCCAGGGATGGGCTTCCCGGCCCAGCAGTCCAGCTCCAGTTTTTCCGGGTCGGGAGCGTGGGGATCCGGCTCGGCAAGGATGTAGCGGTAACCGTCTTTGTTGAAGGGGTGCTCAAGAGGGTAACCATGAGGTGGCAGGCGCTGCGCTGAGAACAGTGGGTCACTAAAATAAAGAGCAAAACACAATCATATTTATATTACACAATCATTATCTTTTGTTTAAAATTACGTATTTTGGGGGGTTTTAGTAAAGAAATCTTGCCCAAAACTGGGTGAAAATCCACAGCATTACGGTGAAATTGACATTAAATGTTTTTAATATTTTTTAAATATTCTTAAATGCTTCAAATATTATTTCAAAAGTTTTGTTTACATTTTTTATAATTAAAAAAAAAAAAAAAAAGTAAACACATACATTTTAAATTCCACTATTTTGATACATTTTAACATTCTGAAAATAATTAACTGTAAAACAAAGCGTAAAACAGAATCAGATCTCATAATACAAAAGTAGTAGTAGTATATTTTTATCTAATGCCATGTCAGCATCTTGGGCTATTTTTTATGGCAAAAAAAAAAAAAAACAAGTATAGCAAATACAACAAAAACCAGCAAACAAACAATTTATATTACACAAGATTTTTTATATTAACATATGATCATTTATATAATAAATTTTAAAACCTTTTCTGGTAAAATTATACTAAATAATAAATAAATAAGTGTGTTCATAAAACAAAGGTTTTAATTTATGTTAATGTCTTTTGTTCTAATTTATTTTGGTATATTACATTTTGGTATAAAATTATATATGGATTTAAGTTAAAAAATCTTGTCAAGAATTGTGCGAAAAACCATTATTAATTTATGTTAGCTCAGGTCTATTAACTAACACTAATAGATCAAAAGGCTTTTTTAATGTTTTTAAATATTTTACAAATTTGATTAAATATTTTTACAGTTTTAAAAATTAAAAAAATATATATTTTAAATTTCACAAATTTAATGAAATTTTGTAAAGTTTTTACATTCTAAAAAATCTTAATGTATGTTAGCATATAAAACAAAGAGTAAAACAAAATCAGATCTTATAATACAAATTATAATATAACAATGTCTTTTGCTCTGAATTACTTATTTTGGAGATTTTAGTAAAGAAATTAGATAGTCCCATTAGATAGTGCTCTAACTAACATGAACTAAGAATGAGCAACACATTTGTTACAGTATTTATGTTAACATAAGCTAATTAAAAATACAACTGTTCGTTGTTAGCTCAGGTCTATTAAATAATATTAACAGAAACATATTTTGATTTTAATAATGTATTAGTAAATGCTGATATTAACATTACCTGTATATTAATAAGTGTACAAAATAAAATATTTTGCATTTTTATCTTATGTTAACTAATGAATTAAGTTATGTTAACATATGAAACCTTTATGTTAAGGGATACCAGAATTTTAAATGCTTATTTTCATTAAATTAAAAAAAAAAATTCTACTAATTTCATAAATTCTTGCAAAAAAAAAAAGTTTAAATATTTAAAATGTTTTAAATACTAAAAACGTTTAGTTTAAATATTTTTAAACAATTGTAAAAATTAAAACAATATTTTAAAAAAATATTGGTTGTTTGTTACCTGTTGAAGTAAAGGTTTTAGTTCATGTTTTCAATCTTCTGCATGAGGAAGATAATTAAATTAACAGATCTTTTTTCCATTTTATGACACATTCAAAAAATGTTTAAAAAAAAACGACTTAAAAAAAAACATTTAAATTTTTACAAAAAAAATTATTTGAAATGTTTTAAATACTAAAAAAGCGTAGTTTAAATACTTTAACAAATTGTACAAATTAAAACAATATTTACAAAAAAATGTTTTGGTTGTTACCTGTTGAAGTAAAGGATTTAGCAAATGTTTTCAATCTATTTTTGATAAGTGGATGAGGAGGATAATTTAATTAACATGTTTTTTTCCATTTTATGTCATACATTAAAAAAAAGTAAAAAAAAAAAAGATAAAAAAAAATCAATTAATTTTTTAAATATATTTTAAATGTTCTAAATACTAAAAAAAAGCTTACTTTACATATCTTTAAAAACGGAAAAAAATAAAACAATATTTAAAATAAAATTGTTGGTTGTTTGTTACCTGTTGAAATAAAGGATTTAGTTCATGTTTCCAATCTATTTTTGATATGTGCATGAGGAGGATAATTTAGTGAACAGATATTTTTTCCATTTTATGACATACATTCAAAAAAAATGGACTGAAACAAAAAAAAAAAAAAATGGCGGAGACTGGATTTCAAGATTTTCAAGTTTGCAGCTGTGGAAATTACAACTATGAAACATAAACCATATACACAAATGAATCGTTCACAATAATATCAACAACATGCATTTACAAAATATAGTGGATTCCCATTTCATATTGACTTTAAGATGCGCTTGTTGTCGTACCTGCGTGTTCTCTTGGCCGTTCCAGCCGCAGCTCCGTCCTGTTGCTGCTGTTGTTTGCGTTTGGCTCCTCTGCCTTTACCTGTAGCAGCTGGAGGAAGCCCACCTGTGATAGAAACAGAGTCTCAGACACAGATTCAACCTCAGCTCTGATCATCCAACATGAACTTAAAGCCCAAATGCTTGCAGCAGAGCAGCCCGGGGATCGAATTCAATCTAAAGGGCACAGCCTTTGACAAACACAACAATTAAGCGGGAAAGCAATATGCTTCAGTCCATTCATATGTGCCAAAAGCCATGACGGTTAGATTTCAGTGTCCAAAAGGGAAGAGAGGGGGCGCAAGCACACAGAAACATAAAATTAGTGCTGCAGGTCGAGGAGACGAGCCCAAGCAAGTCAATCAAGAGCGCAAAGATCAATGCAAAGCGAAAGCCACACATAAAACGCTCCATATTCACCTGAAAAAGTCGATCCACCTGGAATACAACGCACAGCTTTAAAGAAACTCCCTCAGTAATGACATATAAATACACAACTTTATTCATTTCTAGAGTTTAGAGGTGAGGTTTTACCGTTCAATCCTCCAGCACCTGTGACGGCCGTCATCTGCTTCTGGTTGTCATACGACGGTCCAATATTGGCCAGATCCTGAGTAACAAACACAGATGACCAAAGTACTAATAAGATTAGTAAAACAAAAAACTGGGTGAATTCAAAATAGCAAACTACACTGTAAAAAATTATTTTGTGAAATTAGTTTTTTATATTTTCAGATTAAGAAGTTGTCATGTTTGTCATTTTTTAGTTTTTTTTTTTTTTTTTAATATTTATCTATTTATCTATCTATCTTTAATTTTTATTCCAATTTTAGTTTTACTAATTTCAGTTTTTCAAATATCTACAGATATTTCATCAGCAAAAAATGGTTAAAAGTTTTATTTCTTATAAAACACCTTTTATTATTATTAGTTTACAATAACAACTATTTTCAAGTTGAGTACCAATCTGAAATACTCTATATTTAAAAAAGAAAAAAAAAATGTAAAAACCTATAAGGCTTTTAGAGTTTGCTTTAAATAAAAACTTTAAATGGATCCAGGTCTGACTTCATTTCTCTGAGTGTTTTCAGAGTAATGTATAAAAGGTGTCGACCAATTATCAGCACCAATATTAAGCGTTTTTAAGGTTATCGGTATCAGAGCCCGATTCGGTTCAAAATATCAGTTATCAGTCTACTTAATATGTAATTATCAGTATTGGCCCTGAAAAACACATATCGTTCAACCCCTAATTCATTTCTTAAGTGAATTTAAACCAGGAAAATTTAATAAAATATGCACAGTAATGTATTATATGGGTCGACCAATTATTGGCGCAGATATTAAGCATTATTATGGTTATCAGTATTGGACATTTTCAAAACAGATTTGCCAATAAAATAATTTAGAAACATTCACAAAAAAGTTTGTGTCAGAGCCCTTGTTATTCTTCATTTTTACATTAATTTTAATTTTTACACCAGACATACAGTATATGAGAGTTCAAAATATTGGTTATCGGTCTACTTGATATGCAATTATCGATATCGGCCCTGAAAAACACATTGGTCAACGACATTAGCATGAAGATCATTTCGGTGGATCTTCATTTTTATATTAAGAACTTGTGTGTGATTCTGGAGTGTCCTATTCTGCATTGTTTATATGATCTTATGTCTATGAAGTCGCACCTGATCGAGCAAACCAAACTTGGGATAGTCCTCTTCAGGGTCTTTACTGCCAGGGTCTGGATGTTCTTTCACCAGGAAAACATCCCGCTCTTTACTCTGAGTCCAAACAACACAAGTCACACATTACAGACACTTAAGACAAAAGGTGGAGAATCAATTGATTTTAAAAAAACTCACCATAGTCTTGACAATATTATTTGGCCATGTGAGTTTGCCAGGCCTCTGACGGGTTGTCATGCATTCCCAGTATTTGTCAATGAAAGGTATGATGTCCTTCACAAGAGAACAAATAACACCACTGAAACCACAACATGAAAAACATGGCACTACATTCACTTAACTCCAGCTGAAAGGGTACCTTGTCTTTAGAGAACATTGTTTTGGGATGCTCCTCTTGAGTTCTGGACCTCCACGTCAGGTTTGCCAAAGCGGTGAGACACATCTCCTTCAGATCTGTGGAAAAAAAGCATTATAAGATCAAGAATCAATGTGCTTAATCCGGATACGCTTCTTGCTTCATGCTGTGCAGTATATGCTAGAGCTGTACTATCTAAATAAAACTAAAATTGTTTAGTGCAAATATAATTTTTTAGTATGTTTTATGTTTTTATTTAGTACATTTTATATTTAAGTGACTACAGCTATAATTCATAATAATAATACTACTGCTACTAATAATAATGGTTCGGTTTACCATCTAAAACTGCAGAAATTAACATGGATATAAATATTAGTATTGTAATTTTACAGCTTTAATGTAAACTAAAATTATTATGAGTAGTAATTTTTTTTACTTAAGTAATTAAAACAATCATTATATTACATAATTATTATTATTATTAAATTATTATTAAAGTAATGTAAGCTAAAATTATTTATATTTTTATGACGTTGCTTAATTCTTTACTGTTACATCATGAAAATATTTATTTTTATTTAGTAATTTTTATATTTTTTAGTTCTAACAATATCTATAAACAATAATAATTAATATTACTACAATATAATAATGTTAATAATAATATTATTATATAGCCACATTGATATATATTCAGAAAATCCTAAAGAAAAAGCATGAAAACAAAATGACATTTTTAATACAATTCAATTTTTAATTTATTATATTTAATTTTTATTTCATTAAAAAAAAAAAAACACCACTAGATTAGATTTTTTTTTCTCCAAATTGTAATGATTCAAACACCAGCATTCAAAAGTGTTCACTAGTTCAAAGTGATCCACTCACTTGCTTGTTTCCTCAAAAAGTACGTGTTTCCACTGTGGTGACACACATTGCAGTGAAACACATAATTGGTCATGAACGGCAGGCAGGTTCTGCAGGAAAGAACAAACAGACAGTGTAAGTAGATGTATGCGAGACAACCGTCCACCTGCGTCAGGAGACAAACGTACGCCGTGTCAATGCTGAACGTGTCCGCCGTAAACCACTTCATGCACAGCGCACACTGCAGCTCCACTTCCCCCAGCTGACGGCCGTTCTCATCGTCTCCAGACCCTGTCTGTGCGTCTGCTGCCTCCGAACTGTCACCAGCCGTGTCCTGAGAACACAAACAGACAAAGTGTTACGTTAAACTGAAAGTTAACACAAAATAACACATTCTCAAGCCATGTGGCTTTTGTAATGTGGCATATTTCCAAGTGATGCAGGACATTTAATGAGATACAAAATACTAGGACTTTTAATTAACAAAATGATATACTTACCTACAGGAAATTGATTTTAATGAAGGATTAAGCTAAAGCAATGTTATTATTGTTAAATAGACTACATAAAACTATTTAATTAATTTAAAAAAAGTGATAAAATAAAATATTAGACAATACAAGAAACGTTCCAAAAATTAGAAATTGCTTTGACAACTAACTGAAATAAATGTTTAAGTACTAAAATTACTAACAATAAAACTGAAATAAAACTGAATTACTGCTATAGAGAAATATAAATTATATAAATAATATATAAAAATATATAAATAGACACATGACAAAAATATAAATGAAAAAAATGATCATTTAGAATGTATTAAATTCTAAATACATAATAGATATATTAAAAAACAAATTACATTACAGTGACAACATATTAAACCATTACAGTATTATGTGATAATTATACACTACCAGTTAAAAGTTTCTGAACAGTAAGATTTTTAATGTTTTTTTTTTTTTTAAGCTCCTTCAGAAATTATTCCAATAAGCTGATTTGCTGTTCAAGAAACATTTATTATTATTATTATTATTATCAATATTTAAAACAGCTGAGAATTTTTTTTTCAGGATTCTTTTATGAACAGAAAGATCCAAACATCAGCATTTATCTGAAATAAAAAGCTTTTGTAACATTATACACTATACCATTCAAAAGCTTGGGGTCAGTATAATTTTTTGGAAAAAGAAATTACAGAAGTTAACACTTTTATTTAGCAAGGATGCTTTAAATTGATCAAAAGTGATGATAAAGACATTTATAATGTTACAAAACATTCTATTTCAGATAAATGCTGTTCTTCTGAACTTTCTATTCATCAAAGAAACCGGAAGAAATTCTACTTCAGCTGTTTTCAACATAATAATAATAATAGTAATAAATGTTTTTTTGAGCAGCAAATCAGAATATTAGAATGATTTCTGAAGGATCATGTGACTGCAGTAATGATGCTAAAAATTGAGCTTTGAATTCACAGGAATAAATTACATTTTAAAATATATTCAAATAGAAAACAGTCATTTCAAATAGTAAAAATATTTCAAAATTTTACTGTTTTTGCTGTACTTTGGATCAAATAAATTCAGGCTTGGTGAGTAGAAGAGACTTTTTTTAAAAAACATTAAAAACAAATATTACTGTTCAAAAACATTTGATTGGTAGTGTATAATCATTATATTACATATAAAATAAATCCTTTTGAATTATGTCGAATTCTAAATTATATATAATAAGAGCAGAAATGTTTGTTAATAAAGTAAATCAGATAGTTTAATTTTATGATGCATGAAACATCATACCATAGTCTCTTTTCCACTGGACGACTCAGTCTCCATGTTTGTGGTCAGATCTCCAAATGATGCATCTCTGCAAAATCACACATATGTGACAATATGAGACATAAAAAAATTACATATACATATATGTACACACACACACACACACATCCATACTCAAATAAATAAAAAAAAAAAAAAAAAAAAAAATATATATATATATATATATATATATATATATATATATATATATATATATATATATTTATTTATTTATTTATTTATTTATTTTTTCTTCAGTACTGTGCAAAAGTCTTAGGCCACTAGTATTTTCACCAGCTGAAAAATGGTTTAAAGTAAGTTATTTCTATCCTTTGCTGTAGTGTATCAGTAAAAAATATCGGTTAACATTTCCAAACATTCTGTTTGCCATTAATTGTAATAATCTAGTGAGATTTTTGTTTGCACAAGGAGTCTGACAACAGCCAGTGCTCCACACTGAGATCTGATCTCACCATCATCCAGTCTGTCTCTGGAATGACATGAAGAAACAGAAAAACTGAGACAGACTAAATCCAGAAGAACTGTGGCAACATCTCCAAGATGTTTCAAGTAACCTACCTGCAGAGCTACCTGAAAAACTATGCACAAGTGCACATAGGGCAAAAGCTACTTTAAACGCAAAGGATGGTCACATCAAATGCTTATTTATTTTAGTTAATATAAGTTCATTAATAAAGAAAATCTGTTTATGACATTGTTTTTGACAGCATCCACACTTTATGTGCCTAACTGCCGAAAAATTTTGACAGTACTGTAGCTTTGTAGGTATAGGACTCTAAAAGCGTCTTGGAGATGTTGCCACGGTTCTTCTGGATTTAGTCTGTCTCCGTTTTTTTCTTTTTCTTGAGACAGACTGGATTGAATGATGGAGAGATCAGATCTCTGTTTGCACAAGGAGTCTGACAACAGCCTGTGCTCCATACAAAAATCTCACTGGATTATTACAATTAATGGCAAAATGAA